>JAIFZK010000006.1:9485000-9540000 GCA_027481765.1 Tenualosa thibaudeaui | reverse complement strand
CTTTTAGCGGTAGTCCCCTGGCACTAGCACGAAGCAGTTTGATACCGCCACCACCGCCATCACCGCCATCACCGCCATCACCGCCATCACCGCCGCCGTCGCCGCTGTCCTGGGGAGAAGAAATTGTAATTAAGATTCCAAAGCAATCAGAGTTAATAAATGCTCGCGATCTCCATCAGCGACATGCGGAAAACATGCTCTCCTCCCCACCACGCGCACACACACACACACACACACATACAAATACACAAACACACACACACATGTGCGTGTGTATCCACACATGCAGACACAGGCATGCGGTGCATGTTAGCATATATAGACGCACACACACACACACACACACACACACACATACATACACACACGGCAGGCCAAACATGAGATTCTCCCACCAAGACCCTCAGTGCTACCTCTCGGCCCCCCAGCCCCCCACCCCCTGTACTTACAGCAGAACTCGTTAGTCACCCCTCCATTCCGTCGTTAATGAGAAAGCGATTAGCATGCATTTTCTCTTCCCCCCCTTTTTTCTTTTTGCATAATCTCCGTCTCCACCTCTCCCGCGAGCGCGCCGTCCAAAATGCTCCTCCTTACCTTGAGCTCCCTCCGTCTGTCTCTCCCTCTCTCCCTCTTTCTCTCCCTCTGAGTTCCCCTTCTCTACCTTCTCTGAGGCTGCAGCCTCTCTATTCCTCTCTCTCTCTCTTTCTCTCTCTCCCTCTCTCTTTCTCTTTCTTCATCCTCTCTTGCAGCCTCTCTCTCCCTTTCCCTCGCTCCTCCCATTTCCGAGGTGCAGGCAGCGCTGGGTTTTAGACGGATCACTCTCACAATGGTTGATCAATACGGGTATTGATCCGCTGGCAAAATGTTTATAAAATCATCCTGGGCAGCTGTGGAGTGGCGGGGTTGGGAAGGAGAGGGATAGCGAGAGAGAGGAAGTGAGAAAGCAAGGGAGAGGGAAAGGGCCGGGGGGTGATGCCATGCGACGGGGGTAGAGAACGAAGCGCGGCACCTGATTGGCTGCCCGTCTGCCCGCCTTTGCCTGGGCAAAAGGCTGGCAAAGCACACTATGCTGAGTTTAGTCCCCCTTGTGCCACAGTTTGTGCCACAGCCGGTAAAACCGGCAACCCCCCCCACCCCCCCCGAGCTGCCCAAAGTTCTTTGCCATGGTGCGATGTATGTCTTGGTGTCGTGTTGGGGACTGGCGCGTGGGTTTAACCTTTTCGTTTCTCTGATCTTTCGCTGGGTTGGCTGCCAGCCAAGTGGCAACCTCGGCCCCTCCTCCTCGTCATCCTCCGCCTTCCCCTAGACCCCCCCACCCCCCCGGTCCCGCCAGCTCAAACCTTCATTTGCATAAATTAACAAGCGGCAAGCAGTGCCAGCCTCTTAACGAGGCACCGCAGTACCAAGACCGCCTCCCTTCTCCCACGAACACACTCACGCATACACACACATACGCTCACACATATGTTTGCAGAGAGCTCTGTCTGTTGTGCTGCCAGCCACACACGCCCCCCACACACACACAAACACGCATGCACACACACACACACAGCTTCTGCATCAAGTTGGCACAGAATCGGACTGGCCCATTGTGGTGCCCAGCACCCAGCTTGACAAAGTGCCCATTTCCATCCGGCTGATCTCTTTAGCATGTGGTCCAAACCTCATGAGAATATCCTTTGCCTCTTCCTGTGAATCCACACCACCACACCATGTTAACATAGCAGCAATTCATGCATGTTTCTCCATAAGCAGATTACAGATGACTGCACCTGTTTCAGATAGCACCAAACAGTAAGCCAGGCTGCAATGTCAAAAGCTCAGTCTGAGAATGAGTGAAACAAACACACACACATACACACACACACACAATTATGTTAGACATATGGACTTGTGGGGGAATGCTACTTCAATACTACTTCAGTACTACTTCAATACTACTTCAGTACTACTTCAATACTACTTCTCTCACTACTTCAATACTGCTTCTACATTTTACATTTTTGAAAAATATAATTTACATTGTATTGCCCAAACAGCCATACGAGCATGTCAAAAGACAGACCTTCTCTTTGTCTATACCGTTGCACTTACACACTTGTGGCTGAGATCCTTATCGCTGGCCAGAAAAACTCATTTTCTACGCTTCTGAACTGCAGCCCTTAAGTGGAATCACGCTGCGTAAAAGGCATGGAAGACACGGCAGATTCAGTGCAGTCAGACGCTCACTAACTCACACACTCACATGCTTCTTAGCTCTCATACACCTTAGCAAATTGGACACAGTTCTCCAGGACACAAACCTCCAACTCCATCCAACCACAAAGCAGCAGATCCGGTGGCAACGGAGGAGGAGGAGGCTTGGCGCAGCATGCCGCCCAACTCCGAGGCTCTGTGTTCCGGGCTCTCTCGCAGTCGCTCTCGCAGCGTCGACTGCCGGCTGACTCTGCTGAGAGTGACGGCGGCCCAGACCGCGGTGCGGTGTCTGCAGCAGCCGCAGGCATGCCAGAGAGGCTGGTCCGGCCCGAGCAGAGCACCGCAAGGCTGAACTAATTAACACTGTGTTTTTAATTAACTGCGGTAGCTGCTTATCCGCACACCGTGAGTGGGAAGTTTGTGTATGTTTGTGTATGCTTAATACACTCACTCTCACTCATACACACTGATGCGCAAACACACATATACATACACACACATGTAGAGACTATTACACACTGGCCACTTTTAGGTTTCAGTGTGCATTGGTCGTGCTGTGGTCAGAGGGTGTTGAGGTGTGCGTTGGTTGTGAGTGGTCAGAGGGTGTTGAGGTGTGCGTTGGTTGTGAGTGGTCAGAGGGTGTTGAGGTGTGCATTGGTCGTGGTGTGCTGTGGTCAGAGGGTGTTGAGGTGTGCGTTGGACGTGGTGTAGTGGGAGGATGTTGAGGTGTGCGTTGGCCGTGGTGTGGTCAGAGGGTGTTGAGGTGTGCGTTGGACGTGGTGTAGTGGGAGGATGTTGAGGTGTGCGTTGGCCGTGGTGTGGTCAGAGGGTGTTGAGGTGTGCGTTGGTTGTGGTGTGGTCAGAGGGTGTTGGGGTGTGCATTGGCCGTGGTGTAGTGAGAGGGTGTTGAGGTGTGCGTTGGTCGTGGTGTGGTCAGAGGGTGTTGAGGTGTGCGTTGGTCGTGGTGTGGTCAGAGGGTGTTGAGGTGTGCGTTGGTCGTGGTGTGGTCAGAGGGTGTTGGGGTGTGTGTAGGTTGTAACATGTCCTTGAGGAGAGACATAGTAGCAGCCAAGGGGCCCTGGGGAGAGAGAGATGGATAGATAGATAGAGAGAGATAGAGAGAGAGAGAGAGGAAGAGTTGCGCTGACACCTCAGCTTTTCTGTTGACATGGTGGTGGGTGGATCATTTTCACTTGGAGGATTCCCAGCTCCACTTGTATTTCTCACCCTCTCTTCCTTTCCTCCACTCTCCCTCCTCCCTGCATTTCTTCACTGGGCTATTTCTCTCTCCAGCCCTCCCTTCTTCTTATTGTGTGCCCTTTCTTTTTTCTCCTCTCTCTCTTTTTCTCTCTCTATCTATCTCTCTCTCGCTTTCAGCAGGGCTGAATTAGAGGGTATTTTATTTATTTCATTAGAATGCAGGGGCTTGTTTGTTTGTGTGTGTGTGTGTGTGTGTGTGTGTGTGCAAGGGAGAGAGAGAATATGTGTATGGGGGTGTATATGCATCTGTGTGTGTGTGCCGAAGCGTACTTCACACAGAAATCAATTTCAGCTCAGCCAGTGGAACCGCACAAAGCCTGGCCGCACTCTTCCCCTCTCCTTCTACAGCAGCACCAGCAGCAGGAGCATTAAAATTACCGTTAGCATTAGCACCACCGGCGCTAACACTAGCAGCAGCTGCCACCACTGCTACGCACACACACACATGCAACCTACCCTGCTCATTGCTTCTCCCCTCCCTTAAGCGGGAGACATTTTGTTCTCACTCCACCTCCATTATGTCAATCAAGCCGGCTCATGGGATGATGTGTGAACACAGCTGGCAAATGAATAATGAGCAGGAGAGTCCTGATTACAGACAAAATGGAGACCACTGCTGCCGCTCCCTCTCTATGGGGGCCAAGCACCACAGTGGACTGTGTCTGTTGTCACCAAGGCTTTACTCTACAGGAGTTTAATGTAGACCTGTGGAAACCATAATTTAGTGTTTAGCACCATATCTTTAAATAATATGGGTATTTGTTTTGTGGAATTTTTTTTTCAGTTTTGCAAAATTTATATAAAAATTATATTTAAAAATATGGCTGTAACGCAAGTCAGCAGGCTTTTGTATGTTTGCATGTAGCCTAGCAGGTTAGCATGGCCCTGCATAGTGAGTAGCTACACACTATGGATTTTGTAGCTTGCGGGCGCTGAGTGGATGTATGGTCTCTGGGTTGCTGGAGAGTGCCCTGCCTGTGAGCCTGTGAGCTAGCCGCCTTTGTGTGCCTGCCTAGCCGAGAGCTGATGAGCAGCCACAAGTTAATGCAGCCGCTGCGGCCGCCAGCCTCATTCCTCGCTCCCCTCTCTCTCTCTTTCTCTCTCTCTCTCTCTGTCTCTCTCTCTCTCTCTTTCTCTCTCTCTCTCTGTCTCTCTCTCTTTCTCGTATTGATTTGAGGGGGAGCTCTGGAGGGAGGGCGAAAAGAAAAGGGCCTTTTCAGGAAGAAGTTAAACACTCGAGGAGCGGAGTGGAGGGTGGCTTTCACCCACTTATTGACGAGGTGGAAAAATGTCACTATTATGGGGCCCTTTTGAGGAGATAGAGAGCTGATTGGCGCAGTGCCCTCAAGGTCAGTCCTGAGCGCATTCCTGTTGCAGTCAAACAAGCCTGCGTATAAAAGGCCAAAGGAATCGGTTGAACTCGCCGAGGTCCTCACCGCTCCTCCTCGTCTCTTTTCTATGCTCTGTCTAGTAGGGTTCCGTGCCGTGACAGGTGGCCACAGGGCAAGACAAGGCTGCCCACCCTCACCCTTTAGAACGCTCTTCTAGCACACACACACTCACACACATACACACACTCAGTCACGCACATACAGAGACAGTTTGCACACTCACACAGATACACACACACACAGATAGAGGCAAGCAAGCACTAGAGCTCTCCTCTCAACTCAGGATGCTTAAACACGTTTAAGGGAGGAGTTCTTTGTCAAGGACAATCTCTCTGATCCCTCTCTCTACTCTTCCTCTCTGCTCTCTTCCCCTCTATCTCTTTCTTTCTTTCTTTCTTTTTTCTTTCTCTCTCTCTCTCTGCCTCTGATCACAGAGGTGTCACTGATGACTGCATGTTGTATGTTGAATGCATGTTCACAATATGGCAAAATACTAGGCATGTATATTTGTGCTGCCTTCAGGGAGACAGACAGAGAGAGAGAAAGAGAGAACGTGCCTGAAATTGAGAGATTAAAGATAGAGGTGAGGAAAATTAGCACACAAGGGCCGTGCATGGGAAGAGAGGAGGCAGACAGAAAGGAACAGAATGTGGTATGGTCTGACAGGATGGTGAGAATGGTAGAATGGTGAGACAGAGACAAAGAGAGACAGACAGACACAGAGAGAGTGGGAGGGATTGAAAACAATGCAAGAAAAAAAGAAGATAGAGAGAAGACAGAGAGAGCAAAGAACTGACAAGACAGTGGGGTATGGGAACACAGGGAGGGAAGAAAGAGAGACTTGTCTTTTTTTAAAAGAGAACAAGCAGGGCTAAAGCATGAAAGCAGAAACAGACAGCATCCTGCTGCTACCACCGCTGCTGGTGATGGTGCTACATGGTGGTGTTACTGGTGGTGGTGCTACTGGTGGTGTTGGTGGTGCTGGTGGTGCTGCTGCTGCTGCTGGTGGTGGTGCTGGTGGTGCTGGTGGTGCTGCTACTGGTGGTGCTGTTGATGGTGATGGGGGTGGTGGTGGTGGTGGTGCTGCAGCTGCTGCTGGTGGTGGTTTTGGTGGAGCTGGAGAATATGATAGTGCTGGCAGCCTTCCCTTTGTCACAGACACACGCACACACACACACAACACACATACACACACAGAGGGAACTGTAAGAGCTGCTCAGTGCAGCCCTGCCCAGCCCAGCAGCCCCTGGGTTGACCTGTAAATCAGCCGGAGCTGGGGCCCGGGTCATGACGTCAACACGGGCCCTGTGTTGGCCACAGTGCGTCGTCCATCTGTCCGTCTGTCTGTCTGCCTGTTTGCCTGAGCCAGAGCCCCTCCCAGCAGCACAAGACAGAGAGCCCCGCGCAAAAGGTCAGCATACCACAGTACAGACAGAGGATCGCTTAATCCGAGGTGAAATGGTTTCTTTTCTAAATTGATTCCAGTTTGGTGTGGACAAGGGCCTTCTTGTGCTCTAATTGAGCCACTTAACGAGTGAGGGCGGAAAGAGAGAGAGAGAGAGGGAGAGGGAGAGAGAGGGATTGGGGCAGAGGGGTAGGGAGTCTCTTTGAGGAGGACTTATGAGGCAGGACATATGAACAAACACAAAACTGTTTGGCGGCAGCGGACATCTGGAGCTTCACAGGGCCACGCCGAGCAACAGGGTTCCAGCCAACTCACGTGTTAGACAAAAAGCCTCCTTGCCTGGATACACAGTAATCATTCCTGTGTCTGCCCTACACACACATACACACACACACACACACAGATACACACACGTTGGTGGACTAATTTAGACATGCAGGCTCAAGCATGCATATTCACACACACTGAAAAGTAGCAAACACACACACACACAGACACACACACACACACACACATACACACACACACACACATACATGCTCACATACAGAAACACACCCACACACACAACCACATAGAACTGTCCACCATGTAATTGTGTCTGTGCAAATACAATACAAATACACATGAAATATGTGAAATGTACACGCACATCAGTGTTTGCTGTGTTGATAACAATTGGGTGGCAGCATTTTTAATTAAAAGTGAATTTCTCAAATTTCCATCAATATTTCTTTGTCTGTCCATCCTCTCAGGCACTCAAAACACCCACTGTGAAACTCTCAGTCTCTCTTTTCAGTTCTCTGAGGCATCTCTACTTGTTTTGTATGTTTTCACTTTTATTGATATGCTTTATTCCCCTTCCTTCACCCCCACCCCTCCCCCCATCATATTTGTCTTGCTCCTTGGCTGGCAGAGTTGTATGTATATAAATACAGTAGCAGGGGAGCGATTGGAGACCCGCTCTCTCACACCCACACACACTCTCTCACAATGTGCTTTCACTTACACACACACATACACACACACACACACACACACGCGCATACAAAATACACATACACACATATAGGCACGCGCGCACACATACACATACACACACACAGATACACATGCACACATACACATACAGATACTCACATACAGATACACATGCACACAAACAACCACACACACACACATAGGCACACACACATGTGTATACACACTCAGTCATTCTCTGCGTTCAGGCTGAATGCATAATGTATGTAATGAAATAATGTTTCTGGTGGTGTGGTGGTGGTGGTGTGTGGGTTGATGTGGTGTGGTTGTGGTTTGGAGGGGTGGGCGGGGATGGAGGTGGGGGTGCTGCTCCCTCCGGACCCCCCGTTTCAATTGAAGCGGTGATGGGGGGTAAATGAGTAAGTTGGGTGGAGGTGTGTGGGGGCAGCATGGTGATAGTGGTAGCTAGGGAGGAGGTGTGGGAGGGTTTATCTTGTCGCCCGAGGCTAGCTTTGTGCCATCCAGACATAGTGTATGAATCAAGTCTCTTTTTTTTTCTAGTGTGAAGCCCCCACCATCATACACACACACACACACACACACCATCTCTCTCTCTCTCTCTCTCACACACACACACATACACACACAGACACACACACACAATCACTCACTCTCACACACGCTTTAACACACACTCAACTATTTCACCCTGTCAGAGACGAGCCCTCAAGACATCACCAATGCTTAAGATTCATGCCTGCTAATTTGATGACTTTCCCCTCTTTCCTCACGTCTATTTCTCTCCCCATGTCCGGGCCGAACCTCAGTGGCACGCTTTAACGCCCTGGTCCGGGGTGCGCAGACGGCCTCCTGTAATTGGCCCCGCTCGACCCCCGCTCATTAAAGATTGAAAGGGACAGGGGCTTGTAAAACGCTGAATTTGCAAGCGCTTAGTTAGGGGAGATGTGATTCACTCGTGGTGTAATGATGGGGAATGGCCAGGCCTCCTCTCTGCCACCAGCCCTTTGCATGGAGACTATATGCTCTCTCATTGCTTGATCTCTCTTTCTCCGTGTCTGTGTGTGTGTGTGTGTCTGTGTGTGTTAATGTGTATTAGAGGCTGCATTGTTGAAGTTTAAAGTGAACAGTAGAGTTCTTTTGAACAGAACTCCTCAGATCACAGTGAAAGGCATCAGTTAATCGTTATCGAACAGTAGAATGTGTGTGTGTGTGTATAACCATGCATTTGTGTATATGTGTGTGTGTTTTTTGATGTATGTGTGCACTCATATGTGTGTGTGTGTACGTGTTTTTTGTGTATGTGTGCATGCTTGTGTGCATGCTTGTGTGTGTGTGTGTGTGTGTCTGTGTGTGTATTTTGCCTCATTCGTCACCTTGGCTGACTCCAGTCAACTCCCACACTCAATATTGGGTTGTCAGGATTGTCCGCTCACCGTGTTGATCTGCGCTTTGAAGTTCTTCACATCAGCATAAATAATGCTTTTAACTCACACACTGAAGTTTCAGACCTCAGATTGTTTTAACAGAGATCTCGCTTGTATGCACTCCACTGCTTCACTCTTGTACTCGAGCTTCAAACTTTCTGCCTCACCTGTCTGTTTTCCTGTCCTCCACCCGTCCTACCAGTGTGAGATGTTTGGTGGTGTGTGTTGCAAGGCGCTGTGCAATCCCAGGGTCAATGTTTCTTTCTCTCTCTCTACACACACAAGCACACACACACACACACACAAACACACAATCAGAAAGAATGGGATTCAGCACTGGGCAGCTTAGTAGGTGATTTATGGTTAAGGTGTCAATGCCAAATTTTCAGCCCTGTGGAGACATTGTCTCTATGTCTCTCTCTTTCCTGCTCCCTCTCTGTCTGTCTGTCTCTTTCTCCGTTGTTCCTTTATGAGTGTGTTTACTCCCAGCTGATGGGTCCATCTCTGACTCCGACCTTGGGATTGACTCGACGGGCCCTTCGATTCACAGCACACTTTGTTATGGTGGTTGTTGTTGTTCTTCTCAGTGTATAAAGTTGAAATCTCAGGTGAGCCGCCTCTCATCCATTTACAGTCCTGAAGCGTGAGCATGATGAATGGAGGGGGGTTGGGGGGGCTTTCTCGCGCAACAAAAAGAAATGGAACGGTTTCTTCTCATTAGCCGAGCCGTTTTATGTCACAGTCGATTCCAAGGGCCGCGTGAATTTGTGAAAGATCGTCTTTTATTTATCAAAGGAATTTGGAAGGTTTAGGGAATTACTCGGCCCCGGCTGCCTGGGCTAATCAGATTGTAAAACTGTCTCTGTCCCACCACACTCCCTCTTTCAACCCAACACTCCCAACTCACACGCACACACACACACACACACACACACACACACACACACCCTACCACCACCATACCACTTGCAACCACATACACTTCTCTTGTTTTTCTACCCACACTTGTTTTTCTCTCCTACATTAAATTCCCTCCTCACTCACAAACCCCTTTCCATCAAGTCCTTTTCCAGCACCTCCACCTCTTACCCCTGTCTCTGTCTGAGGGTGCCCAGGCCATGAGCCCCCTTCACTGGGCTCTTGCGATCTGCAGATGGGGGTGGGGAATGCATGAAGCACTTTTGGACTTTCTCTCTCTCTCTCTCTCTCCCTCTCTCTCTCTCTCACACCCTCTTCCACAAGCCTGAAAAAAACAAAACAAGGCACTACCAAACAGCTAGCCACAGTCATGCAATCAATCGGCCATCGTGACGCATTGAACCGTCTTTGCTCAAAGGGGCTTGCCAGCAGAGGAGCGAAGGAGAGAGGAAGAGGACGTGAGGTGAGACGTGAGGGCAAGGATGAACGGGTGGCCTCTATCGGAGAGGAGAGGAGAAGAGAGGAGAGTAGTAGTAGTAGCTTGCTCTGGAGCTGAGCCTTGGCTTTCAAAGCTGGGGGTTTCTGCAAAGAACCAAAGACCGCCTCTTTCTTTCCCACCAAAAAAAAAGAAAAGAAAAAAAAAATGTGAGTTGGAAAGAGAGGAAGAACTCTAAGTGGGAAGTGCGTGACATTTTGTGGCGAGTTGTGGTCTGATGTGAACCTAAGGTTGAGCCAGGGGAGGAGGGTGGAGTGGAGGAAAGAGAGGGAAAGAGAGAAGGAGGGAAGGAGAGATTGAGAGAGAGAGAAAGAGAGAGAGAGGCAGCTGAGAGTTCAGTGGGCTGCCCTCCCGGGACCGCGCCCCGGTTCCTGCTGTTCCGTTTTGAACAGACAGCTGTGGGGGCGGCCCATTAATTGTTTGTTGGCCAAGTCATCATTAGAAAAGCAGACGCCCGGTGCTTTTTCTCGTTCTTTTTTTCTCTCGGCCGAGATGTGAAGGAGAAGACAGAAAGATAGACATGCTAGAAAGAGAGAAAGACAGAGGCAGAAAGAAAGATGGAGAGATAGAGAAAAGAGAAAGAGAGAGAGAAGCACTCAGTGTCAGGATCCCAAAGGTGCTTGTCTCAGACGCTGGTGATTAACGCTCGGCAGTTGCCTGTGTAATTCCTCATACATTAAGACACAAGCTTGAAAGGGACTGCCAAACACAAAAACAGAGTGAAAACTTCAATCAGTCCCCCTACTCTCTAGTGCACTTGCACACTTTCTCTTCCCCTTTTCTCTCTCCCTCCCTCTCTCTCTCTCCTTTCCCCCCTCACTCTAATTATCTGTACCTCTGTAATCGCTGTTATATTCATCATAGCTTTTAGTATTTATAGGGTCTGTTTTCATCATAGTAATAATGTCACTCTGGAATTCCCGTGCATAGAAAGTAAGCGAGGGATGGGAGAGAAGGAGAAGGGAGGGATGGGAGAGAGGGATGAGGGAGGGGGTTAGAGGCATAGTAAGGGAGGGGAAGTGGGGGAGGGAGGGATAGTGTAAAGAATGAGATGGGGAAGTAAAAAGAAGAAAAAAAAATGAGCAGGAGTTTGGATCTTGGCTTCTCTCTCACACAGCATTTGATTTTTCAGGATGAGGGGGCCAAGGTCCCTGCTAGTGGCCCAAACTGGGCCTGCTCTGGCTCTGGTTCTGGCTCTGGCTGTGGAACTGGTGGTGGTGCTGGTGCTGGCTGTGGTTGGACCTGTCTGTTGGGCTAATCCAGTATGTGGGGATGGTTTGGGTTTCTGGCTGCAGCAAGCCTAACCACTCGCTAGGCAGCCTGAAGGGACCCGCTGTTACACCGGGCTGCACTGGGACTCTCCACTTCTGGCACTCAGTTTCCTGCCCCAGCTGAGGACACTCCTCATATTCTCTCTTTCTTTCTTTTTCTTTCTTTCTCTCTCTCTCTGTGTCACTCTATCCCTCTTCTCTCTTTAACCCCCCCATCACCTACTCTTAGTGACTCACTCTCACTCTCCTTAAACTTTTTTCTTCCTTGCTCCATCCATTTCTCTTTTTCTCTCCCTCCTAGCATAGTCACTGTTTGATTTGATTGCCTTGTATAATGTTTCTTTTGTCTTTTCCTCCATGCTACTGTTCCTTTTTTATTTTTTCCTTTTTTGTTTCATCATGTCTCTCTATCCTTAGATTGTGTTTATCTCTCAGCTAATTCCATAAAATATTTCCTGCCCCTGTGTTTTCCCCATGTGTTCATTTGCAGACAGGTTACAGATATCCACACCTGACCACTATGCTCTAGACTCACACATTTCAGCCAAAACTCTCTCTCTCTCATTCTCTCACTCTCTCCCTTGCTCTCTTCTCTCTCTGTCTTTTGCTCTCTCTGTCCCTCTATCGTCTTTTCTCACTCTATCGCTGTAATTCCCCCATCCCCAGACCCCCCTTGGGATGTATATTCCCCTCTCTCTCTCTGTCTCTCTCTCTCAATGTCTCTCTCTCACTTTCTCTCTCTCTCTCTCTGGAGGTATACCCCCCACACACACCCCCTCCCTGTGGCTCCCAGTGTTTGGGTGTATATTTAACACCCACGTGTGAGGCCTGCTGGGAGCGGCAAGGGAATGGAAAGGAAAACAAACGTGCCCTCTCGGTGGGCCCTCTGGAGCGGACCCGCTATAAATACCTCAGGGTGGCGCGCCAGTCCCAGCGCTCATGGCATGGGAACCGCTGTGTCTCCCCGCGCCCATCACCCCGCTGGCCCATCCGGGCCACCAGCGGACGCCACTGTGGGAAGGGTCCAGCAGGGAGGTCGTAGGGCAGAGAGAGGGGTGGATTGATGGACACAGAGAGAGGGACAGAGAGAAAGAGAGAGAGAGAGGAGCCAGGTGGAGACAGAGAGGGTAGAAAGCATAGATGTAGATGGAAAGGAAACAAAGAGAGAAGAGAAGAGAGAGAATAAAAGAAAAGGGCACCAGCATTTGGTCGTGGTGAAGAATGGGCTGATTGGATGGAAGCTCAGGTTGAGGAAAGTGTGAGAGAGAGAGAGAGAGAGAGAGAGAGAGGAGGAAAGGGGAGAAAAGAAAAAAGGGCAAGAATGGGTGGAGGTGCAGGAGTTTTTTTTTTTTGGCTTTTTTCTTCCTAATGGCATGGCCCTTTGTTGTGTCTCGGTGAGGAGTCTATGCGTTTCATCCCCCCTGTGCCAGAGCTAGGCTCCGCTCATCCACCTTTTCAAAAGAGTTTATGTACACTGCATTTAGTCTGCTTTTCCTTATGAAGATTGTATGAATGTGTGCTTTTCAAAGTGTGGCGAAGAAAAAAAAATCAGCTTCGCAGCACTCAGATGAAGCGTTTGTTTTCCTACCCCCTAAAAATTGATTTAGACTTTCAAAGGTTTGCTCTTCACAGTGCTGTCTACCCGTGTCTGTGTTAGACAGGTTTAGCTCACTTTTTTGGAATTTGAGGTAATAGTTTTAAACTGACAGACTAAACATCACTTCTCTTAGCTGTTCCACTTCCGAATAGTAAATACTTCAACACAAATACACACAAGTCTTCGAACACATGCATGTCTAAGCTAACAACACACACATGCGCACAGTCACACACACACACATGCTAGAGTGTTTCATTTTTCAATCTAATGATTCCACCACAAAAGCGTACGGGTTTCTGAGAGTGTGTGATGTTGTCAGTTAAACAAATGAGGAGCACAATCCTCTCAAACTTTTTTTCACTGCACATTTGTCTTGCCGCCGAGTGTGCGCCATTCTGTCGTGGCCAAGGAATCCGCCACACCGCCATTTGCTTCAGAGTCAAGCTACAATGTCCCAAACGACCTGAAGCCTGTCCCCTTGCATTCCCGTGTTCCCAGTTCCAGTGTGATGTGTGCCAGCCTGGAGGGAACACGCTCACCACAACATGTGTTCATGGACAGCCTCCCATGTGTAAACATGACTGCCTCCAGTCAGAGTACCAAAGGAGGGAATCCCGTCTGTTCAACCCGCTCAATATCCTCGGTCACAAGATGTTTTGTCTTTTTGTCTTTTTTTTTCTCCCTGACAGCAGAAAAAAATTATACCTGTATTTTTTTTTCCTTTTCTTTTTCAGCCAGCTTATAACTGTCACTTATGGCCAGACTCCAGATCCCAAAAACATAAAACAGATGAGAAAAAAAAAAATGAAGGCTAGTTCTGTGTGCTTGTGACATCATAATGGGTTTTAGTGGCAGACTCCTCACATCAGTCCCCACACTTCCTCTCTCACCCTCGGCATCTTCCTCCTCCTCTCGGCGGATTTCTTTTATTGGCTTTGCATGTGCTCATCTTTATTTGATTTTCTTCTGCACACCCTCCTCTCTTTCTTTCTCGCTGTCTTTATTTCACGGCGCCCCCACCCCCACCCCCCACCCCTGCCTCTCTCTCTCTCTCTTTCTCTCTCTCTCTCTCTCTTTCTCTCTCCCCCTGCCTTCCTCTCTCTCGCTCTTCTACAAGGCACACTTGTTATTTCTTCGTACAAGGTCCCATAATTAAGTTTGACATAAGCGTAGGGATTAAATATGCGGTTTGGGAGGGGGAAAAAGAGGCTCTGTTACAATCTCAAGGCCAGCTGTAAAATGGAACCAGATTGCGACACTTGGAGCTGGAAAGTTTGGGAAGGGTGCCGAGACTGGAGCTGTGTGTTCAAACAGCAATGGGATCTGAGCAGCTCTGGAGCTGCCAGAAAGCAGCCAACAGACGAACGTATCTGTGGCCAAAAGACAACTGGGTTCCTCGCCAAAAGACTACTGCTTCTGGAGCCAAATGTCTACTGCCTATCTAGCCAACAGTCTATTGCCTGTTTAGCCAAAAGACCAACACTTCAATCACCAAAAAGGCTGATGCAACCCTAGCCAAAAAACTTCTACCTCCACGGTCAAAAGGCTGCCTGCATATCTTGACAAAACGTCTTTTTAAGCTGAAAGACAACTGCCTGCCTTGCTGAAGTACTATTTTCACATTAGCCACAAAAGACTACAGTCTACTTTGTCAAAATACTACTAAAGAGCTTTCATCTTCCAAGCCAAACGATTTCAGGGGCTGAAACCAGAAGACTCTGCCTTTTCCATCAAAGGTCTGCCGCCCCGAGCCAACGAAGGCTACTTTCCAACTCAGAGTGTACTGCATTCCAACACAAAATACTCTTCCTTTCCCGCCAAAGCACTGCCACCTCCTTACGAGCGGCATTAAGTTTGTGCTTTCTCGCTTTTATTATATTTACTCATTATGCCAGTTTGCTGGAAAAGTCTCACTCTTTCGATGAAACCCCCCATTTGGGTGGTGATGATTGTTTTCTTCACAGTCAGTCTCCCTCTCTGAGAAAACGTCCTCCATCAGGCAGACATGCTTTTCCTTAATGAGCGCCGAGCCATGGGAGCCATTTCACGAGCTATCATTCAATCACTGACACCAAACATGGAAATGGTGGGCTGAGCTCCCCCTCATAAAACAGGGCCCAAGCATGTCTGTGCTATTTCCCCACCCCACCCCACTCCCTCCCCTCCGCTGTGAACTCCAAGAGGTCTCTGAGGGAACTTTGCATTCTTAAATAACTCTTGCAAAACGGTCTTAATCTTAATGAGTCTGAGCAGCAAATCTCTCATCTGCAGCAAAAAGGATTAGGAAGGCCGAGCAGAGGAGAGGAAGAGAGGGGAGAAAGACAAGAAAAAAAAACACTGCTGTTCCACTTTGATGAATTGTGTTTGGTAAATCCCCGGGCATGAAGTTCTTCCAATGAACAAAGCGATGGGAGCGAACGGGATGCATTTAAACAACACAACTTATCGGAGAGAAACAGAACATGCATTTAAGCACAAATACAATGGCAAAGCAGATTCGTCACTTCAGCAAATGATAAAAGTGGCTAACTCTTTCTGGCAATCCACTTAGCTAGTTTCAGAAATCAAGCCCAAAGTAGCTTTGCACAAATTAAGCGCATTGTGTGCACACCGCCTCCTCTCTGCAGCGTGTTTATGTATTTTGCATGATGCCAGGGCGCCATTGTTGTCAGTAAATAAATGAATTGATAATTTCCTTGGCGCTTTGCGACGGGGCTAAAAATAGCTGTCAAGGTGATGAAGGAGTTAATGAACAAAACATAAATAGTGAGGGCCACAGCACTTTCTCTTAGTCTCCCACTAACTGTAACAGTTAGTAACTGCTGTAACTGCTTTCAGTGCAGTTTTTATCCCCCCACCCCTAGCTCCCCTTAGCAAACTTCTGCTTTAGCTGGCATGCAAATGTTCTTTAGGAAGCTAATCTGCAGGAAGTTGTATTTTTTTTTCAGTTGCTTTATTTATTTTATATTTTACTTGAATGTGATTAATACATCATTGATGATATGTTAATGCAATCCAAATCAAGCCTATGCTGTGTTTATACTGTTAATTACACACAGTGCTAATTTCCCCAAACACCCCAGTGCAAGAGATTATTGAAGTGAGCCCAACTCCACAACAAGCTGTGCTGACCAGGGACTTACCCTTGGCAGAGGCCCCTTCTATATGCCCCACAGACATTTGCAGAAGGCTTAGGGTGGAGGAGAAGGGAAGGGAGGATGAAGGATGGGGGGGAATTTAAGTTTGGGTGTGTGTGTTTGATTGCTTCTCTCTTTAAATTCTATCTGCTTGCCTATCTCAGCTCTTTGGCCACGAATGTGTCTGGTAGATGTAAATGAAAGTGCACAGAGAAATCCGCTACACGCTAATGGGACTAGGCCGACACGTCGAGTTAAGTTCCAAAGCAACGTGTGCAATGGTATCACAAACCTGCGATCTATGCATCTGACGAGGTGTCAGATGTGCTGAAATGTCTGTGCATGTTTGCATCTTTGTGTGTGCGAGATAGAAAGAGAGAGACACAGAGTGAGCAAGAGAGTGTATGAATTTGTTGAATTTCATCTTTGTGCATCTGTGTGTGCATGTATGTGTCAGTGTAAGCGCTCTGCTGTGCTAAATATCTCTGCTCTTTCAACCCTTACTGACACCCTTGAATTGTTGATGTGCACCCCAGCATTGCTAAAGCCTGAACATCTGGACTCCAGAGTCGTCTGAGGCACGACAGATAACATCTGGGAAGTCTGTATCTATCAGAGACTACACAGCCCCAGTCAGGCCCCCCTTGCCTTGTCAAAGACCCTTTTCTCTCTCAAACCCTCTCACTCTTTCTCACGTTTATCCAGTGATGGTTGTTCTAAACTGTCTTTGGTTTATACTTTTTTCTATCCCTCACTACTGTCTTCTCTTTCTCTCTCTCTGTCTTTCTCTCTCTCTCTTTCCTCTCTCTCTCATTGTTTTGTAGTTTTTAAATAACTAAAAATTGGTCTAACAAAGGAGCATTAAACAACTCTCTCTCTCTCTCTCTCTCTCTCCCCCCCTCTCTCTTTCATTCCCTCTCTCCCTCTCTCTCTGCTGGCCATGGTCATGTCTCATGGCCGTGTCCCTTTTTTGTCATTGATTTCCCATTAACCCCTTCCCGCCCATGAGAGTGTGTGTGTGTGTGTGTGTGTCTGTCTGTGTGTGTGTGTGTGTGTGTGTGTGTGTGTGTGTGTGTGTGTGTGTGCGTGTTTAGAGCCACGGGCACCCATCTGATTGATTAGCCACACGCCGTTCCTCATCTGCGCCTCCCCACGTGTCTGCTGCTGTCACAGGGCACACACACACACACACACCTCCTGCTCTTTGATGTCAAAACTTTTTCAACCCGATGCATGTGTCCATCTGTGTGTGTGTGTGTGTGTGTGTGTGTGTGTGTGTGTGTGTGTATGCATGTATGTATACTCTGTGTGAGAGTGTTTTTTTCTTCTTCGGTGGCACCTACATTACTAGGCCTCTTTCTCTCTCTTCCTCTCCCTCTCCCCTTCCTCCTCCTCTTTCACCTCTCACTTCCTTGCTAATGTACATATAGCGCGCTAGCTCCAGGTCACACATGTAGATGAGCGAGGCGGTCGGGGGCACATAATGTTCTCATCTGTTTTGACGGCTCTGTGACAGAGGCGCTGCCTTTCACCCTCGGCTCAACCACTGATCTGAGGAATGCACTGCGGGGTGCGTGGTGCAGTGTGGCCAACCATGTCCCCCCGTCCCCCCGCCTCAGATGGGACACTGGCTGTCGTGTGTGAAGCCCTGGTGTGGGTCAAAATGCAAATGTGATCCGTAATGGATGTTGCACCATGGCCTCGTTCAGCACTTAATGTTCCATCAGAGGGTATAAAAAATAGTGAGTCCCAGGACTAAATACTTTCCCATGCCATTGCATGTCAAAGAGTGTGCGCTTGTGTACATATGTTTGCAAGTGACTTATGTGTGTGTGAGTGTGAGGGTGAGGGTGTGTGGGTGTGTGTGTGTGTGTTTGTGTGTGTGCGTGTGTGTGCATGCACATATATGTGCTAATGTAAGAGAGTATGTGTATTTTGGCCCAAATTGTTGTCTCAACCAATTTGCATTTTAAAATACACGAACAACCTTGAATGTACGGTTATGTGATGCATACTTGAAGCTGAACAACATAATGCTTTATGTTTTCCCCCCCATTGTGTCACATGCACTAGAAAGAGAACCTTGAGTGTGTATTTGGGAAAGCAAGGGAAAAGAGAGAAAAAGAGAGAGAAAGAGAGAAAGAAAGAGCCACTGCATGGCTCATCTCCCAGCCCGTCTTCCCAGGCTTCTGATGTACAAAGAGCCCAGAGCAGGCAGCTTCACAGCTGTTTGTAAACTACAGGGAGAGGACAGGTCATCGTCGTAATGCGCCGAGTTTTTGTAACGCGTCTTCATTTCGCCCCTGTTCCACAGCAAGACGGCGGCACCACCACCACCACCACACAACCACCCCTCTCATCCTCTATAGCCACAGCAGTATAAGTGCATTTAAATGACTGTTCTTGCCTGCAGAAGAATGGTTTGAGCATAACCCCATTGTAGTCTTTGATAAACTCTTGGAAAAGCACAGTCTAAGCTGAAGAAAAGAGGCAGAGTTTAAGGGCACAGTTGCTGTGCCAATTTAGCATGGCAAAGATCTTTTTTTTCCTAAGGAGACAGGGTTGGAGAAGTTGGTGGAGGGGCGGGGGGGGGGGATAGAGAGAGGAGAGGGAAGAGAAAAAGAATGAAGAAAGAGAAGAGGATATAACTGAAGAGAGAAAGAGTGATGGAAAGAGTGTAGAGAGAGAAGAAGAGAAAGAAGGCTATGAGGAGAGTTGGATGAGTGGTTATATCTGAAGGCCCTCTGTGTTATCTGCTGGAACAGGGCAGACAAGCAGAGATTTCTTGGATGCTGTGTGTGTGTGTGTGTGTGTGTGTGTGTGTGTGTGCCTTCATGGGGAGATCAGTACCGAAGGGGACAATGGCTGCACTAATCCAGCCTCCATCCCCGGATTAATATTCAAACCCTACAAATATTAATTCCAGCCCCAAAAGAAGGAAATGCAAAATGTGTCAAAACACTCAGGAAAATAAAGACAACAACAATGAGCGGAAAAGGTGCGGGAACACACGCCGCATTTGCATATTTCAGCTCCTTTTTATTGGTGTATTATTTTGGGCGAGGTCGCGCCGATACGTTTCGTCGTCTCGGTGCCAATGTTTGTGTTAATCTGGGTAATGATTTCTTTTTAAAAAGCAGTGGCGGAGGAGCTCCATGTTGTTTCTTGCCTATTCTTCACACTAAGCTGGCAAGGGGGTGTTATTTGTGGATTTGAATATTTACAATGGCAAATAATGGCAGTGGTAAAAATAACTCCCACTACCAAGGCACTGTAAGTTAGGGGATAAACAAACTGCCTCCTCACTTCAAAGTGGGGTCCTGGAGATGTTGGGCAGTAATCTGATGGTGCTATATCTGTTGTTTGTGTTGTGTGGCATAGTGTGTTTGTGTGTGTGTATGCCTGTGTGTGTGTGCCTGTGTGTGCGTGTGTGTGTGATGCATATGGCCAAAAAGTGTGTTTTTTTGCGTGTGTGTTCAAAATAGATTCTAGAGAGGTCGTCATGCTTGCCAGATCCAAAGCACATTGTGGTCACTATAAAAATATAGACACACAGACTGGCAAGGTCTTGGGCACCACTGGCATCCAATGCAGCCCTGCCCATCAAGTTCTCCTATGCCTTCACTGAGGGCTCTTCACAGGGCAGTGCTGAGCTGGCAGGAGCAGAGTGATGCTTCATTCCCCTTCATCAACCCATGCATCCCGCCCTACACGAACACACAGACACACACACACACAAAATCTGTCTGGAAGCCAGTGGGTTTTTAAACCGACAGCAAAGTGTCAGGGTGGCCTTGACTAAGCGTCTCCAGCCACAGTCACAGATGTGGGGATTGATGACGGCGCGGGGAAAGTGATTAGCTGACAGGTTAAGTGTTTGATACGCGGGCAGGGCTCGGCCAGAAGACTGACGCGGAGCCACTCATTATATTCGCGCAATGCTGTTATGTGGAGAGGGCCAGCGGCACTGCCCGGATGATGGATGGTGCCGCTGGAGGGACCTGGGCAGAAACTGAGCCCTCAAGGTGGGCCAAGACCCACGACGCACCATGGCTGTGCTCTCACCCATATGGAGGTGCACTTTCTGTTGATGCCCACTATGGCTAGAACCATCTTTGTGCTCCTCTAATCTTGTTTGTTTTGTGTGTCTCACACTCTTTCACTCTCCCTTCACACACTCTTTCTCTCTCTGTCTCTCTCTCTCTCCCTTTTTGTCTATTGCTCTCTGACATGAACATATCCCAAAGTAGTCTCACACAGAAAGCCTTAGTGTACCACAAACACATACACATACACACACAGACACAGACACACACACACACACACACACACACACACACTAATCCCCTAGCAGGGGGTCATTTGGTCATGGTCGGTCGTGGTCTCCATTGAGGAGTCAGAGATCTTCAGACCCGTGATAAGATCTCATGTGATCTCCAGCGCTGAAATTCCTCTTTTACGCATGGCAACAAAATATGAAAGGTCAGCTTATATTAATCCTCAAATCTTCAGCACGCAGGCACACAGCATTCTGTCTCATGAACTTCAGAAGTAATCTGGGCAGTTAATTCTGTGGGGATAAGCCCTTTTCATTATCTGCAAGGCCTAATCAAGGAGAATTGTGCAGGTTTGTTTTGAATTTCGGCTTTATGGCTATAATGTGTATCATTTTTTACTATGTGCAGCTGTACTCAAAGATGAAAATCTTTTCATCCTTTTATATAAAAAGGGTAATTTACATCATATCATTACTAGACGCAATGAGAAGGGTTTTTTTCGTGATGCTATCTTGATGCAACCTTATCAATGTTGTCATTATAATGAGTATAGTTGGCAACATCATTGCTTTTTTTTACAACATCATTGTAATGAGTGCAAACAAATCAGTATCAGTATTTTAATTAAACGGCAAATGAAATCTTATTGCGACTTCACAAGCCATCAAACCTATAGCAGTGAGAGTTTCAAAGCTGTTTGTTTGTGATCCATTCGATTCCACTTCCTATCGAGCAAGTCCTCTGGGACTGTTGATTTTCTTCCACTGTCACCAGATGCACCACATCTCCCTTGAAGAAAAAAAAAGAAACAAAAAAACAAAAACGCAACCAAAAAAAGAAAAAACTCAAAGAGATCACCCCCAGCTTAATTGTCACTTCTCTTTGTTTGGCTGATTTCAGACTTTTCTTGTTTTTGTTTGTTGATCGCATTGATTCACTTCATAACTTGTTAAAGTTGGGGCAGAACAAAAAACAGAGGGGGTGAGGTTGAGGAAAAGGTCCAGATTTTTGAGAGAAGTCTAAACAAATTGAGGACACAATAGCAGCATGATTCAGAGGCAGAAATCTCAACCGAGTTTTGTCTATTAATACAGGTCACCAAGGTTACTGTCTAAAAACCAAGATTGGTTAATTTGTTATTTTCAAAGCCTTTGTTCTCCAGTGAAAGTGTGTCAGATGTAGACAGATGCTGAAATATTTATTTCTCTGACTGTGAATCGTATTAGAGTGTTATTGTTTGTTTCGTTTTGTATGCTACCCCTAATTTGCCGGTGGTACAGTTCTCTTTTCGAACGCTGAAACCAACGCACTTCAGTTTGAACAAAGATAGCCCCATATTCTGTACCCTTAATTAGAGGGAAATTGTAAACAGACGCATGCCTTTCGTTTCGGGATTATCTATAGTTTATGACTGAGTGTTTGAAGTGGGAAAGCGTCTCTGAATCAGCATTGGTGAAATGGGGCTCGTACAGGACATCGTTGGCTTCAATTATTTCCTGTTGTGTGCATGTTTGTGCGGAGCCAGTTATCATTTATTATTTAAAGGCGCAATCGTTGCTGTTTATCTGTGAATTTTTTTAAAGCGGGTTATCTTTTTTTTGATTAAAAGGAACAAAGCGTAATAAAGCGAGGTTTGAAATGACTGCACAGCTGCCGTTCCCGATCTATGCTACGCACTTCCTCCCTCTGTCATTTTGATACGTAAATGGAGCTTGACTAGATGGAGCAGAGATCTGAACAGCAGTTGGGGTTTTAGTTTGAAGAGAGCACATACATATTCACATTCACACAGACACAAACACACACACACCACCACCACCATGTTGTCATTCAGAGACACACTTGCCTGCATTGAGCCACCCCACCCAGCCATGTGTCAAGGGGTGCTAGTCTGTAAACACAAAGACTGACAGCAACTTGATTTTGCAAATGAATTAACCCTTCAGGAGCCGGCAAGCAACTAATGCCGATTTGTTCCAGTATTGATCACTGCCACTTCCCTTTAAGGCAGCCGTCTCAGATGCAGATCGACGTGGGGCAGTGGCAGCGCTGGTGACAGAGCGATCGACACAGATAGAGAGCTAACAACATGACAACATGCACCCCGATTTCACAGCACAGGGGTGTGACCGGTTCCCTCCGAGGGAGAAGATGGTGCAGAGAAGGAACAGAGCCCGCTGGGCCTGGGAGGTGTTCTTGAAAAGTCCATGAGCACAGCGTGCGTTCCCGTGCATGGCCGCTTTGCTGTTGCGCTGGGAGATGTTTTCTCCTCCTCGACGCCCCTTATCATCCTTCTTCTCCTCCAGCTTTCAAGCCCAGTCTTTCATGCTTGCTGTCAGAAAAAAAAATTAAAAGATGAAAAAAACATGTATGTACGCCTGTTCTGCATCATCAAATTATGTGCTGTTTAATCAGATCCACTCTCTCTGTCTCAAAGGTAGCAACAGTGATGGAGGCAGAGCCCAGAGTTTGGTGCAGAGATGCAAGCGGCTAGCTACTAGCTTTTAGTTCTTCCATGGGGAATAGTTCTTCAGGAATTTGCCCCCTCCCACCTCCACCTCTTCCAGCGTTACTCTCCTGGTGGCCGTTTCCCTCGCTGCGCACACTTAGGGCATTACCTTCCAGTGCTTAACTCTCCACTGGAGCCTGCCCTCCTGAGACTCTGGCATTGGGGAGATTAGTCTGGCCCTAACCGAAAGAGACGAACGGCGATCAATACCTGATGTTAGCAGTCTTCCAAGGTCGCAGACCCCCCCAACACACACACACACGCACAGACACCAACACTACCCCCCCCCCCACACACACACGTCTATGACTACCAGGAGCCAGCCCAGTAAACCCCTCACTGATAAATTCCGGGTGATTGACCCCTGGTGACCCTGGCCAGATAAGGTCAGACTGACCAGAGAGGCCTGGGAGCTCAGAAGTCTATGTGTGTGTTTGTGTGTGTGTGTGTGCATGTGCGTGTGTCTGTGTTGAGGTGGGGGTGGGGGTGAGGGGGTGGGTGTTAGAGTGGTGGTCAGCGAGCCCATCCCATAATGAAGTGGTCACTATTGCCTTTCTGTCACTCAGCAATTACAGCGGAGAGATATGGAGCCATAGATAGGCTCTGAGTGGAAAAGGGGGCACGCCAGTGGCAGAATGGCAATGACCAGACAGGGGGAACTGTAAAGTGACATGTAAACTACTCTAATATGGACTAGTAATGACGGCCCAACAAGATGGATCGTTTTGGGTGGGGTGGGAGTGTGTGGGTGCAAGTGTGTGCATGTTGGGGGCGATGTGTGTATGTATGTGTGTGTGTGTGTGTGTGTGTGTGTGTGTGTGTGTGCGTGTGTATGGGGTGGTGGGGCTGGTCTGTGAAGGAGCCTTGCTGGCAGTGGAACTCTTCGTCAGAGACACTTAGACAGACAAACATGACAAACATGACCGCAGACTAACACACTGCATACGCAATCAGACCTCAGAATACAAGATGTGCCAAATGAATGGTGAAAAAAAAAAAATGCCGTCATGAATCAACACTGTGTTTGTAGGAGGGGCATTTGCCTTCCCGTGGAGTGCTTACTGAAAGCAACAGAGGAAAAAAAAATCCTCAAGTATTATTTATTTTTTTATTTTCCTCTGTAAAAAGAGATTCACCTGCTTGAGGTTGACTGCCAAAAGTGTGTTCCCCCAGCGCGGCAAAGAGGAAGCACTGAGAAGTAATGCTTTATTGCACAGATAGTTGGTGGTTTGGACAGAGTCAGGATGTGGCTTTTTGGGGATGAAGCTCCAGCAGATGTTTACGCCCATCACAAGGCGAGTTGATTTAGCTGACAGTGTTTGTAATAAGGGCCACGTTGGTCGGCCATGATCTCTGAGTATTGAACCCATCTGCTTGCACACTAAATCCAGCTACAAGCGGAGGCTATATCTGCCCCAACCTCTCTTTCTCTTTCTCCCTCTCTCTCTCCCTCTCTCTCTCTCTCTCTCTCTCTCTGTATATGTACTATATGTGTATGTATATATTTGTGTGTACTGTATGTTACTCAGTTAATTCTGAGAGAAATACACAATGATATATATATCAAGGGAACCTTTCCTCTCTGGCATGTCAGGTGACACTCTTAATGTTCCCACCACCTCTCCTCCTCTCTCCACCCCCAGGCTGGTCACTGAAGGCCAGAGATCCCCTCTTCCCCAGCCTTGAGCCCTCCACTCTGCCACCTCCAGAGAGCCCCTTGCGCATTCCTCCATCTGCTAACTATTTAGTCGTCAGTGATTTAGCTAAGTGAAATTGACTTTTATCTAAAGTCTGCTGCGGGGCTGCCACCGGCGAAACATGTTTCCCCCATCCTTTCCCTTCGCGCCTGGTCTCGCCGGCTCCTGTCACATCCACACCCATTGCTATTGGCAGCTGAGGCGCGGCTGATCAATAGCCCAGGTCAGGGATAGCCTGCGGCATTGCAAGGGCTTGGGAGGTTGTGTGTGTGTGTGTGTGTGTGTAGGGGGTGAAGGCAGTGGTATTGATCCAGATCGTTGTCCCCCCACAGGTCGCCAGACCCTGGTGTAAAGGCACGGGCCGAGAGAGGTGGCCCAATGCGAGTTTGTTTGCATGTGTGTGTATACGGATGTGTGTGCTTTAGACAGAGGGAACTCATGAATGTACAGGTGATCAAAAAACAGCCACAACCATTCTAATGCCAGCAGCACACCTAAAAAAAGACTTAGAGCCAACACCCACACGTCTGTGTAAGTTGTATCTTGTCTCGTCTCTTTCACACTTTGGCACCTTTGTGTCTGTACATTTTATACTTCTTGTCACGTTTGACATTTCATTATTTCAACTGAATAGGCTCAGTATTGCAACGTAAAATAAATCAGACAAAGCAAAAAGGCAAATTGCAGTGTTGATTTGAAATGAAAGTTTGAGATTGTATCATTATCCTAAATCCCATTTAACAATATGCTTCCAACAGAATCATAATATATCTGCTCTTATATTTCATGTATGTCCTGGAGATTTTAATTGAATTGACTTACTTTGCATTGCAAAAATAAATTGGGGGACAAAATTTGGAGAATTACCCCCTAAATGGCACGACAGTAATGGAATGCTAGTAGTAAGATGTCTTGGCCATGAACGAGAATGGATATCCTGATTAAACAAGCCCCTCTTCAGTCTCTCTATCTCCCTCTCCGTCTCTCTCGTCTTTGTCATGTGGTTGCAGCAGTGTTCTGCAGCACCATACATTATAACCCAGGGCCCCTTTTCATTACCTCTCCTCTGACAGGCTTTAGAGCACAGATGTTAGGTGCTCCTGAAAAAGCTCAGGCCTCCTCCCATCCCTCCGCCTCTCCTCTGACCCCCACCACCTCCGACTCCGACTCTGGCTACTCCTCCTCCTTTCCTCCCTCATCCTTCTCCCCCCAACCTACTCCCCTTCTCCTGTGCTGGTTCAATTGGGTGTAGGAAGGCCCACCTCCCCTCTCCCTTTGCCAGAAGTGCCTGACAGTGGGCTTCAGCTTGTTTTTGTTGCAGCTTTAAATGCCTCTCCCCGGAGCTCCTCATCAACAACTTAATAAGAGCTCAGGGGAACAATTAAGCGTCGTCTTTAACTCTGCTCGAACCACAGAGGTAAAAATAATCGTAAAAATGTTGCCAAATAGAGCGGGCTCCAGAGGGACCATTCAGAAATCACAGACTGTCTCCCTCTCTCTCTCTCTCTCTCTCTCTTTCTCTTTCTCTCTCTCTGTGTCTCTGTCCTTTCCTCCCAAAACAAAGCTCGAGAGCTGTCAGAACTCTAGACCCTGACAAGCACATTCACTCATCTTTATACCCCAAGCCCATGAGGGATTGAAATTGCATTTCTCTTCTCTCTTCTCCCTCTCTTCCTGCTCTCTCTCCCCCTTTCTGCATCTCTCTCTCCCTCTTTTTGTTGTTGTCATCGCAGGAATTGGCATTTGAATAAATATGTATTGTCGAAGTGACTTTGTTGCGGCACATGAGAGATCTTGTGCAGAGCGTACAATTATGCACATTATTACAGGAATATGTCTTGTTCTGGTTACAGCAAAATTAAGTTTCTCCGGAAATGTTATTATTATTTATTCTGAAAAGCCTGCAATGGCACAAGAAGAGGAATTACTCAGAGTGGTACATTTATTGTTTAATGTAATCTCAAATCATAAGACTTTGTCCTGCAGCTGTAATAAAAATAATTATATATTAATTTTGTTTTCTCGAAAACAAGCTTATTACAGATTTCAAAGGGCTTGATAGAAGCCATATTGTACAGCTTCCCCTCTTGAAAGACATCCATTATGTGTTGTCTCAAGGGGAGAGGGGAAAAATCTGCAGTCACTTACTTCACACAACTAACTTTTTCCTCTCTGCTTTCGCAGAGTAGTGCCGGAGTCAGCCAGAAAACATGTTCTTTGCTCTACTGTCTCTGTGTGTGTGTAAAAAAATGGGCAATTTTGTCATTTTTTGAAATATGTGTCGCTTGCTCTCTAAAATGTCCATGTTTTTCTCTCTCTCTCTGTCTCTTCCCAGGTGGCGCTGTCCCTCTGAGGATCTCTTGGTCTGCCCTGTCTGTCTGGAGCCTTTGACCCTGACCCAACCTTTTGGTCCCCCTTCTGCCCATCCCTTTACCTGGGCCCCTGGTGGCACAGAGCGGCCCTGGAAATACCTGGAATTCTAGGAATACGTCACACGGAAGCCTGTGTAAAAACAGGGGACTTTACTTATGGTGCTGCGGCACCAGATCTGAAAGCTTTATGTCCGTACTGTCTTACTTTTTTGACTAAACCAAAAGAGAGAAGGAAAAAAGCAAAGAGAAACAGGAGGAGAAGGAGAAGAGAAATCCCCTCCTCCAAAAAAAAGGAAAACAAAAAAAAAAAAAAAAAAAAAAGCTTTAGCATCAGCAATAGCCTTCGGCTCCCTACCAGCGCTCCACTCTGCCCGACCTGCTGCGAGCAAGAGAGGGGTGCGACCTTTCTGCCCGCCCGCTTCAAACGGTCACTTGAAAAAGGGGGACACGTTCAGAGAGGCTTCGCCAACACCGGTGACTCCAAACCAAAAAAAAAAAAGAGAGAGAGAGAGAAAAAAAACAGGTAAGGCTGTGAAGTCTCTTCTATCTACACCCCACCAAACCCCTACTCCACCCCTGCCTATGCTGCATCCGTAGATGGTCCAACCCAAGACCTTCCTCCCCGCCCCTCCTCGTGTGCCCCGGCAGCTCCTGCTGGTTTGGACCCTGAGCCCTTCAACTCTATCTGGGGCTTTTGAAGCTGGCTGAGGCCCCAGCCTGTGCTGCTGCTGCCCCGGCCCCTGTGAGGTTCCCCCTTCCCTTCCTCCTTCCCTTCCTCTCTCCCTCTATCCCTCCTGTGCGGGTTTATCCGGAAGGCCGCCCTTGATAAACAGCAGGCTTTCATGTGCAAGCCCCCTCTGTTTGTCCCCATTTGGTGAGAGGCCCTGGATGTACGGAGGTTGTTAGATGCTCAGCCTCTGCTCTTAGCTGACCCCCCGTCAAACCAAAACCATGCAGACATGGCCTAGTAAACACACGTGCAGTACACGTGTGCACACACATACTTTCATGCAAGGTGTCTGCATGAGTGGCTAGGTTAACTATAGAGACATGCTGGAATACACAAACTTGCATATGCACATAATACATGCACACACATGCTCTCACACATCTTCACAAACCCACCATTTTATGTCAAAAGGCGCAAATGCAACCCGACATGGAAATGGAGTTCTCACATACAGAATGTAATCCCCGACACATTGCAGTATGTATATCATGTCACCTGCACGCACACATTCACACATTGCAGTCTCCCATTCATTCTCAAACTGTTTGTGTGAAACACTGGTCCATATTTATGACAGTGATGTAATGACAGCAGAAAGCAGAGAGTTGTGATGCTGAAGCGGTGACTATGTAGGGTCTGATTTGCTGGACGGCTTGTCATGGTTGTCATGATGGTTTAGAAACTCACTTTGCCGATGCTTGCACTCATATGCATATGCACATGTGCACTCATATGACTGTGTGTGTGTGTGTGTGTGTGTGCGCGTGTGCACATGGCTGTGAATGTGTGTGTAAAATCATACATGCTGATGTGTGTTTGTGTTTAAGCCGCTGACACCTTGAGGGACTTGTGCTTTTGCATGTGCCGCTGGGTGCTGGGAGACATAAAGGGCAGTTTGTAGAGCATGATAATCTGAAAATACGCCTGTATCTAAACCCTCCATCAGAATATTCCATAAAAGAAATGTCATCATAAATATTGTATGATGTAAGCAAAAAATTAGGTTCAGGTGAAATTCAATTTCTTCAGTTGTGTCATTATTTGTGTGTGGGTGTGAGACAGAGAGGGAGAGAGAAAGAGAAAGAGAGAGAGAAATTGGGAGATGTTGATAGAGACATTAGATCTGGTTTCATCTGTAACACTACCTAATGGCACAGAGTTCAGAGGGTAGTTGTAGCAGAGAGCACCCATTTAGTCGTATTTTGAGTTAAACTGTGTGTTTTTCACACAGAGATAAAATACCAGGCATGCTAGCCCCTTTAGCTACCGAGAATGATGTTATTTTCTGCTCTCTAAATAAAGCTGATGGAAAATGAATGGTGTTTATGGAATTAAGCAAATACAAAGAAAACAGGCAGACAAAGCGCAGGGGATGCAGGCAAGGTTCCTTATCTACAGTGCTCAAATAAGTATGGGGTCTTTGTTTGAAAAGTTCAAAGTCATTTTGGTAAAATTCAGGTCACTGCAAATTATAAGAGCCTGGCAGGGTGCTGTCATTCGTGAAGAAGGAGAAAAGCAAGTAAAGAAATAAAGAAATAAATTGTATTCACCCACCGTTATTATGCTTTCTTATTCATCTTCCAGAAGTATGTGTTTTTGTCTTATTTATTTTTGGATTTATTTATCTGGTCTCCATTCTAATACAGTGATAAAACACCTCATAGAGCACTGCTAGAGATGGCGTCCATCTTTGTAGACCAAATTAAGGCTGTAATCTGTGGACGGGTGTTTCTGGGAACCCCATAGTCTAGTCTGGGCCTGAGGGGTCAAGCCTGTGCACAATAGGACAAAGATAATACAGCCACGGAGTCAGAAGCCTCTCCTCTCCCCTCCCACTGTCTCCCTCTCTCCACCTTCTTCTCTCTCTTTCTCTCTCTCTCTCTCTCTTTCTCTCTCTATCTCCCTCTCTCATCCCCCCCTCCTCCCCTCCATCCCTGCGTGCTAATGGAGATGTGCTCCTAGCCCTGGGCTGTGGCAGCAGGCCCCTGCTCTGCATGTGGGATGCACAGGCACTGGAGCCGGGGTTGCTCCCTTTGTGCCGGCCCTCCTTGGCCTCGCGGAAAAAAAAGCCATGCATGATTTCATACATGAAAGATATATGTAATTGGACAGCAGAGTCTATATGGCACATTTACAATTCTAAACAGAGCACGTTAAAAGCAATTCCCTTCTATCTCTCTCTCTCTCTCCCTCTTCCTCCCCCTCTCTCTCCTACTTTCCCCCTTTGCACTCCTTTTTTTTTCTTGAGGAAAATGTATTTGCTCATATCGAAAGACACATGATACACAAAAAATACATGAAATGACGATTATCACACCTTTCATTTGCATGCATTATGCATGTGTAGCCAGTGCATTTATTTATTTATTTATTTATTTTTCCAATAGGACTCAAGCATGGTCTAGATGTGTCAGTTTGCAATAGCTTCTGGTGTGTTTATATTAGAAAGAGTATATTGTGTATATCAGTCCTCATGCACTGCCAGCGAGATTCTTCATTCTTATCTGATATGTATGGTTTAAAATAAAAATATTATTCACTCTTTTTTCCCCATATACACATGAATTCATAATCAACCTTACCTGTACAAGACATACTTCAACAAAAAAAAGAGAAAAAACGTGTTGATCAAAATGACCTTTTGCACACCAAAAGATAAAAAACACTGCAGTATGATGCTGTTCATTGGCAGTTTTCTTATTATGTCTGGTTGGTTTTATGAATGCATGTTTTTTTTTTTATTTGCACATGATGTAATTTATTGACATAGGTAGCTGATAATTGTTGGTCATTACTGCATGGAGTCTATGGAGGCCTTGCTATGTAGTTGTCATGTAATTTATGTTTACCTATAGAGGTTCTGACAGAAGGTGGTGTTTTATGGGGACATGGTGAGTGTGTGTGTGTGTGTGTGTTATTGGAAGCACACACGACCCTGTGAGCAACACAACTTTAATTTGTCCCGTGGCACAATCCAGGCCAGCACCCTCCCGTTGTGTTAATGCTGTGCCAAGATAAACACCTCGGCTGTTAATTGCCTTAACGAGCTTACACCTTTGCTCAAGAGTGCTGGACCTAATATGGGGTTTATGTTGGCTCATGGTCACCAGTGGGTTGCTGCTCGCTTCCGGCAGGTCCTGGCAGGGCCATAAGGACCGACGTCTGCCTTCAACCCCAAATCTGCTCCAGCACACCTGATTGAGAACTACAGAGGTGGCCAGGGTGCTGGGGTACGAGGGTGGAGGTTTGGAGGGGCAGTATTGGGGTTAAATGGCTCTAATCCCTGCCAGGCTGCTGTGGTCAACTGCAATTATACCCCATCTACATCAACTCTCCTCCTGTCTCCACATGTGGTTATCATACTACACATATGCACGCACACACACATACACACACACGCACACAAGAATGTATGAATATACTGACTTTAGAGCAATAAGAACCTAGATATTCAATGAAATAGAAAAGTGATTTTGCTGCACAGTTACCCCATTGCAGATGTTTTTGTAAGTTGGATGGTGGGCAGAGGCTGCCTGCTGTTCAGTGCTTTCTTTGGTGTGTGTGTGTGTGTGTGTGAGCGCACGCCTGTGTATGTGTGTGTTTAGGTCTGTGAGTGTGGGCTCCTGCATGGGGTTGTGTGCATATGTGTTTGTGTGTGCGTGCGCGCGCACGGTGTGTGTGTTGTGTGTGGATGAAAAAATGGATCACGTGCCAGTGTCAATGGCACAGCAGGCTCAAGCTGAATGACCACTCCACTTATCTTTCCTGTTTCTTGCATTGCTTTTCGGTGGAAAATTTGTGTGACGCGGAGTAGTATTTTCTATTGCAGACATATGGGACATGCGAGCTGTTAGCCCCCGCTGGATGCTTTGTTTTGTTTGTTCGAAATTGTGTGTTGCGAAAAGAAATGCGTCATTCATTCCATTCAGTTACGGTTCCAGACATATGTTTTATTATAACTCATTTATAAACTTGTTAAGAATCGATGCCTACTCAGTTCTTTGATAAATCGTTGCGTCATTAATATCAGTACATGGAATTAATATACACATCGTGTTCAGTGCTAACATAGCCTAGGCTATAATAAAACTTTTAAAGTATAGTTTTTCATTGACTTTGAGAGGTAAGATATACCCTATTGTAACCAATTATGTCATAATTTAAGTTTTAGTTTTGTCAGACGTTGTTACATCTTATACAATACCTGGTTCCTTCTCTAATTTCAAGTCGTTCAATTTATATATTTTTTGTATTTTTTCGATTAGATATTTTAACCTCATTTAGGAAGATGGAGTGTTGCCAAAACAACAGAATACAATTCAAAGGTAGATGTATCTTCGTAAAATTTAAAAGGATTCTTTGACTAAGGCGAAATGCATTAATCATGGCATATACTCCTGCACTGTAATTATGCTACTGTTAGGCCTGCCTCCAACTGTCTCGAAATCACACAGACAGCACAACAGATGGGTAGTACAGCATTTGTCATCTCAAATGTACTACTAAATGTCCTCTATCCGGAAGTGTGCCTTAATTATTTGTTATTCATACTTGTGCTATAATTGTTGGTGACATTTGGATCGTCAAGTGTAAGGATTTCCCTGTAGGCAATTCCAAGAGGTCTGCTTTTTAAAAAAGAAATTATTTCTTAGTAAGGCTTTGCACATAATCCAGCCATATATGTCAGCTGATAAAATAGCATCCAGAGGCTGTGTGATGCTGGATTTGTGTGGTGACCCTTTGGCGGTAGCCCTAGATCTCACTTGCCCTTCTGCGCTGCTTCCACCTGTCATATTTCATTGCGCGCGATTAGGGTGTTCTTTCAGGCAAAGTCTCGGAGAAAATTGCCCTCTATTCACAGAAAAATGGTGGCAAGGTGTCGAAGTCCACGCTGAAATCACTCTTTTAAGATCTGATCTTGGGGTGTCCTCAATTAATGAATTGATCTTAAGCAGCGTAATTGTCCCTACTGTGTTTTTGTGTATATTTCTTTATTTGATAACACGTTGGCTCTGGTGAGGTTATGTAGTGGCGTCCTGTAGCATGCCTACCGTGTGTCATGGGTGTGACTACAGGCAAGGCAGCCATGGCATATAATTCATTCAGCCCCAGTGGGGATAAGCGTTGTGAGGTATATGTACAGCTCGCCAGGATATTGCAAGTCTTACCTGCAACGACAGTCCATAATAATCACTGCCCATCCACTACGGTAATTAGGTGCAAATATTCAACAGTATATCTGAACGTTTATGTGAGACATATATTTTATGCACTATCAGGCAAAGGGATAGTCTAGTGAAGAGGTTGAGATGAGCATTTATGATCATAACCCTCGTGTGATAACGGACCTTTTGTACTTTTTAGGGTGTTTTCGCTGTTTGTTGGCCTTGGAAATATTACTTCTCCATAGGCTACACATCGAATAATATCACCATGGTCTAAACACTTGGTTTGGAGTCAGCGAGGGCAACGTAAAATGACAGTGAAAACAGCATTATTTGTTTTTTTTCAAGGCCCTTTGAATAGATACAGTGGTCTACAGTTCAACCGAACATTTTCAGCATATGTTGTTCTCATTAATTTTGTCGGTCTCCTTTTTTGGAAGATTATGCAGATTGACAGAGCCAAGTACCAACTAGCTAAACATCGAACATCTTGGTACATTTACATGTAAAATATCTGAATATCAATAAATGTTACACAAATCACAAATATGAGAGAAAGAATAGGCCAAACAGTATAATATGGAGCATACCAGAAAACTCTCTTTCTCATTCTCTCTCTCTCACACACACACACACATACATACACATATACATACACACACACAAACGAGTGAGCACAAGCATAGACACATACTAAGGACACGTTTGTAGACGTTTTTTCGGTTTACTGTGGAAATATTTGACAGTCTCAAGTGCCATGTATATTTATGTATTATCACAACATTACAATGGATAAATATGTTTTTAAAATCTCAGTATATTACGGTTGAAAATACAGACATCATAAAGCAACTAAACTTGAACAAATCCGTATTCACTTTGTGAATTAATTAATTAATTAATCTATTAATCAGATTAGTTAATTAACTGTTAAAATACCATGTATCTGTGAACATGTATGCTATGAACCTGATTTTAAAAATCAGTGGCGCTCAGCCATTTTACACTAGCCTATGCAAATTTACATATACTTTCTTTGTCTGTTAATTAACATGTTGCATGCCAACTTCTGGTTTCCCTGGGAGGATGTCGGCAGATGCACTGTCCTAAAATCGATATATCAATGATGCTAAACGGCATAATAATTAATATGCAAATATGTAATTATACGCAGTTACATATTTCGTAATGTTCTCTGTAAAGTTTTGACGTTGTCTCTGTCTTGGAAAAACTGTGCAACAGTAATTATGGGAAAAAAATCGGTATATAGTATAGTAAAATTAGTAAAATTGATAATGCACATTTAACAGATTTAATGTAAGATACTGGAAGAGGTCATTGGCATCAGTGATGTTATAGCAAACGGTGACAACCATCTTATCAGAGTTAGGATTTCTTGATGTGACTTAGAAAAATTAATTAGTCAAGTAATTAAGTAATTACAACAACAAATACGTTCAACTCATGTTACAAATCCAAGTTCTCAGGTACGTCTCATAACTGAACTTCGAGTGGTCATCGGAGAAATGCTCAGTCCATAAATAATCCTCATATGTTCAAGGGCTGAAAAGAGGTATGCGTTAACATGTACATCCTTTGATCAGAGATATTGCATTTATTTCGTTTTGTTATAAATGTTCAAAAGATAGTATTGAAAGCAATGTACATACCAGTATTGGTCCTGTTTTATGAAATAGTTTGCACAAAGTGTAACCGTATAAATCTACACCTTAAAAGAACTAAATGTTGTTATTTTAAATGAATGATAGGTAAATCACATTCATGATTTTTAAACGATCTGAATTGTGATTTTAATGTCATAGTTGTTCAAAGTATGATTATGAGTTATGGTTAAACCCAAACTTATTTAGGCCAACATTTGATATTTCTTGTGAAAATAATATTTGGAAACAAGCAGATGGCTATTCGTCTTAATCATTGTACTTGTCTGAAAGCATGATGAACCAGCTTTTGAACATTTTGAACAGGTTTAATAGTTCCTGATTGCCAGGTTTCCAAATTCTCGTAACATGGCCATAATACACTTTGCACATGTTATGGTAGTATCCTTAAATTCACCTATGTCTTTTTACAGCAGTGATGCCTGATATTTGCTATGTCATCCTGTTCCATTAACAAATTCACTACCATAAAACATGAATGCATCTCTTAACTCTTTTTTTCTGATGATTTGCAAGTGTGAGGTCTGTTACCGAATTTATATTTTGGATACATTCGCTAAGGTCCACGCACACAGGCGGTGTAGGTTATCGAATATGCACAGCTTGAACTGATGTTTTTGATAGCCTGTAAGGTGCTGCATGCAATGTGGACACCAGAAATGTGACCACTCGCCTCGCCCCCTCTGCTGGGACTCGCACTGCACTCGCGTCTGGTCATTTGAATATGCTAATACCAATGGTAATGCATGAAAACTATCTGGGCAAAGGTGTCCCATGCCGCCGTGGTATAGCGTGTCCGGCGATCACGGCTCCGGTGTGACAGGTCTGTGTACTCGTTGATCCCCTTGGTCAGAGTGAACATAAGGGGGCGCTGCCATTGCACCTGGTAGCACATCCTGTCCCATGCATCCACCCTGGGCGGCGGGCCGGACAACAGCCTTCTGCTGCCTGCCTATCCCTGTACCTCACTAAGTCCCGATGTTTGATATAAGTGCCAGATACAATACTAATATTTACTCTTTGCCTTTCCATGGCACATTCATCTGTTGGAGAGTCCACTCTACCAAAGATGTCAGTTGTTTTTAGCCTACTACTGGCCACAACAGATGACCAAAGACAAATCTGGAACTAAATGAACCGCAAATTAGAATTTAACCTACATAAAACTAAGAATCGGCCATAGGATAACACGGCACCACTTGTTGAGCATACATCTCTCAAAAAAGCAGGAACTGAGAGAGATAAAAGGGGAAAACACATGGCAAAAAGAAGTGCCTTTTGAAAGTTGCGCAGTGGTCCATGCCCTCTTGTTTATCTAAATAAGGCAATGTGGACTTACATACTTCTTATATTAATACAGTTGCATAAATCCCAAAATCCAAAGACCTCAAATGTTCATCATCCTTTAATAAAGTTACGAGACTATTCCAGACAGATGCTTTTATCTCTAAATGCGTTCACCCCGCTCCCATTTCCTCACTGCGCGCTTTTGTGCTGGGATGGCACGCGCGGCGCATGAGGTTGAAGCTACACACACAGACACGCTCACACACACACACACACACACACACAGGCGCACACGAGAAAGAGAAGGGCACAGTAAAATCGAAGACAACAACAAAATTTTTACTTTATAATGTGACAGTAAATATTAACATTTGTTGTTAACCCATTCAAAGGCGTTTACATTTTCCGTCATCAAAGAATATAGTTAAAGAACGGGAAATATAGCCTAACACAATGTCAGATGTTCGCGTGCACATCTGGATCACTTGTTTTATATCGTGCCCTGCATCCTACAGATGTCCATGTCTTGTCCTGCTCTTCTTAGTTGTGGTCACGAGCTACACTTATTCGGATAGAGCCGCAGCGCCGAAATGACAGTTAATCAGTCTCATGATATATTTTAATGCGTTTAGTTAAATATTATACAGACACATTCAACTATTTCGGGCGTTTAAGACAGATGTTTCTTTTTTAGTTTTGATGTCTCATTATAGCTCATAAAGTGTAATTAATTTAAACTTAACAATAAACATACTCGATAGGAGCCTTATAGCACCAGACTTTATTATCTAGCGGCCCTTCAACTCTCGCACTCTATTTTCTACCCATTCATTTTTACAGTCTGCCTTTCCCCGGAGAGAGGGCACATCGCAAATCCTGGCAATCCCTCCTTTCTGCCTCTTGGTGAGGAAAATATGAGCATCTTTGTTTGACTTAACAATATTGTGCCTTTAAAATATGTCTTACGGTGCTTAGAACAGTGTACTGTCCGTGGTAAGATATGGTATATTGGAGACGTCCCAGTGCGCATACAGAAAAGTTGAGTTTACATACGCATGATATCAAAGACGTATACTATTTGAGCATCGTAAATCGTGAAGATCGTGATGTGTCATTGTAATCACACAGTCACAGACAGACATGGAGAACACGACACAAGCGCGCACACGCACATCCCCTATCTTCCCATTCTAGCCTCCCCTTGCTCAAACAAGGCACGCACGCTCCCGGTCCCTTTGCGCACGCTTCCATTCTGTTTGGACATTGTCATTACTATCGCCATTGTTTGTATCATACGTTGTTGCTTTTTTGCCATCAATTCAGCGCGTGCACAGCTGAAAAGTACACAGTGCTGGGTGTTTCATATGTAGATGTGTCCCTTTGTGGTGTGACACATCCTTGGAACCTACATCTTCAATAGGAGGCTCCCCATTTGGACTATTCTAAGTCGTCGGATCACAACATATCAAGATTAGGTTTTCATAAAATGACATTCCTTTTTGTGGTTTGGTCAAAAAAACATTTCTGACATGCATTGTCTTTATGAAAATATGTATATATGTCTGTCAACAAGTCAGCGTCATCACCCTTGTCATTGACTGTTAGTGAGGAAAAACACACAACTGTAACATATCACAAGTCTAAAAATTGGACCTCAGTTATGTTTACATGCAAATATTTGCATTTATCTGTTAATTGTAGACAGTTCGGTCATTTTGTGTCACCATGTATACGCTCTGTTTGGTTTGCATTGCAGAGCGGCCTGAAATTATTTGGCTATAATACAAAACATTTTTGTTTGTCCGTCTTACAGGTGTCTTCACATTCTGTACACAGCACATAAAATACCAAAAGGCTTGCAGAAATAACAAACATAAATAATACCAGATTGAGAATATCCAATAAACACTACTCATGCAATTAATGTAAAATGGTCTTTGGTTGTGGATTAGGGCCTTTTGAGCTGTAATCGGGAAGTATGCGTACGGAGATTGAAGAATTGTCATTTCTTTAGAGCAGATCAACAATGGAATTATCATGACAAAGGCCACTAGACCAGTCTCAAAGGTTGAGTTCTTGGAAATAAACTTTGGATTTGAGGAAAGAAGGGAAGAAGCTTTTAGATGGCCATCTACAGGAATCAGCGTGTTTTGGGAAGACGTGGAGTAAAGCAAACCTGTGGACAACCTCGTCGATCTATACTACAGTTGTTACTATTGATCAAATGTCACCTCTTTGAACGCATGCGTTTGAAAGTTCCTCTATTTATCAGGTATATATATTTTAAACCGTGGGGACAGAAATGCATGTTTTTTATAGAGTGTCCATTATTTTATCATACATCATTTAACGCCAGAGCATAGTTTTATCACTAGAGTCGCTGACCTTTGCTAAAGATGATCCGTGATTTAGTATGAAATGGCGCTTAACAACATCACATAGGCTTGCTATATGCAAACATCGATGACAAAAAATGAGAGAAAGCTGTAAGTGATTATTATGCTACTCTATACAAAGCATTGATAGCTCAGCCAACACACTGTGTGTGCATGAGAATCTGAGAGAGAGGAGAGGACACAGGCATACACACTATCCTACCTATTCTGTCTCTCTCTCTCTGTGTGTGTGTGAGCCTACTAGTACTGTATGCATGCATTACTTTTATCGCGACGTGTAAATTTTCATTAATAAGAGTTTCAAATGATCTTTGAAAGGGCCTGCTATGAACCAAAATATTCTAAAAATGTAGCCCATGTCATGTGTAACCTTCTCATACTACTGGCCATATAACGTCGTTTCATCAACCTACACTGAGTTCACAATGCATGTTAACAAAGGGTTACTTTTGCTTTGCACTTTGACAAACTCAAATATCAATACTGTGTTGCAAAACGGTTGTTTAATCAGTTGCCTTAGTTTGAGCTTTCCCTTACTCTGTTGCCTGCCCGGTCAGGGCACAAATTTTAAACAAGCTTTCTCATCTACCTAGTAGTGATAGTAGATTTCTCATCTCCCTAGTAGTGTTTAAATATATCATGGGGTAACAGCTTGACGTATTTTCTAAATTGCACCGAAACATAAAATGGTATGAAAAATATGAAAATATAAGAATAGGTTAAATTTGCACGTATCACAAAAGTAGCCTTTGCACTCCTGCACACAACGTACTGCCAATATACAACTTGTTCAATTCAAGTTCAGATGACATTTACAGTAGCTTAGCATCAAACTTTAATCTCAGTCTATTATAAAATAAACATCATTTTCTGTGCATTAGCATCGGTTGAAAAATAACATAGGCCATAACTTTCAGATAAACGACATGACAATGGTCAAAGTACGCTATTTACCTGTGTTGTAGATATAATGTTATCGTCCGCTCTCTGAGTGTGTGGAGATGCCATGTAAGAAGCTAAGCCGTGTAAGGCAGACAGCACACCGTTTGGATGCCTCAAATGAGAAAACCGAGAACAGGCGCACTGATGTAATGTTTATGTACATAAAATTGCGCATTTTTAGTCATTCTAATAGCCAACTAGCTATCCGTAAACAGTGTTCCAACTTTGTCACCATGTAATGTATAAGAATAATGAAGTGCATTTACAAAAGTACTTTGAAGTCGTAAGAGTGGACTGTAGTCTCCAACTCGTGCACCTCGATATCTGTGAAGTTACGTGGTATCGTATATCGACTTTACAATCGTGTAATTACTATAAAGTTCTTTATGTTGTTTGTATCATTCAGCAGTACTACTGCATATGGTTATATTTTCGACAAACATTATTTTGCGTGAAAGATTTCCTAAAGAGTTACGGAGTTACAGTATGGATGGGCTACAATACAGTGTTGCTCCGCTTTCAAAGTTTTTTTTCAACTGGAGCAAATAATAAAACAAGCATTTTTACATTATGTATATATTTTCTTTCCAAATAAACTACCAAATGTGTTCGTTTTACATTTACGTCGTACGTTTAGTAAGCGGGGAAAGAGCGCAAATGCAACCAAACAGCGATGCCGCGAGTGCGCCGCCACTCTCCACTATTAACTTTCGCTGTCTTCCTTCTAATCAAACTCTTACTTTCCGCTGTACCTAATTCCATATTTTCAATTCCTGATCATTACTTTCCTCTTTTTCTTCCTCCATCTATCTATCTATCCATCCCTCCCTCCCTCCTCTTTCTCTCTTCCCTCCCTCCCTCTTCCTAGCTCTCTCCTTTGCTGAATCTTATTGATCCAGAAGGTGGCTAATTAGCCCTTCCCGTCGTGCCTGTGTAATGAAGCACATGCGCACTGAATTAATCACAGCCATTTTTTGCAGGAAACTAATTAGCAGGAATAAAGATCCAAAGAGTTTTTTTCTTTTCAATCATCAGATCTCACTTTCACCTCTTCCTCTCTCCCTCTAACACAAGACTCATCGCCTGCTTTGCATCCAAATTATTTTTATATTGCCTTTACAACTAATACTTCGTTTTTTACTCTCCGCAACAACAATGATCTTTCTTTTGCCATCCTAAACGCAAACTGACCAAAAGGGACTGCCTTGATGGGATCTTTAGCCAAACCGTCTCTATACTGGATTAAAAAGCGAGGATCTCAAAGCGGCAGCAAAAAATTGTAAGTTTCAACTTTGGTTTCTCTCTCCTCTCTCTATCTTTACGATAACGTTTCTTTTTAGTTTCAATAGCAGGGTGACCGAAGCTTTTTGGTGATATTCCTCAACCTTCCAAAGACTACCAATTCTCTCACTATGTGAAATAACAGGCGATCGCAAGTTATTTTCATGCAAGTTGTTTTATTTATTCTGTTTTATTCGTATCTTTACCTGTGTTTACATCTGGGTTCGTCCTCGTTCTTCTCATGACTGGAAGAAAAGAAACGGGCAAGACAGCGATTCCTTTCCAAGCAGTTGACCACAAATCGTGAATTTAAAACATTTTTCGGCATTTCGGTGAAATCATAGTTCCCTGGAATATAAAATAGGTTCAAACGACATGTTTAGAGGATGATCGCGGCGCAAAAAGGCTGGGTTGAGAAGTCGGAAGGTAGCGGGAGCTGCACATGATCGTAGCCTGGAAAGGAGCACGTTAGTCCAGCTTGTGGGTCCGTCTACGTCCGGCGAGAGGAAAATGTAGCCTGTTTCCCCGTATTCTCCGAAAATGCCAGTTCGTCCCCAGCCTCTATTTTCATCTGTTTTCAACAACACACCTTCGTAGGCTCCGTAGCTAGTATTTGCCACATCTTTACTTTTCGAGTCCTTTATTAGTGTTGAATTTTCTCCGCCCTGCTTTGCATTTCAGAACTACTTTTCGGTCTCTCCTCTTTGGGTACATTTTCTTTTTTATTTTTCATTCCTGTTTGCTTGCCGAAACCTTCTTTAGGACGATTTTGTTGATTCCCAGACGGAGTCACATGCAAATCGATCGGCATGTGTGCGAGTGTGTTTTGAGAGTGTGTTGGATTTGAAGACGGAGCTCCCGACTCTCCCTCATGACATGAGCGGATCATCCAGAGCTCGGATACGGCAAAGCGCAAGCCGAGGGCAGAGAGTTTAAGAAGCTGATCGGAGAGAGCAGCATGAATAGAAGAGAAAGGCATAAAATCACGTACAAGACGATCTTGGGACTATTGTGCGCGTTTTTTATGAAATGGTGTGCCGAATACAGGAGGGAAAATACGAACGCTCGTGAACAATAAACAGTAAACAAGCAACATTAATAATCGTATTCATCTGCGTGATGGTGGAGGAAAGGGATATTTGGCACCGCTGTTGTTTCTACATATTCTGTGCAACTATAGCTAACATAATGAGTACTTAGTCTAAAGTGCGTCTTTAAACCGTGTTTGATTTAGAAAACTAAAGATTAACTTAAATAATGAAATGACAAACGATTCACTGGATTAATTTAGCATACTATGCATAGTAGAACAAACTGCCTGTCTTACAATTTAAAGCGTAACGTAGACTAATGGAAGAGACGATAAGGGGACCGATTTAGTTCGACAGAGAGAACGAAGTCAGTCCTTCTGAGATACGGACGAATAGGCAGGAAAAGCGGAAATGTTGTGGATCCCACTATGCAGCCTATTCTGGAGCCATACATGCTGCTCTCAAAAAGATCAGAAACCTCAAAATATAGATTACTAGCCTACTAGGTAGACGCAGACGCTTGGTTTTCGAGACTGGGAGTCAGAAAAGAAGAAAATGTTTTGGCGAGCTGGAGCAGAGATGTGCTGGGTTGTGGCAGAATGAAAAGGGGGAGGTTGGGAGACTCGGGGTCAGACGGCAAGAAACAGGGGAGCAGGGGTCACCGAGTGAGTGTAGGAGAGATAAAAAAGAAAGAAGGAAAACCCCTACATTACCAGCTAAAGGAAAACAGGGAAAGGAGTGGGGTGGGTGTGGGTTATGTTGAAGGGTCACACAAAGCAACAACACCGAGATTGAGAGGGTCAGTGAGGGAAAGATAAAACAAGCCTCCGTTTTGGACAGTGGATAAAAATACAAGAAGAGTATTTGTCATGAGTTTGTCATGTGGTGAAACAAAGAGCTCTGCTGGCGTGGAAGTACTGGTTGTTGAAAATGGTGCGCTTACCAGAGAAGCAAAGGTAGTGAGATGAAGGAAGAGGAATGAAAATGAGAGAAAACTGGAGGAGGATGGCAAGGGTCAAATAGCTATTGGCCAGAGAGAATGAATCAGGGAAGAGGTCAGATGAACAGCCTTCAAGACCTTTTCCTCCTCGGACTTGTCTCTGCAAGAGAGGCCAAGTGCGCCTGTGTGTACATTTAGTAGTTTACGCATGGCCATCAAATGATAGAGTGAAAAGCAAGCTGTAGATTTTTATAAATTAGATCATTTTGTATCTTACTTGTGGACTGTTAACAGAACTAAATTTGAAAGTGGGATGTTTGGAATGTGGCCCATTTTTTCTTTGTACTTCTTGCATTTTAAAGTCTATATTGCAGTTGTGACAAATTCTTTTTTTTCTTTTATATAAATGATAGCAAAAGAATGTTAGGTAGGCCGACACAGTCAGATATGTCAGTATTTGTGTATATCTCAGCATGGTGTATGTACTCGCCATATGTGCTTTGGCGGTTCTCACAAGCGTCACACAAAGAGGGAGATGCAACACAGTTCAGGTGTTCTGCTAGGACACAGAAACTCCCTCCCTTCCTTTCACACTCTTTTGCTTCTATCTCTCTCACTCTCTCTATCCCTCTCTCTCTTTCTCTCTCTCTCTCACTTTCTCTGTTTTACTCTCCCCCTGTCATTCAGTTATACAAAACAAAGACAGCAGACACACTCTGCCATTGCAGTTCCTACTCAGATACTCTTGGATTATGCCTTCATGCATATTAATTTTTTTTCTGCAAAGAATAGGCTATTAAGTGAATTAGGATATTGATTTTTAGTGTGATGTGCGAAGCCATGTCCATTGCATGAATAGAATGTAAGGCTAATGTTGGCTAATTTGATGCTAATGTTATTATTTTTTAAATAATTACTTTATTTTATTTTCCTCTGTCCTGATGATAATAAATTTGTATAATTCCTTGATTTTTAAAAAACGTTGTGGGCAATGTGAGACTGAGTTCTATAATGAGGAATTGATGATTATTGCCGAGGCACTGTAATAGTGGTCATGTATGACAGTCATAAGCAATGTGTGTGTGTGTGTGTGTGTTTGTGTGTAATTTGTGCGGTTTCTTCTGATTGACGCATGTAGAGAAAGCTGGTGTGCCATTGGGAAGGTAAAGCTACTGTCTGCTGAATGGGTTAACATATAACTCTCTAGCCTACTTTGATCTTGACCTTATTAGTAATGGTCAGGGCATGTTTTCTTTTTTTTTTTTTTTTTTTGTTACGTATTAAATTTCTTTAATCCCTGTCAGGCGGAAGGAGAACAATATGAAACACTGGGCTTGTCTTTTTTGTGCCTGTGTGTGTTCTTGCATAGTGTTTATGATTATCAGATATAAGTAAAAAATATGATTATAATGCTATTCTATTAAATATTCATATGATTTCAGTAATTCATATTTTGTTTTTTTTTCTCATATTGTCATACTGTCAGATTGTCTTTTGTGATTTGTATTTTTTTTTGTTCATTTCATTTTATACATTTTTACACTTTGACATAGTGCTCAGTAATGTATGCGTGTAGTAGATGGCGGATGGTTATAGAAATGAAATGGAAGTTATTTTATTTTTCATTTTATGTTACCAATGCTATATACACTCTGCCTGCGTGGTAACAATCGTGTCATAAATAATGATTCTATCCGACTGGCTGTGTGATGCTTTTGAAGAAGGTTGGCGTTTCGTTGCTGAAGCCCAAATGTCTCTGCGTTACAACGTCTGTAATTTTACCTGAGGCTCTTCTAAGTCCTTATTACTTTATTACATGGTGTAGTGTCCAGCATGCTTGTTTTTGCTTATCTCTGGGTGATGTTTGCAGAGAGGAGAGTGTAGCTGTGGTACTGTTGTGCCTTTCAGACAAAACAAACAGCAGAAAAAAGCAGCAAGGGATGTGGATGTAGAGATTGGATTGGAAGACTGTGTGTGTCCTATGCTTCTTCACTCCCTCCTTCCCTTTCTCTCTCTCTCTCTCTTTCCCTCTCCCCGTCTCTCTCTCTCTCTCGTCCTCCCTCCCTCTCTTTCTCTCTCTCTCTCTCTCTCTCTCTGTCTGTCCTCTTCTCTTCCCTCTCTCACACTCTTTTTTTTCGCTCTGTCGTACTCACACCCTTTTTCTCTGGGGCTGGCACGCCTTAGGGAGTGGAGTGATTCTCAGAGAGAGAGAGAGAGAGAGACCTCTTTGGGCCAAGACCAGGGGTTGGCAGCCCTTGCCATGACATAGTATGTTAAAGCAGCTGAACTCCCTTCAGCATACTACAATGCTGATATCACAGTAGGGACCATGTCTAAAAATTAGCATTTGCTTTTGCTATTGACATATCTTTCTTACAGCGTTTTTGTTTTTATTTAATTATTTTTTTGTATTTCTTTCAACATTAGAGCCATCTCATAGAAATAGGTTAACTACTATGTTAAGTAGTGTTATGGTAAGTTATATTAATAACTGAAATGTTTTTTTTAAATGAATTAACTAAAAACACACATGAGATTACCTTAAATAAAAAATTCAGTTGATTGTGTTTAATGGAGCTTGGTTGTTCTGGCCTAGTGTGAGTGGCATTCTATGTGTGCTAGGACCGGTAAGGTGAGAGCAGATTGGAAATGTTTGTGTGGATGAGACGATCTCTGTCATGAGGTTTCCATTAATCCAGCTGAGCTGTGGCAAGAGACGGCTAGAGAGAGAGGGAGAGAGAGAAAGGGGGAGGGAGGAAAACGGAGGAAGGGAGGGAGTGTGTTTAAGTGAGAGAGAGACAGAGAGAGAGAGAGAGGTAGAGATTGCAGCTACCTCCTGCAGGGCTTGTATGTGTGTTAAAAGTGTGCATGTGGCGTGTGTCTTTAAATTAAGTTAGAGGGAGCTCTGGGTCCGATTACAGATGATGGTTTTGAATATGCAAGCCCGTGCAGCCAGTACCAGTTCTTCCAGTTGTGGCGAGGAACAGGACAATGGTGTACGTGTCTGCAGGATCATTAGGAAAAGGCCGGGGGGGGGGGCACCAACCGCCACACTATTGGACAAAATCTCAGGTGTGCTTTACGTGACTTTAAAATCCTAGCAGCCTCTGCCAAAACCCACAAGGGTCACCCCGTTATGACGATAGCATGTTGCACCTCTTCCTGAGAATTTGACTTTTTTTTAAACAATTCACTCTCTTTCCTTTCTCTGTTTCTTTCTCTCTCCCTATCTCTTTCTCTCTCTCACGCTCTCTGTCTTGTTCCTCTCCTTTTGCTCTGCTTCATGCTGTCGTTCCTTTATCTTCTTGAAGTAAGCTTGGCAGGAATTTCTGTGGTTTGCTGTTTCACAATATGTTATCATGTTAACAATCTCTAAATCATTGTTGTGGTGTTAGATTTGCGATAGTGGAAGGGTGTGCTTTTATGTATGTGTATGCATGTGTGTATGTACAGAAGAAGGGAATGTGTGTGTCTGTTTCTGCGTTTTTGTGCAGCTGACATTTCATCATCAGTATTTGTGTTATTTGTAATAAATAATAACTCGTTCTGTTCTTCAACACTCTTGTACTTCTCTCTCACACACATACACACACACACAAACACAATCATATCACAAGCACACATACTAACACAAATGCGCACTCTCTTTGCCCTTGGATGTATCTTCAAATATCTAAAACAAACTATTCATATTGTGAAATATGGCTGAGAGAGAGGGAATGCGTGAGAGAGAGAGAGAGAGAGAGAAAGAGAGGGAAGGAGAGAGAGAGAGAGAGAGAGAAAATAGAATGATGAATCAATGCATACTACAGGGTTCAGAAGTTCTCCAGTGTTTGCCGACTGGGCGATTCCTGAATAGAAGGTGTTTAAGCCTCGGAATACGGCAGTCAGACCAAGGAATTCCTTTCCGATTGCTAAAAGCACCTTTAGCCCATTTTTCATGTGTCATAGAGCCTGGAGGAAGACAGGGCTGGCCTATATCATCCCTCTCTCCTGTCTCCCGAGCCAAGGAAATAAAAATACACCCATACATACACTCACCTAACCGGGAAATCTGCAGCTGCATAAGAATAGTTATATCTGTAAATGCAGATTAAAAGAAAAGGGCTGTTTGTATGTTAGCATGTGTCTTTAAATGGAGATTTGGTGTGTATGTGGATATTTGTTGTGAACACAAGTAAGCAAATAGTGGTATTGGTGGTGCATTGTGTGTGTGTTTGTGTTTGTGTGTGTGTTTGTATTTGTGTGTGTGTGTGTGTGTGTGTGAAGGCCAAGTTATCAGTCTTTAGTTGTCTGCCATGCCTTCATCTCCCCTACCTTGTGCAGTGATGGTTGTGCTTGTCGAGTGGCGTCTGTCGTCCCATAAGATGGCTGGTGTGTGTCCGGCATGACTCAGAGCATAGAGAGTATGTGTGTGTGTGTGTGGTTTGGGAGAGGAGGGGGGGGGCTGTATGACAACAGCCGTCAGCACCATGTTTCGATGTTCAGGGTAGTGTTTTTTTTGGGGGGGGGGTAGGAGGACTAAAGCACCGCGTGGATCGCTGCAAACAAGCCGGGTTGGCGTCTTAACCCACGCGGGCAAGCATCGGGGGGTACATCCTCCTCCACCAGACCTCCCCTTTCGCCCCCCATCCTAGCTTTCATACACACACACACACACACACACACACACACGCCTCCTCCCTCTCACCCCTCCGCTGCACCTTGAAGCCCTATGTTCGGCACTCAGAGCTGCCTGCCTGCCTCGGTGCTTATCATCACAAAGGGCAGAATGCATAAAACATGGAGGACACACAGACACAGTCAGAGCAGGTCGCCTTTCTCTCCACGCACCGAGCAAGCAGGGGGAACAATGCAGGGGGGCCCTCCGGTCTGTGACTTTGACCTGATCTCTCTCTCTCTCTCTCTCTCTCTCTCTCTCATGTCAGTCTCCACTTCACCCTCTCCTTTCTCTCTCCTTTCACCTCCTGTCTTTCTCTTATGGCTTTGCCTTCCAAACAGTATTTCTGGTGTCTCCTTTGTGTGGTTTGAACACTATCACTAAAATATGCATTATGTAACTTCAACGTGGCTATTACAAATCCAAGGAATGGGAATCAATGTCTTTGTGTGTGTGTGTGTGTGTGTGTGTGTGTGTGTGTGTGTGTGTGTGTGTGTGTGTGTGTGCGTGTGTGTGTAATGGGTTTTGCAGATGGCACAGGGATCATTAGCCTTCCAGACATATAAGAGGAAGTACACACAGTCTCATATTCTGAAATTATTTTGCTTGATGGTGCACAATGCACAATCATCTAATATTTTACATGACTGGTTAATCAGATTTTTTTTAAAGCATTCAAATATTCTAAGTTCGTAGTCTCTGCACAAATAATCTCAATAAATATAGACACAATAATTAGGGGAGGGGGAAATAATTTCATATAGCAACAATTAAAATATGATATTGCAATGAAATATCTCTACAAATATGTTATTCACTGTTATCAGATATTGCAGTTGAATAGGATTAGAAATATTGCAGTTGAATAGCTAATCTGCTAATATTTCTTTTCTGTTTTGTTGGTGCCTTTTAGCAACATCCATAAAAGTTAGCATTGAGCTAGCAAGCTACACTGGAGCATGTATGCTAGGAGAGATTCCTCTGTGTGTGCAGGGGATGGCATGCTCACATCTGGATGTGCGTGGGCGTGTGTATAAGCATGTGTGTGCATGCTGCTAGTCTCTTTTGGCTGGACAGTGTGTTATGTGGTGTGTGTGTGTGTGTGTGTGCGCAGGGGTTAATAATGGATTTGGAGGCTCGGACAGGGAGGGTCGCTGTGGCTCTCGTTGCCCTCTCTCTCTCCATCTCTCTTTTTCTCTCTCTCTCTCTCTCGTACGATTTCATTTACCCTCCATTTTCCTCCTCTTCTTTGCTATGTCTTCAAATCCACACAGTCACATATTTTCTCCTGCTGTTCTCTTGTCACAGTTGTGGCTTGTTTGCTCAGCAGAAGTATTTATCAAGGTATTATTTATCCAAGTTCTTGCCATGTTTAAGATGTTAATGATAAGATGTGCTGGAGAGGTTTATTTGAACATGGCCTGAATGCTTTTGTCATTTTCACTTATTATCCAGGCTGCTCCCAATTTCTGTTTTTTATTATTATTTATTTTTTTATTGTGTTTTTGAAGAGTAAATGGTTTTTTTGGAAGATGCAGCAAATGTCTTTTGTGTTTATAGCATTTGCAGGTATGTGCATTTGTTTCATATGCCTGTTAATGTGCATAACAGCCACTGCAACAGAAAATATGTTTTTAAGAAAAAGATGGACAGTGTGTGTGAGTGTGTGTGTGGCTACCATGCCAGCACTGTACTGTGATGTGGTGGTGGCTCTGGCACAGGGGCATGGTGGGTCTGCTGGAATGTGTGTGTGTGTGTGAGTGTGTGTGTTTGACCCCGGCAGGCTCACGCCACTTCCTCTCTATGTCGCACGCAGCTTATCCTTCTCAGGATTAAACAGAAAGAAGAAAAGAGGAGAGGGATCGTAGGAGCCCCCCCCTCCATCCCATCACACACACACACACACGCCCCTTGCCTACTCTTTCTCTTTCCCAAATGCAGAGGAGAAAAAAAATGTCTTCAACCTAGCGAAAAAAAAGACAAATGTGTGATTCACTTGCAAATGTGAAGCAGCCTGACCTGGTCCCCCACAGGGGAGAGAGAGAGAGAGAGAGAGAGAGAGAGAGGACAGGCAAAATAGTGAGCAAGATGTGAGTGAGAGAAAGAGAGGGGGGAAGAAAGGGAGACATTCTCAGAGAGAGAGAGAAGATAGAGAGCATAGCAGTCCTGCTGCTTGCTAAGCTCTTTGTGGTAAAGGCCTCTATGCTGTTGCTGCTGCTGTTGCTGCTGTTACAGCCCTGGTCAGATCTGTGTGACTCTGCTATCTGCTATTTTAGTCTGCCGCCAAACCAAGGCCGTTTGAGAATTGTGTGTCTGCTTGTGGCTGCTGTTTTATAATATACCCTTCTCTCATCGGCTCGGTCAGTGTGTGAATAGTAGCTGTCATGGTTGTGTGTGTGTGTGTGTGTGTGTGTGTGTGTGTGTGTGTTCCGGGCGATCGGCAGGGAAGGGGTTAAGAGCCAGGGATAGCCCCCTTTGTCTCGGCAGCCCTCTCTACCATTGTTGTGGGGGATCTGAGCCTTCTGCACCTCACTTGACCACAGCAAAGCAATAAAATGGCCTGCAAGTGCAGCAGCCACCCACTCCCTGCAACGGCAGCCTTCCTTTGGGCTTTCTCTGTGTCTGTGTCTCCACACACACACACCCACACCCACACAGTCACACACACTCGAGTGAAATGCACAAATTTATACACACATGCACAAACACACTCTGGTGCTTACAGAGACCCTGTGCTTATTGCTCCTATGGATTAATTCTGTATTTGTTTCTTTTTCGCATGAAATTCTTCACATTCAGGGCTTCTGTTTTCCCCTTTGCTCCAGTGATCTCTTGTCTACACACTCAAACAAGATATAGCATTACTGTTTCCACTGTAAAATATTACAATAAATAAAGTAGCAAAACTGATTAAGTACTCAATCTCAGGAATTAATTTCATATGTATTATTTTATAAATAGGTCACATGTCTGCCTCTTCATTCCAAAGCTAAGAATACCCACTGTTCAAGCGTACTCTATGCATGCACATTTCATACCAGATATAAAAGATAATTCAGTTTATTGTCAAGAAAATAATTGGAAATTGCATTAAACCCAGGAGCAGCTTCATTGCCATCAGGACTGTATTTACATGGAGGATTATGTTTTCCTTTCTGCCACTGGCCAAGCATGTTTCACATCAACATGTAATTGAAGATATTGCGATTGTACTCTTTATTTCTGTCTTATTCAATAACTGCTTATTTTGTGTGTGCATGTGTGTGTCAAGGGCGTTCTTGTGTGTATGTGTGAGTGTGGACTGAGATCATATCTGTTTATGAGAGCAGCCATTTTGGAATAACTTCAGGAATGTTTATGGATATGGCAGAGCTGAGCACATCCTATTTCTGTTGTTTTCCTGTTCAGTCTCATTCTTTAGCATTTACTGTATGTATTTTGAGCATTTACATCCAGAGGGTCAGTAGATCCCAATTGTGGTTGTATGATGATGATAATAATAAGAATAATAATAAGAATAAAAATAAGAATAAAAATAAGAATAAGAATAATAAGAATAACAATAATATATTTACAATGTATAATACATCTTGTGTGCTTCAAGAAGAAAGCTACTTATTTGGTTTGTATTAACACTGAAAAATTGTTAATAATAAATTGTAATAATAAAGAGATTACATTGGTATTATATTTTTGATGAATGCCAGTGGTTTATTTTTTCCCACCCTTTTAGTAGAGATGGTTGTTTAGTGCTTGGTCTCCCCCTCTCCCAGACATTATAATTAAAAAGGAATAATTCCTGTCTGTTTCTGTCGCCTCATGATCAGATATGCATTTAATGAGACGCAAGAGGGCTGCAGCCGATTGGTCTGCTCATGCTTCAGGCTTTCAGAGAGGCAGCCAATTGGCCAAGGGCTTTAATTGGCACTGTCCAGCACTCCCCCTCTAACCCACCCCCCACCTTTCTCCACCTCCACCCCCACCCCCTCCTGGGTGTAACCTGTTTATGGCAGGTGTAGTGCCAGCTGAACTAGGTGCTGCACTGGGCTTCAATTAAAGCAGCTCTTCCATGCAGCCTAATTATGACACTTCTGCAGGCAGCTGAAGGATGTCTGGCTGGCTGGCTAACTGTCTCCCTCCACCCCTCCCACTCATAGGCCTGATCCACACACAAGAACAGCAACTAGCTACACAAGTACATTCTCTATGTTCATATACAAAATAGTCTCTCAGTAGAGTCAGAAAAGGAGTGGGTGTTGTAGCTATTTGCACATAGCCAAGCTTGATTAAACCAATATCCAAAATTAAGCCAAAGCTGTTAGAAATGGCCCAGGTATATCAGTGTCCGTTTGTGTTTGTGTGTGTGTGTGTATGTTTATGTTTATGTGTGTGCATGTTCAGTCTGTAGATTTTCACAGACCCTCTGACCCTGCTATGTCTGACCTCTCCCCTCCCCCAGAAGTCAGGACTTGATTTTCATTTGGTTTTCATTTGAATTTCCACTCTGCTCCCCCTCTGTCTGCGCACACACACACACACACACACACACACACACACACACACACACCCTAGCCCACAGTCATTACTGCCAAGAGAGGGTGAGGGTAATTTTTTTTTTTTTTTTTTGATGAGGGCGGGAGGTTAGGAGGTTTGGAGGGGGGTTGGGTTGTCAGGTCTCAGGGGATCGATGAGGCTGGAGATTTAGGTGGGGACAGCAGCGTGGTGCAGCAAACGGGTGGGGGGGGAGCCGACGGATGGCCGTGACAGCCCTGTGACCTCTGCCACTGTGACATCACAGACACTCTGTCTGCCTAGTGCCGCGCCTCGTGCGCTCCACTGTTTACACTTTCCACAAGTAGCACTCCGTTTAGAAGACCGCGTGTTTGACAGCACACACCTTCAGGCCTCGAGTCATTGTGTAAATCCTTTCTGTTGGCACTTCCTGATACAGATTGTTTTATGCTAAACATAGGGTAGGCGTTTGATGGTGTGTGTGTGTGTTTATTCCTTGTGGCTAACTATAGGTACAGATGCATTCTCCCACGTCCTTAGGTTCCAATACAAACTATCCATGAGTCATTTGCACGGATGGTTACAGCATACAACACAATGTTTTTTCTTCGTCTTCTTCTAAGCTCACTTTTATTTCTGCCTTCCTTTTTTTAAATAAGAACAGGACCGACCGGATCTTTGTTGTCATTGTCCAAAAGCAAACATGGAGCTCTGACTGGCAGTCTGCTGCAGTAGCAGCTGATTGGAGCAGGCCCAATCAGGTGAGGTCACCCAGAGGTGATGTTTACTATGCGCTGGCCTTCTGCTGGACGTCAGTGCCGGACATCAGTGCCAGCGAGTCCGCCTGCAGTTGTGCAGGGGGAAGAGGCCGAGGCAGAGGCCGAGGCTAGACACCTAAAGCCCAGCTAGTACACGCAGTACATGGCTGCTCCTTGCACAGCCGCAATGAATGAGAGAAAAAAATGCAGAAAAACATTGAGAGGGGGGCAGTTGGTAATTGTTGGGTAATGTCATGGACAGCTAATTTTTAGACCAAGGGTGTTTATATTACTATATTACTGGGTCTATTTAGAGGCTAGGCGAGATTAACAGAGTGGGCTAGAAAAAGAGAGCGAGGGAGAAAGAGAGAGAGAGAGGGGAGAGGAGTGGGAGAATTTTGGCCTGCTTCATGTCCAGCCCCCAGCACTTATTCCCTGTAGGTGACACAGTGTGTGTTTACACTGAGAGTGGGGAGTGTGAGTGTGTGTTAGTGTGTGTGTGTAAGGGAGTAGGGGGTTTGGGGGCGGAGGCGACGGTGGTGGTTGTGGAGTGGTGGGGTTCACAGACACCCGTTTCATCACTTCCTTCCGTTGTTCAGTTTTTATGAATTGCCTCTGTCATAACAGCGGTTTGGGCTGAGGAGGAAGCGAAAGAGAGGCCGAAGAAAAGAACACAACGCTGGACGAGAACGACAAAAAGCCCAGAGAGAGAGAGCGTACACTCTGAGTCCTGCACAAACACACTACACACACAGAACAATAAGTCATGCTCCAAAGTCAGGGAGTGAGTGTGTGTGTGTGTGTTTATGTGCTAGTAGTAGTCGTAGTAGCTGTGTTTCCTAAATTCCAGGGGCAGGACTGAAGTGGCTGGCTGTGCATATTCTTATCTGTAAACAAAGCCGGCTGGGCCTCTATCCTCCTGCCCCCAAACATTCAATGCTGTCAGCCACCCACACACGCACGCACACACACACACACACACACACACACACACACACACACACACACACACACACACACACCTCACTGTATGCAAGACTTTTGGATCATTCCTCCCCTCTTCCCTTTTGTGTTGTTTTTCTTCTTGTTGTTATATCGTTTGCCCCATCACTCTGGCCAGCCAGCCCCTTCTGTCTGCTGGTGACCCGAAGAGGTGGTGGTGGTGGTGTTTGGTGCAGCTCCTCGCTTTGCAACAGGAAGCTAGCCTGCTGCTGCCTTTCACAATCTCCCTAGAAACAGGAAGTGCAGAGGGGGAGCCTGCAACATGTTGTTTTGCGTTGCCAAAGAGTCTCGCCACAGATGGGTGCCAGCCTGTGGCACTCTGCATGGGCAAAAGGTCGAGGGAGATGAGAGAAAGCGAGAAGGCAGGGGTGGGGGTGTTGCTTTCTCTCTTTCTCTCCTCTCTCCATCAAACAAGGCCCCTGGGATGCCCCCCTCAACGCCCCCCCAGCCCAAATCCCTTCCACCCCCTCCGAGTGGAGTGAGGTGCGGTGGCCGCCAGCTTTGGGCCTGGCTTGTGTAAGCATGTTTAGTGCTTGCCAGTGCAAGGCATTTATATGCAAATGCAAAACAACCAATTGGGCAGCTAATTGCAGGCGGCGGCGCAGGGGCCCTTTTGTGTGTGTGCCAGCGCTTAGGCGAGCGGGCGGGCGGGTGAGCCAGTGAGCGGGTGGGCCGGTGAGCGAGCGGGCGGGCCAGCGGGCGGACAAGCTGGGGAGTTCTGACACGTGAGGATGGACTTTCCCAGTCCATTTACTCTCATTGTCTTTCCTTATTAGCCCCTCATTGACACTCCCCCTATGTATGGAGGTGTCGGGCCTGACAGCACTTCTCCTCTCTCTTCCCTCTCTACCGTGTGGGTGTGTGTGTGTGTGTGTGTGCGCGTTTGTTTGTGTGTGTGTCTGTCTTGTGTGGTTGTGTGCATGTGTGTGTGTGCGTGTGTGTGTCTTTTGCAGTTGTGTGTGTGTGTTTGTGTGTGTGTGTTAATGTTGTATGGTAAAAAGGGAGAACCCAGACTCTTGTTTACTTCAGCTTTCATCTGTGTCTGAGACGGTACTCTGTGGTGTGTCACCCTACACCTGTGGTCAAGGCGGAATGAAGCCTCTGTCTCTCACAGACACACACACACTCACACACACACACAATGAATGCTCTGCTAATTACTCTGGTTGTTAAAAATGCATTCAGGTCAGGTTTTTAATAGCATGCAAATGTATGATCAGGCAGAGGGGAGAAATTAACTTGTGGCGCCACAGACAGTTGGAGGATGGGGACAGGACGGGGCCACACTAGTGCCAGGCAAAGTACACCTCCCACTCCTCCACCCCCAACTCCCCCCCAGTTCTTCTCCTCTCTTTCCAGCTCTGCTCTGCTCTCTCTGCTCCTGTTCCTCACCAGGGACTCCAGGCAGCGGGACAGCAGGGGGGGCATGTGCACCGGCAGCCTCTGTGTCTACTCTACCCCCAGGATGTGTCGGGGCCTACTGAGGCACCTTCCCATTGCAAACAGCTTAATCGCAACAACGATAACAAGCCATGAAAACAAACAGTAGCAAAAAAAAAGCAATGCTGCAGCTCGGTTGAGCACTTGCCTTCACAGAGCAGGTCTATTTTGCAGCTTTACTTTTGGGTGAAGTCAGTCTAGCAGGGGGAGCTCAGTTAA
>JAIFZK010000006.1:8677500-8730000 GCA_027481765.1 Tenualosa thibaudeaui | reverse complement strand
TGTATATTTGTCTGAATACACTGTATGTTTCTTCTGTTGTGTGGAAACGGTGTATGCACGGTAAATGATATTTTTATATTTACTAGATATCAACATGTTACAAAGTGACAGTGTTTTCTATCAGTGCATCTCACATTGTGGGAGCTGTTGTTGTGCTTAGCATATGGTACTATGCTTAACAAGAGCCCATTTTATTACCAGAGCAATCTCTCTCTCTCTCGCTTTCTTTCTTTCTCTCCCCTCCTTTTACACATATATGCAAAGAAACTGTACACACACACACGCATACACACACACACACACACGAGAGGAGTACAGTGCTTGGCAGTTAGATGAAAGGACATGGTCCATTGCCTTTTAGATTGTGGAGGTCAGCGTATGTTATGTAATTGAGAGAAATCAGTGGAAAATTTCAGTGTGTCACCAGAAAATCTAATTCACTTTTTCAAAACATGTGTATCTGTAGGAGAATCATCAGCAGAGACTTACTGCCTCAAAGAATAAACATTTAGAATGTTTTGGGGGAGTGTACATGTTCTATGAGTCATATTGGTAGAGGAGCATTTCCACATTATGCAGTTTTTAGAGTGGTGTGTGGTGCGTGCAGGGATGTAGGGATGTACTGCTAGCCTCACTCTCCCCCTGAAAACAGATATACAGTCTCCATCATTGCAGACTCCATTGATTCAGCTCAGCATGTTTTCACACGTGGCATCGTAATCTGAGACCAAAATCTCCTGACCACTTCAAAATATGAGCCTCCCATGAGTGGAAAAAGGCAAAAATAACAGGATTTCTTTTCTTCTTCTACTTCTGTTTGACTGACGGGACACAGAGGTTAGCCAAGAAAGAGGCAGTGCGTCCTCTTGTCATTCATTTCCATCTGAGGTAAACAAAGGACCTCCTACAAATCAATGTCACATTTCATTCATCATGGAATAGTGACAGGCTTCATTTACTTGCTATTGTAAGTGAAGAGTCAAGGGCTTGTCCCCTGGTCCCATTGGGAGCCCACTGGGTTCAATCCAGTCTTTGTCAGCCTAACTGGAATAGGGATCAGAGGGATCGCTCCCTGCCTCCATCAGGACATATCAGGGACAGTGTGTGTGATATTATGTAAAATAAATAAATAAATAAATACTGAGTGAGCCCTCACACTGTGGCCTGGGGTTGCCCTTCAGAAGATGATAATGTGTGAGAGCATTGCTCAGGGATAGAGAGAGAGAGAGAGAAAGAGAGAGAAAGAGAGAGAGAGAGAGGAGAGGGTTTGGGTAGCAAAAAGGGCAACCATGCAGATTTGCCTCAGCTGTCATAAAAATGTAATGTCTTAATGCACTTCGCACGGCCTCCTTTAAACAAGCTCCTCAAACGAGTCTCATGTATGTCATGTAAACAGGCTATTTTGAGCACATGCACTGAGAGTGCTGGGAACATGAGTTCCCTGTGTAGCTGCCTGGTAGTCACCAACAGCTGTTTTTATTTGTCATTAGCATTTCTAAAGAGATAGGTAGTGGTCCGCACATCTTGGTGGTTCTTATTTCGTAAATTTATATTTCATTTAGCCATGGTAAAAACATTTTTTTTTTATTTTATGGGATTTCCTTACTTTGAATTAGTTACTTTTGTCTCCAGGGCTTTGCTGTGAATCAAAATGAGTCAATGCATACTCTGTTTATGTTATTTGGCAAACGGAGTCACTATGTTCTATGTCAGTTATGCTCAGGGTTGAAATGTGCATGAAGTGTATGCTTGTTAGACACCTGCTTCTCAAAATTGATAGCTATAATTTTGTCCCATTGACTGCACATACCAAGAATTAGCTGTGGATTGTATGGCAAAGATGCTGTGTATCACATGGTGAGCTGTGAATTTTGATACAAAACTGTAATCTTTGAAAACTCTTTGCTTTGACAACTCTTTCCTTTTGTTTGCAGGTGATACGTACCCTTGTTGTGTGTGCATCATGTGTTACGTAATGCCACTCTTTTGTGAAAAGAAGTTAGGTATGCATATGATGTTGATATATGTTATTGGTACCCATTAGTCTCCAGGCTTTTATTCATGTGGATATTGTTGCGCTGTTAGTGGAAGTGAGTGAAATACAAGCTATCTAGTCCATGCAAACAATGCAAATACGGCATAAACGATTGTGTGGTATCTGGCCTGCTCTTAAAGACCAATGGTATATAAACAGAGGAACAATAATGAGTGCAGTGAGCTGGTATGATTCCTGCACGCCCCGGCACCTTCTGTACTGTAGGGGCCTCGGGAATATTTTCAGCGTATACAGTAGCTTGGTGGCAGAGCTATATAGGGATGTGAGAATGAGGGACGGAGAGCTGATCATCGTTTAAGTGTGAAGGCACTGTGTTGGTGCTGACAAAAAAAAAAAAGTGTCACACTGTTTCTGGCCAACCCACAAGAACCCAACTGCTTAGGCACATTACAGCATGTTGTTGTTGAAAAAAGCTTTATGAGGAGTGTGTGGGATAGCAGTTTCTGATTCATACTCTTCTCCGCCAAGAAGACTAGTGGTAGTTTGTAGCAGAGAATTCATACCAGAGCTCCCTTTGATTTTTAGTGAAATTCATAATATTAAGCAAACTCCTTTCTTTTTACTTTTTTTCCCCAAGTGGTTGTTCAGCACCTGGACGTTTTTCCTGTACAGTCATTTATTATGAATGTAGTGGCACTGGAAAAACAACAGCTGATATATTCACCCAATAAAGGCAAGTGTTCATCAACAAATCCAGATCCATAATTCATGAGCCAGATGTAAAGCTTATTATTCAACTTGCTTAGTTGGCCGCTCTTCTATTCGGGTGTAGAATTATGTCCACCGTGTCCCCAAGACCAAACCGGCCTCCCAGTAGAGCGGAGTTGTGTGTGCACACATGCTCGCCTGGATCTCAGGCAGGGAACTGGTTGAGTTGAGCTGCATGCGTTTTGAGAAATTGATTTTTAACAAGCAGTTAACCTCAAGGAGCCTGGGTTTGCAAGCAGAGCAAAGCATTTGTCTGGCGCTCTGTCTCTCTGGTTCTGTACCTCTCTTATCTGGGCACTTCTTCTTGTCTCTCTCTCTTCCCTTCCCTCACCCACTCTCTCATCTCCCTCTCCATCATCTGTGTGTGTGTATCCGTGTGTGTGTGTTTGTGTGTGTGTTTGTGTGTGTATGTGTTTTCATGTGTTGTGTTCATGTGTGTATGCATGAGTGTGTGTGTGTGTGTGCAAGTGGGTGTGCGCGAGTACGCAGATGCCAGGCAGAGTCTGTTCTGTATTTGTGTGCTGCCCCGGGGCCCACTGACTGCTCCAGCTCTGGACTGGACCCTTATGGGAACCAGCTCTTCCCTGCTTTTGCCTCCTCTTATTTAGCCTCCAAGCACATTACCAACAACGGGCCCCTGGAGAGCCTGTGTAAATGGCTAGAAATGCACAAAACAGCCAACTTATTATAATTAATCCTTATTATCTCTGTTAACAGCTAACTGTATCTGCCGCTTTAATTCTGCACTGAGATATCTGTCCACAATGTTCTGAGGTGTTTAATTTTTTAATTTGTTATTGTTGTGGCCTTGCATAGTTATTTTCCGGTCATTCTGATAATGATGGATCTAATGGCTTACATAACATCAAACGATGAGGTAAATAAAACTCTTCAGGAGCAATTACACTCTACATTTATGATGATGGATCTTTAAAAAAATCACTTCATCAAATGGAATGCGGTTTGAAAGGATTATGGTTAAACAAAACAACAGCTCCTCTGTTTCTGGTCATTTGATGAATGTGGGTATGTTTGTGTGTCTATGAGAGAGAGAGAGAGAGAGAGAGAGAAAGACATAGAGAGAGAGTATAGCGCATTTATGAAGTATATGCACACAATTCTAGCCTATATACACTGTGCAACTGTATCTCTGAATTTTTTGTATTTAAAGCTTGCATTCCTCACAAATACTTTCTCTCAATGACAAACTAGAGTGTGACCTCAGTAACAATGCAGTGCAATTATATTTTCACGAGAGAGCTTCTGCACCTCCATTATTGTAAAACCACTGTTTGTTACATTTATTTGTCCATGTGGAGCTGTGACGGCGACACTGGTTTCCCCCTGGAGCTCTCCTCTCTTCATGTTCCCAGAGCCTTTCGTTCTGATGCCGCCACGACTCCGCTCTGCTCTTTATTTCCCACCGAAAAAAAAGAGAGAGAGGGGTGGTTGGATGCAAAAGCTGAATGTTCAGCTGTTCTATATGCCTATGTGTTTGCAGGCAAGTGTGTCCGTTTCCCTGGTTACCTGAATGCCGGGCTCAGTCACGTCATCACTTCAAACCACCTTCACAGAGAGGGAGCGGGAGAAGAGAGGGTGAGAGAGAGAAACAGAAAGAGAGAGAGAGAGCAGGAAGAGGGGGAGAAAGTGGTTCGGTAGAGAGTGGGAGAGAGCTTTTCCAGTGGTTGCAATCTATTGTTTGTTGGACAGTTGGTAAATGAATCGGGCCACAGTGGCGCATGGGTTCTTGTTTTGTTTTGAGCGAAACAGAGTGCAGCCTCCTGCCCCACAGCTCCCCCCTCTCCTATCCTCCTCCTCCTCTTCCTCCTCCTCCTCCTCATCCATCTGATCGCATGAGGGGACTGGCCAGATCAATGCCACTGTTTGCATGGCGGATGATGACCAAATGTGCTAGATGTAGACAGGCGAAGAGAGGCAGTGACTTGGTCAACTATCTTCTGTGATAGTTAATGTGACTCTTCCACAGAGGGCATTCCAATGAGCTGTGACCTAATCTTTCTTGAAATACATTGTTTTTCAGGCGTAATCCCTCTTTTGTCCATTAATTTGATCCTGAATTTGATCCATTCAGGTCTGAACTACGCTTTGTGTTTTAATCTTCTCTTCTCTCCTCAGAACTTGTTTACTATCACAAAGCAGACCAGGCCCTTCAAGACCAGGTGCACATATCTGTCATGTGATCTCCACTTTGCTGTGCTCTCTCTGTTTTTCCCAAAGGTGAGTGAGTCTGCACGGCACATACGTAAATATAATTGCCTCTCACAGGTTCAGTCCTTCATAGAAGCAGCTATTATCAGCAACACTTTCAATTCATCCACTGCTCACTCACACACACTCACACAACACACACACACACACACATGCAGATATAGAGGATAGGACGAATGACGAGGACAGGGCTGACGCCTGAATAGGACCTTGATTGAAAAAGTGGGAGGAGACAATTATGCATATGGATGATGAAAGCCAGCCTTGGGTGTGTATGTCTAAAAGTGAGTGTATATGTGAGTGAGTGAGTGAGTGAGTGTTTGTGTGTGTTTGTGTGTAGGGGGATTCAGGAAGGGAGGGGTGAGGTCTCTCTGAGAGTCAGGTCCATACAATAGGGGCCAATCTTAGCACAAAGGATGAGAGGAGCCACACCACTCAAGAGCAGCCAGCTGGACTTGTGAATGGATGTGTCTCGGCCCCTCTCAATTTCCGGAGACAGAGAAAGAGAGAGTGGGGGAATAAATAATATTCATTAACAAAGAGGAGAGAAGAATGGGAGAGATGGAAGGAGAGGGAAACTGCAGAGGGAGAAAGAGAGAAAGAGAGAGAGGGAGAGTGAGAGAGAGAGAGGGAGCAAAAAAAGTGGGGGTGGGAGATGAGTAAGTGTTTTCCTTGGAAAGGCCACGTGCTGCTGGGGGGAGTGACTCATCACACATACACACACAGACACATACACACACACACACACACACACGTACACACACACACAGTCTCACACAAAGAGGCCTGTGGCTGCAACAGACTGGTGCCCACCTGATGGCCTAGGCTGCCCGCAGAGCAGCGGAGGGCCGGTCACGATGGGAAGCCTGTCTCGGGCCAAGCGGCAGTGGTGCGAGCTTGACGACAGCAGAGCGCTTCGTGACCAAGCGAGCTAGGTGACCCTCCCTATATCTCCTCCCGTCACAGAAGCTGTCAGGTTGCAGTTTTCCCCTCACTTGGCAGAGTTTCTGGACCTGGAACAATGATTGTGGTGGCCACCCAGTCTATTTGTGCCTGTAGGTAGATGCTTAATGTGACGTCACTTACAAAGAAAATATATGGGAGACTAGTGCGAATTTTATTTTTTCCAGCTTTACAATGTTTCCAAAAATCCAAATAGAGGAACATTCTATCAGCGATATGAGGGGATGATGTTGGTTTCAAAACTGAAAGAGGTGGTAGTATGTAAACATCAACAAATTGCAGTCAGTATGTATATATTCATAGGCCTATAGGAAAGGTAAACACATTATTTCCCTGACAGTTTATTATAATTTTGCAAAGATTAGACAAAGTAGGAAGTAATGTGAAGAATCACTGGCTAATGTGAAATGTCTATGTCTAGAATGTACAATAGCTGGAAATGTTTTCCAGTGGAAAGATGGCAGACTCTTCTTAAAGTAAGTGAGTCAGGTATACCAGGCTAGGTTCCCATCAGCATGATGTCAAGTAGTGATTTTAAGAATTTGTGAGCAGGAATGTCAGGTGACTTATACCCTTTTACCATCTATTATTACAAAAAACATACACGATCTTGAAGGATATCTATTCTGATGCAAATTGTGACTGTCAATCTCTGCCAATGAAAAATGCAAACAAGCAGTTAAATCACCGTCTTAATGCCTGTGCTTGTCTGTGGCTTCCTGTGACACACCCAACAGGTGTTTGACTGACTTGTAGGATGACCCAGAATAGCATGCAGGCGTTGCCCACGGTAGACGACGCACAGAAGGAGCAGGAGAGCGAGGCCACCGGCACCCCTGACCCAGTGGAGCAAGACACAGGGGGGTCACTCTGGGACACAGCATGGAGGACAGCACTGACCGCTGGGGCCTTCCTCAGCCTTTACATCATCTCACAGCTATTGGTGAGGATCGACAGTCTCCAAAAAGCATAGGGCACTAATTTACGATGATAATGAGCAACATGGATATTATCTAGCTATCTAATAATCTAATCCAAAGCACTAGCACGGATTATGATTTAATGATTTTAGTTTATACAGTTCAGACAATTTCCTTGTTGACTGATTTAGCAGTTTACCTGGAATTTAAAGAAAACCTGTTGGGTTACAGAAATTCAGTTAAAAGGCACATTTGTTTTGTATGATCATTGTGAAGACTTACTCTGGCCACTGACAATGACATGTCAGTACTTATATTTAAAAAATGGAACACAATTCATTGGTCATCCTATGCCACACATCCCATGCCCCACACTGAGAGGTACAATATGTGGGTTACATACATTATTTAAATGAAGGTTACCATAGCCTAACCCATATATACATTTACAAAGCGGTGATGTGCGTGTGTGTGTGTTTGTGTGTGTGCCCTGTAGGGAGTGTGGGTTGTGTACATGCTGAACGGATACCGTCCGTTCCCAGCAGCCCATAAAGTGCTGGACCTCCTGCAGTACCTGCTCTCATCCACAGACCAGGAGGCATCCGCCCAGGAACAGGTCCGTGTCCGGTTTCCATGACGACTGAAGAATGTTACCAAACCATTTGTATTGAGGCAAACATGAATGAATCATTAGCAGTGGCTGTAGGCCCACGATCCTTATATATATATATATATATATACACATATACTTTTTATAGTTTGGTTTGCTGTGCAGCACAATAGCATCTAAAAACTGCTGGTGAGGATAGCAGTGCTTAGCAGGTTGCTGTTGCCATTGCTTACTGTGGGTGTCTCTCAGGTGGAGATCTGGAGGGTGGAGACTTTATTCCCCCTACTGGGCACCCTGTTACTTGGTGTTGTGATCCTTGGCACTGGGGTGAGTTTGTATTCATCTTGCATTAGTGTTTTATGGCTAGTGTTTGGACATTGTTCAGAAACAAGCATGTTCTTTTACTGCTACTGAGACAACAAGCACTGGATGCACTGCTGAGAGTTGTGCATGAGGGCACAATTTTATTTTATAGATAATTTTCCATCAAAGTGTATGCTACTTCATTACCCAACTCTTATACGGGATACCCTGTTCTGTTACACTATCACTTCTGTCCATAAGACCCTCTTCTGCATTCGGACCCTGGTGCCTGGACCCCGTCCTGCTTTCCCTGATGACCGTCGTCAATCCATGAGCCGCCAGCCCTCCTTCACCTACTCGGAGTGGACGGATGCTAAGACAGAGGACTTCTTCGACCTGGAGCCTGTCCCTGAGACGCCGGTGTTCGACTGCTTCATGGACATGAAGGCCGACTCTGATCCCGGCACTCTGAGTGTCAAACCTGTGGGCCTTCAGGAAAGGTTAGACCCGCTGACTGAAACAAATGTTGTTCAACTTGTGAAACCATCTGACCTAAAAACTCTGAAGAAGGCCTTTGTGTGTCTTCAACAATGTTGCTATTTCACATCAGACAATAGCAGCATTTCCTCAGCTTTGCTTCAACTATATCTCAACTCAGTTATGTCACAAACAGGAACATTTTAAGATATGTTATCACCTATCAGACATGCGCAAAATGTATTTTTATGTTCTCACGTCATCCCTATGAATCAAATCATTTGCAACGTTACTGTAATGAGGCTGCCCAGCCTTTTCACTTAAAGGGTGACTCTCTTTCCCCTGTGTCAGGCGAGGCTCCAATGTGTCGCTTACGTTGGACATGTGCACACCAGGCACCACTGAGCCTTATGGGGCCCTGCTGTCTCCACGTGAGCAGTCCACCCAGGAGTATCTGCAGAAGGCCTCCAACGTACTGACGGCAGCCCAGTTGCACACCAGGGCCCTGGATGATGCCACACTACAGTCTGAGTTTTATGTAAGTCCACACACACCACCAACACCACATAATTCATGTAGTCTACAGCATACACTAAACCTAGCTCTTGTGACCTGGTTATGGCAGGATTGGTGTTTGTCTCCCTGGCTCTCATTACATATTTAAATGTCTTCTCAGAGAAAAAAACAAAAGTAACATTTATGTTTAATGATAATTTAGATGCAGCTTCCAGCCAGATTCATTCCTTACCACACTTTTTCCAGATACTCATTTAATGTAGGCTACAGTATGTGTTTCAGCACAGGGAGCCAGGCCTATTGCTTAGACTCTGTCAACACCATACTCCATTGGTTATTGGTTATAAGTATTGCAGTGCTTCCCTTAATGGCGTTTACAGTCAGTTCATGGAGGTAATCATTGGCTGTGATCTACGGAAGCAGATTGACAATGAACACACAGTATTTGTCTCATTATATCTTAACAGGAGACTCCAATGAATTTTGTGGACCCGAAAGAATACAGTATCCCTGGTGTGGTTCGTAAGAATCGATACAAGACCATTCTTCCCAGTAAGTGTTGCTGGATATTGAATTCTGTGATGCTGTAGGTGAAAACAATGCAAGATGTATTGTCATTTCACTGAATGCTACACAGATAAACATAAAAATTATACATATTGCTTTTGTATTGATTATGTTACAAACACCTGGAAGGCGAATATGTTGAAATTAAGGACAACACTGAGCACCAGTGAACATTTTTTTGCCATAGCAATTTGATTCAGGTTAGTTTGTTTCCCTCACAGTTTTATTCCTTTATTGTTATTTTATTTAAACCTATAATTTCAGCCATTGAGTTTGCAGCACACAGGGTGGTAGTAAACAGGTTAGTGTGTTTGGCGAAGGCTCAGGTAGGCAGCTGGGGGATGTAAGCTGTAGTAAACCCTTAGCTAAGGCAGCAGCACACTCCTGTGTTTCAGACTCTCACAGCAGAGTTTGCCTTAGAGCCACCGATGAAGACGACTTCCTCAGCACCTACATCAATGCCAATTACCTGCAGGTGAGTGGCCTCCTGTTTATTGAACCTGCTCTATACAATACACTTTGAATACTGCAAAATGACTTTTTTTTCAACACTAGCTGGTGCTTGGTGCAATTTTTCATATAGTTTGTACTTCAAATTATATGCTAAAGTTTGCACTGGCAATAAATTCAGTTATATGCAACATGATGGCAACCTGATGTCATTACTCCAGCGCTGACTGATGCCACCCATCTAGGCTTATGGAGATTCAGCTGTGGTTTGGTGTGGGTCAGGGCTACACCAAAAATCAATATAAATAAATACTAACCAAGATAAACATAACACATTACAATGGGAGCAAACATCAATAGTTCCGATCCGCATAAGTGGGAGTGTTACGTTACGTCACAATATAAATAAACAAAATAAACTTTCCAATTATCTTCTGTATCAGCGTATGAGGGCTGTATTATGGTCTCCCCTTTATGAACATAGAACTTGGAACTTAGAACATTTGTGCCTCTCGCTCCACTTGCCACCCTGGGCAAAGACTACAGTCACTGGTGCTAACTGACTGACTGAGGTCTCTATGTGTATGTGTTTGTGTTTGACAGGGCTACGGTGGTGAGGAGAGAGCCTACATTGCCACCCAAGGCCCAACAGTGAACACAGTGGGGGACTTTTGGAGGATGGTGTGGCAGGAGCGCTCCCCCATCATCGTGATGATCACCAACATCGAGGAGAAAAATGAGGTCCGCCTGTAGGCCGCACCAACAACACACATATATAGTTACATACAAACACAATCACAAGTTGTTTTTCTTTTGATACGCACTTTTGATATAACCACTGTCTAGTGAACCTGTGCCGTGACACACGTCTAACAGCCCAGATTTTATTGTTACTTGATATGATGTGATATGATTTGTTTGAATATGTCACCATGCAGAAGTGCACAGAGTACTGGCCAGAGGACACTGTGACCTGTGAGGGGATTGAAATCACAGTGAAACAGGTCATCCAAGCGGACGACTACAGCCTTCGGATCTTTACTCTGAAGGTGATATTACTGTGTGTGTGTGTGTGTGTGTGTGTGTATGTGTGTGAGTGTGTGTGCACGCGCATGTGTCTGTCTGTCTGTCTATCTGTCTGTGTCTGATCTACCTATATCTGTAAATATGTGTACTCATTTTCTAAAGTCTGGCATATTTTATGAATAGCTCTGGGTATTCTGGGGGAGGAGGGAGGTGGAGTGAGGAGAATATTTCATATGTCATCTAAATCATGCATTTACTTGCTGTCTTGCTCTGGAAGCATTGCTGTCATGGCAACTAATATCCTTAGCAACAAAGTGTCAAACATAAATGAAGAAATTCTGGTGGCTGAAAATAACTCTATACTCTGTTCAGGGGGCCAGTGTTTTGTACATTTTAGCTAAAAGATATAATCGTAAGACCATGATACTGGTACAGTGGCTCGCGCTGTGGGGCCATATAAAATATGTATTTGGGTTATGGAAGGACACAGATCGCTTTAGGGACTAGGAGGATGTTGACCTGGATTTTTTTCTTTCTTTTTTGTATCCCACTCACTTTTTTCTATCATTAACAGACATAGTCATGGGACAGAAGGTTACTATCATTTTTTATGTAGCAAAATGTGTGAGTTGTTTTTTGATTTTGATCAAAAGCTCTGATTGAGTCTTGATTTCCATACTTGCTAAACTAGACGTGTATGTGTGTGTGTGTGTGTGTGTGTGTGTGGTGTGCAGTGTGAAGGAGAAGAGCGGAGCCTCAGGCAGTACTGGTACACCTCATGGCCTGACCAGAAGACACCAGACAAGGCCCCACCCCTTCTGGAGCTGGTACTAGAAGTAGAGGAGGCACGGGAGCAGGCTTCACCTGGGAGTGGCCCAGTCATCGTCCACTGCAGGTCTTGCTTTACAACTTTCTTTAAATGTGTCATCATAACATAACATAACATAGCATAACATAACATAACATAACATAACATAACATAACATAACATAACATAACATAACATAACATAACATAAAACATAACACACAATGTAGATGACTTATAATCATGCAAAGGCTTCAGGACTGAAAGATGTGTTGTGAAAACAATCAAAAACAGAACAGGAAAAGAATTACATTTAAAAGATCAGTTGTGACTTTTTTGTAACCTCTAATTAGTTGCAGTGGTAAATGCATATGGACACTGTTTACCGTCTAGAGTTAGATAGGGTTGGCAAGATTGCTTATTGCTGTTACATCACATTATTTCGACTGAAAAATATTCAACTTCTGTAAAATTGTGAATTCTTTCAACGTCTCCACTGTAGACCTTGGGGAGGAAACCAACGAGGGGCTTTCACTCGGAAAATACCTGTCAAAAAACATTATCTCCAGCATCTTCCCCAGCTCCGTGTGGCTTCCAGAAGCCATGATTACAAACCGACCTGGGGCCCGAGGTCACTCAGCGGACCATGCATTAAGTCCAGGGTGTGGAGAGGCTGTGACACAGATGAGATGTGCCAGAGAAAATGGCCCTGGGCTGGAACAGCCTCAGTTGACTCACCTGACGAAGGCAGAGCTGTTATTTCCACACTCACAGATCCCAACCGTACTCACTGCCCCTCCTTACCCATATTCGCGTTACATACCTCTGTGGGTGTTTAGAGATTAACTTGTAACTTGCCCACATATAGACCATGTCAACTGTAAATACAACAACAAAACCTGAATGTTGTATTTTGTTCCCAGAATACTTCTGATAGGTTTATATAACATCAAACAACCATATGGAATATTCAAACAGAAGTGAGAACAGCTAATCCAAATTTCTTTAAACTGTCTATTCCTATTAGCTAAGTAGGTTAAGCTTACCTCAGACAGACATTTTAGTGTTTGTTTTGGCTACAGATGTGTGCCATCTCTATTTTGATTATTTTCCATGACGACAAGGGAGGGACCATGTTTGTTTATTTTGTTCTGGAACTTCTGGTGCAACAGTTGATCCACTGATAAAGACTGCAAGAATACAAACAGAACTAAGACCAAAGAAACTATAGAAGACTATATTCAGAGGGTTTGGTGAGCACACACTCAAATGTCACTCTTCAAGGATACTGATGGTAGGACCTTTCTGGGCACTAGACACACTGGAGGCTGTGCATCAGAATTGGCATAGTGGCTAAGGCCCTGATGTAAACTAAACATGCTGGGTTAATGATAAAATGAGAACAGATGCTATGAATAAGCAGGATGTTTCATAACAATGTGACGACTCACCTACAAACAACAATTTGTGTAAATGTGTGAAGCATAACAGAATTAGTTTCATTATGTATTTCAAATGAATGGGTTCACCTGAAATGCACTGTTCATAATGAATCAAATATACTTGTCCTTCCTGCTCATGGAACTAAAATGTCAGCCCTCACCGATCACCCCTCAAATTATGCTACAACTTTGAGTCAAAAATGAAAGAGCCAGAAATTCAGGTCATTTCACACAGACAAATGAAATGTAAAGAGACATTGGTCCATTACCGTCAGTTCAGTTTGATACATAAAATCACAAACACGGCCCAGTGATTAATTAAACCAAAGCACATTTTCTGTTCTCTGCATGGAAAATCTTTCTTGTTATTTCCAGATGACTAAATCAGTCCTGCACTGGATGCAACACAAACATTGTTTGTTGCATAGAGTAGTATTGGATAGTAGTTGGAATCATGGCAGACACAATTACTAATACATTTCAATATTCTGTAAAATACATGGGATGCGATATGACAGACTGATGACATGATTAAATCAATTTGTATCTGCTCTATGTTTCTAGGCAAAAATCTTATTGGTTCTCTCTCAGACATCATGCTTGTGTGCTCAGCTGCCACATAGAGACTCTGAATTGCTTTTTCATGTGCCTGGTGGATGGCTTTAGAAGTCAGCTGCAGGGCTCTTTGTGCCAATCCTGTCAGGCCTTCCAGGGCAATCTCACCGCCCTAACAGCACCAGGTCCCCAGCTCCCCCACCCCCCTTACACACCCCCACCGTTCACCCTCTACTGGATGACCTTTTAGTTTGCTGTTTGGTCAAAAACAAAATGGTCCCTTCAGGCAGCATGAAGGAATGATGTGTTGTGTCATTGCCCACAGTTCTAAAAGCGTTTATCTTGTCAACTTATTTTTTTTTGTCCCCCAAATGATTTTGTGGATCATTTGCCTGTTTTATTTAGAATAAGTCTGCAACTGTAGATCACAATCTAATGAATGTGTTTCTCTCTCTCTCTCTCTCTCTTACTTGTCTGTGGGATCCACAGCGCTGGCATTGGTCGCACTGGCTGTTTCATTGCCACAAGCATCCTTTGCAAACAACTAAGAAATGAAGGGGTGGTGGACATCCTCAAGACAGCCAGCCAACTTCGCCTAGACAGGTAAAACAAAATCCACACTCATGACACAATCACAATTACACTACACTACAGCCTGAGATTTGTTTGTTTGTTTGTTTTTGAAACAAACAAATGGAATGAATGAACCTTCAATGAACCTTCAATGAACCTTCAGCCTATTCAACCTATTTTGTCTTTCTGACTGAAGTCTACTGTTTTCTGCCTCCAGGGGTGGCATGATTCAGACAGCAGAGCAGTACCAGTTTGTTCATCATGTTCTCAGTTTGTATGAGAAGCAGCTGTCCCAGAGCAAAGAGGAGTAAAAACATGGCTGATGTCAGTGTTCCCTCCTCAGAGACCAACAGCCCCACTTTCTCTCTCTGCCCTGTCTGTATCACATCTGAACCAGCCTTGCATGCCATTCCAACAGACCTGCCTGACTCTCAGCATGGCATCCCATCCCCGACACACAGTCATGACTGCGGTGTTGTGCCTCAGACACACAGACAAACTCCGATTGAGACAGTCCATCGGCATTCAGAAGCACACAATCAACAGTCATTCCAGCGACCTGACCAGACACACATATCAAACAGCCCTGTGCGTAGTGTCATTGGTGGACATGATCTAGAGATAAGCATTTGTTTGGAACTGCCCTCCTCCCCCTTCTACTCATTTGACCCACCCCGAACCTCCTCCCCACCCACCACCACCACCCCTGGAGGACAGAAAGGGTAGCTCACAAGTCCAATCAAGATGCCGTCAGCATGTGTCCCCAAAGACTTCTTTTCCTTGCAGTCCAAAGCCCGACACCGGTCTGAGGTCCAGCTGCCTGGGAACTGCCAGAGATGCTTTCTCTAATTCCCTGAATGTAAGGAGGCTAGATGGCCATGCATCTCCAACAAGCTTCTGGTTTGTCACTGCAGCACAACAACAATCCACTGAAGAAAGAGGAAAAGGAACAAAACCACAGAGAGACAATCTGGTCTTTCGTAGTGTTTTTATAGCAGTGTTTGTTATGAAACGGACTAAGCTAAGGAGTCCATTTAGAATCTGGTCATCATGCTGCATGTCTTATCAGCAGAGGAGCAGTATTGTTTGCCAGCCAAAAAGAAAAAAAAACTGAAGGATACAGAGCCTAAACATTGTTCACATTGGTCTCTACAGGGCAGACAGAACTAACTCACGTACATACATAGTTAGCATAGTCAACACTGATGCTGATTTTCCAATCCAGGAGAGTGAATGCATTCTTGTGTCTTGTGTGTGTACGGTGTGTGCATGAGTGTTTGAGTGCGTGTGTGTGCGTGTTGCACATGTAAGTGTGTATATAAATACATGTTTGTGTGTGTACGTGTGTGTGTGTGTTTGTGTGAGTGTGCGCGCTAATACAACATGATGACGTGTGTGCGTGCATATCATACAATATGTCTTTCTTAGTTGAGAGAAGTCAGTCTCCAGTCTCTAGCATGTGCAGTATTTTCTTCATAATGGTCTCTTGAGTGGCTTGTTGGAGAGAGACAGAGTGCCTCTCCACACCCAAATTCTCCTATAGAATGTGTACAACTCACAGGCAGGACACCCCTGCTATTAACTACAACAAGCTATAATGTTTTTTAGACATTGACAGCCTGCATTGTGGTTGGTCTCAAGGAATAGGTTAATCTAGCACATGTATTTTATACATAATGGCCTTACTTAGTGTCTGTTTGTTGGTCTTGTTCACATTGCCTTCCCGTCCATGACTCTCCTGCTTGTTGTGTTTGTTGCTGGTGGTGTTCCACTGGACTTGAACACACATTTGATGCTGCACCTCAAGATTTGATGTGATCAAAAAATGCCGGTACACTGTATATCCAACTACTGTTAACCATGTACATAACAGCTTGCTTCTGTGATGGAAGTGCGAGAGTGTGGCATTAATCGCAGATGAATTACAGACCCTGGATTTGCAGGTGTCCCTCTGTAACTTGATCAGTGAATGATCTTTTATTGATTTGCCTGTTTCTCCTCTATCGACTTGGACTTAATTTGTATGTGGAGTCTGCTTTACCCGTTTAGTTCTTTGGGTGTATCATTCGCAGCCAAACGAGACAGAAGCATTGTTCTAGGTGGCAGCTCTATCAAATGATCTGACAGCTTTGCTCAGATGTTTTTTTTTTTCTTTCCTCCCCGTCTGCATGACAAAGTCAACAATGAACCGTGTCCGTGTGAGTGACTCCGACAGAGTGTCTGAGACACTGTATCTGCACTCTGCCTAGTCTGCATCCAGTGCTGTGTGCCATCTCACATCTCTGACACTCACTGGAGACAAGCCTGAGAGAAGAGAGAGAGAGCTTGAATGAGAAATGTGCCCAGCACATGGAGGAGAGAGGCGCTGGCGAGGCTTAATTTAATGTTCAATCCAGTGATGCCAGTGACCCCGCCCCCCAACCCCCTGCCCTCTGACTGATTTGTTACTGCATCGAAAATTCATGACCTGTCTCTTTAATGTGAATTGTTTACTTTCTACCCTGTCTAATGAAATTGTTTGTATCCTTAATTAATTAAGAGCTAGTGTATCATTGTGCTTTGTACTTATTATATTGGTTTGTTTCAGTACAATGGACGTTGGCTTCATATATTTGCTTTATGTTATGTTGTAGTGTTATTATAAGTGTGTTTGATAATATGGTATGACAGCATTTGTGTTTCTCTAATCGGTTTATGTTTTGACGATCTGTTGCAGCATTGCCAACATCTCCCTGTTTCTCTACACTGCCAAAGACTGTATACAGAGTACATTTACATCAATAGTAGGGGACACTTTAGTACAACAAGACTGGAAGTATAGAATGAATGCTTATATTGTTCCGGTGCATGTGCTCCAAACTGGAATTAGACCCCTTGACCTTGGCGTTATTTGCACCATGTTCAGCTGACTGAGTCACATCACTACCATACTGCAAATGCTAATCTTATAAATATACTGTGTTTGCATCCAGCTAATTCCTACAAAGTGGAGCATTCGAACAAAGTGCAACACCGGCAGGCATAAAAGCATGTGACTGCAGCTGATTGACTGTTGCCTTTGCAGATATAAAACGAAGGTCTTTTAGTTACAAGTGGACGCATGCCAACATCAGCCCATACCCATGTTTCATATGTATGCCATAGCAACTTTCAGAAGACTCTGTGTCTAATTTGTTCACATTTTAACTTGTTGTTGAAGTTAGATTACCACAACTGACAATGTATTTCCAGATTTTATACCAACAGGAAATTTTATAAACAATCCTGGGTATGCGTTTGGATATGTATTATGGCTTTGCCAGGGTTATTATAGTATGCTTTATTTCTTGTAGCCCTAAAAATGAGACTAGATGCAGAGTCGACCACACTCAGCCTTTCATGGTGGCTTGAACAGGAAGTACTGCTGTGGGTGGGTAGAGTGGCACCCAGCACTTCCTCCTGCCTTCCTCTCCAGCCAAGCTCCCTCTATCTGCACTTGGCCAAGAAGAGATGGACGCTCAACACCCCCCTGCTCCGTCCCAGAATCCTCCATCTGTCCTGGCCATCTGTTCACTCTGGGCTGGTGCAAGAGTGGCCGAGTCCGATGCGACCACAAACACTTCCCCCTCTCGCCCACATTATGCCCCTGCCTACGAGATAAAACATACTTCAGGTGCTCTGCTGTTGGCAATGTTGTGATGGATTCTTTGCATTCAAAGGAATGTGGGGGAGATACCCATGTATTCACGTCTGTTATGTTGAAATGTTCTTCTTTCAGATATCTCTAATGAACTACCTGAAATATGTTTGTCTGTTATTTATTAATTTAGTATTTTTTTTATTTATTTTAATGTTTGTTGTTTGATATAATCATATCTCAATCTATTTCAATGGATCCTATAAAATGGCAGAGGACCTTTTTAAACATTGCCTAATCAGATGCCTTGTGTCCATGCTGTGAAAGACCTACATAGAATGTAAAACCACTGAATTTACCATTTCATGGCTTGTATGATTGGTTATTGCTTGATCTTTAAAATAAAACGCTACTTGTATTTATCAAAGAAAAATACAGATTATTCTCCAATGCATAGCTTCTGATGTGCTGTAGCTTTCTGGAAAGTCCTGCCTCTTGTTTGTTTCTACAATTCATTTCAACCTGAAGATTTCAGAACTTGTTTTATCACCATGGTAACAGGATGTGGTAGGCTGCGGTGGCATGGTGCTATGTGCATTATTTGAGTGGTTTTCAGAGATGGCCAACATGTAGGCCTATGCACAGAAGGCCAATGAAGCTATCTTCAGTGGAAAGTTACTGGAAGATTTTAGAAAAAATATTGAACAGTATCTGTTTTTGTTTCATGTTAGCTGAAAACCTGGTACCCCACCAGGAGGTTGGCAGAGATGTCGGAATACTGGTATCATCATCATCATCACAACTGTCATTATCATAGGCCTTTTTACGTATGGAGAGAAGGAAGATCCTACCCATTGTATCAGTCATGACTCTTCCTCCACACTCAGTCACTATGCCACCATTTCAAATAATAAGTGGCTTAGCCAATACATGCATTACATGCATTAACGCATTATACACGCAATACACGCATTACATGCATTAACAGAAAGCAACTGAATCCCCATTGTTTTTCCACATCCACAAGAAAAGGCATTGACACCCCTCTGTTTATACTGTATACTATATCATGTTATACTGTCATGTTCATTCACAGCTCTGGACCCTCTGCTGATGAGAGTAGCTTAAATATCCTACATTCATACTGTATCATTCATTGGTGTAGTTTGGAACTCTGCCTCAGAGGACCTTCTGAGCATTTGCCTGGTTACAGCAGAAAGAATGAAATCAAAAGGTTGTTTCAAATCAAAATACATAATAGTCTCTCATGCACACTCACAGACTGTTGTTGCCTCATACGGTAGCCCCATAGGCCTAGAGCTTCTCAATCCTTCTGAAACTGTGTAGGTAGGTCTCCACCTAGTGGAAGGCTGCCGCAACAACAGTCTCCATACAGTCTACTATAGATCAAAATGATGATAAATAAGGAGCTGAAAACAAAACAGGAATAATTCAGCAACAATGACACATTAACATCATTTAAATTTACCTATGTTGTGCTCAGTATGCATTCATCACTTTTGTTCAGGTAAAATTAATAGTTTGCAGACAAACCCCCCATATTTAGGGGTAGAGCATAGGCCTAGATATATAGCATGCAATTTTAAACTAATTTTACCAGAACAATAAAGAGGGGCATTTAAATTTACAGTAAATATATCATACTAAGGAATTTGAAATAAATTGATGGTCTATGTGAGCATGTAAGCCATTTAAATATCCATAGGCTACAGATTAATAAATTCTTCAGGAAATATAGCCAAGACTGAATCTCAAGTTCACCAGAGTTCTACATCGAAAACAACTTTGGCTGCATATTGCTTTTCTGTTTGTTTCACATATCAACACAGTCTACAATTCCAGAAACAGTCTATTGTGATTGGCCGAAAGTGACATCACCGCTTTTTTCAACGCCTCCCAGTACATGACCTCATCGATGGCTGAAGAGAATTGTCATTGTACACATTCCTGCCCAGTAGAATTCCCTGATCCCCAGATTTGCTGTCATCAGAAAACATTAATCGGTGAGCTGAACTACGGCCTACAAATTTCGTCTGTCACACATGTAAACATTACTAGAAATTATTTGCTATTTAACTATTGAAGAGGAATTCACTAGTCTTTCAATTCATATTGCAGGCTCGGTCCAACACATTCCACCAGAATTTTACAGATATCCCAATAGTCTACTCTAAGGGCGTTATCCTGGGCTGGACACTGCCAGCATACAGAATAGAGACTACCTGCTATGAACACCACATTTTAGGAACTATTTTGTCTTTGTAGTTATAAATGCTGTTGTGGTTGGCAACGACTGTTATAATCTATCATTCATCTCGCTCCACGCTTCAGTGGTGGCGGAGCTAGTTACCGCAGAACGCAACGTGATTACGTTGCATGTTGCGACTGTACACAGCTCTGACAGTGCCGCAATTCTGTCATGAGGGGGACCTCCCTTCGTAGGGATGCTGCCCTTGCTATGTTCTATAATAAGTCATAACAAATTTAAATTATTCATCGAGTTGTATGCTGCGTCCATCTGATCCACTTCCATCCAATAAGGTAGGATTCATATTTTTTCTGAATAGCCTCAGAATACATTTTAGTTCTGTTTCATCTGCCTCGATCAGCTAAATTAACGAACAGCAAAGGTTTTTTTTAAGTATCTGATTTACTAGTGTACAAGTAGCCTATTGAAAGCCTAGGCTATCTAAGAATATGTTCTCTGTCCTCAGCGATGCTGAATTGTCAGTGTTGTTTACAAGGAAGCCAGTTGTCTTGTTGATTAATGTGCAAGACAGTGTATGCAGAATCCTGACTCCTGTATGTTTGTAGAACTCATCTTGTTGGACAGGAGTAATTTAGTAAACTTTTTTTGTTAGTATACTTATTGTAAACATGTTTTGTTTTGTTTTCTTGTTGATAAATACATAGGGTAAGGTTGGCAGGTACAACATCAGTATAAAGCTTCAATAAGTAAAGTTTCTAAAATCTGTATCTCTGCTTTTCTATCTAATGAAATATGTAAGGAAAGCCAGTGATGAGCCAAGTGTAGGATCTGTAGTTGTTTGCTTTGGTCTGTCACTGGTGCTGTTTCTTTCCTAAAGCACCTTGTTGTGATGTCACCCCATGGACTGTTTTGGTCTCCAGCACTGTCATTATAGGCTCAGCAGTTTAGATGTTGTCAGATAGAACAACAAGTCCATTATGTCAGTGGAACCTCTTTTGTCATAAACAGAGATAGAATTAGCTTTGAGGTTATGGTGGGAAGAAGATAATCTTAATCAGATTCATTTTATATACTCTGTGTATATGTGTGGGTCTCTGTGTGTGTGTGTGTGTTAATTACTGAATGAGCAAGATCTGCTCATTTCCCTGTCTTCATATGAAGACTTGTGTACAGTTAAAAGAAGTAAGAAGTACTGTTTTGACAATGCCCTAGTTTATGAAAACTTGGCTGGGATGTTTCCCCTGTTGGGAGCCTACTTTGTACTACAAAGACCACATTTGAGACTTTTTTTTACATCGTGCCCACTCGATGCATACCATTTCAGCAAAATATGTACAAAGACCATGTTGATTTCAATAGTAAAGATGCCGCTGTGTTGGACTGTGCCTCCGTGTTGTAAACTGCTTCCATTATACACCAACATCTATGCATTTTTGCAAAATGTATGTTATTCTAGATGGAGAAGTGGAGACTATTGCAGAATTTCATGTATCTTGTTCAGCAAGGAAAACATAGAGCCGTGTACTGTTCACTGACTGTCAGGTTCTCTCAGAGCCGCTGTCTCGCCCCTCCCTTCCAGCCTCCCAGGCTGTTTACGTTTCTGAGCTGTGGCACAGGAGCAGAGCAAAGCACAGCGCCATTAGCTTGCTTCAGCATCAGCTTGCTCAGCTCTGCTTAGCTCTACCCCTTTCTCCCTATGTTCAGAATGATCAAATGATCAAACACTGAAACATAGGTGACAACACAAACATGCATGTTTGCACTGACACACACACACACACACACACATACACCTTCACTGTCTGTTTGTGAGCCACAAATATCATATATCTGTGTGCACTACCAGGACGCAGTGGTAGCTTCAGTGGTTTGTTTTGCTTTATAGCCAATACTTTGGAATGTCATTCAGAGCTCATTCATTTTAGATGCAGATCAGACATATTAGCATCTGTTGAAAAACAGTATGAAACATGGAGTAGATGAAGCTATGGAGTAGTTAATGGAATTGATTGCAGCATCAATGGCATTTGATATTTACAAATACCTTCTGATGGAAGGTCTCAAAAGAGGATTGGAAATCTAAGGAATACAATGAAGTGCAAATATTTATGTGGATTGGGGAAGATGGTAGATCCCCATTCCCCAAGTTTCAGGTCCCCAGTTCTGACTGAACTGTCATCCCACAGTACCCAAATCATGTTATGCGCTCCCAAGACATATAATATCAGCCATGATCTCTGCTCTGCTCATTTTTCTTCAGTACCGTATATCTTTTTCTTTCTTTTTCCATTTCTTTTTCCATCTGTTTTTCAGACAACTATGGAGATGCTCACTTTCTCCCCCTGCCTGTAGACTAAAGTCCTCTCTCCCACTGCCACTCACCCACTCTGTACCCCTGAGACTCGAGCCATGTCTGGGGTGAAGGTTCGCCGTGGGGTCGTGGACACTCAGAGGCTGGCTGGGATGCTGCAGAGGCAAGCCACTCAAACTCTGGTCATAGACAGCCGGACCTTCTCAGAGTACAACGCGTCCCACGTACTGAACTCCATCAACGTCTGCTGCTCCAAACTGGTGAAGAGGAGGCTGCAACAGGACAAGGTGTCTGTGGCTGAGCTGCTACAGCCCAATGGAAAGATTAAGGTACAGCTCTAGTAATCTAGGCTTTGTCTAAATCCAAAACAACACACATGAGTTAGATGGCTATGTAGAAAAATAAGGTACAGATAAAGGTACAGGTCTAGTGATCTAGGCTTTGTCTAAAACCAAAACAACACCTGAGTTAGGTGGTTATATAGAAATATAAGTGTATCATATTAAGGGAACAAAAAGAAGGAACGATACTACTGCATTTAAGGGATATCAGGCAAGTCTGGAATTTTTTAACCACAGAGCTCTTCCTACAGTCACCATTTTTTGTAACTTACTTCAACATTCTAAATTCTCACCAATAGATGTGGATTCATTGACAAACCAAAGAATAGAAAATAGTGATGATAATATTCAAAGAGTTATACTAACAAACACAATTTCATTAAGCTCATATTTGTAAATTACTTTCGGTTTCGTTCTACGGCGAAGAGTTCCAGGAATCTTGCAAGTGCTGTAAGTTCGTAAAGTGTCCATAGTGGGAGCAGAGAGAGCATTCATTCACCTTGTAATGAGTCATTTGGCCATCAAAGTTCTTACAAAGAAGGTAAATTAATCCAAAAGCAGCATAGAATCTTGCCTAGCATCGTTTTAACATATATTTTTTTCAATATGCGATCCATCATTTTTACATTTCTTATTTGCTATAATTTGTGTACACTTGATGTCCTATTGGTGGGCTAACAGCATGGGATTCCCCTGGACTGTGTGGCTGGCTGTTGTACCTCAGGCAAAACGTCTTGACCCCTGAAAGTCCCCGCCATGATTTAACACGTGCTATGATTTCACACTTGCTGACAGCAGCACACCCGATCTCCCCGAGTGCTATATTAGACAAAATAAGTTTATTGCATGTGTCTGGCCTTGAAACAAGAACCTTCCCTACAGTTTGACATTTGTATTGAATGGGACATATTTTTCCATCAGTTGGCATGTAGACAAATATATCCACAGATGCCTATTGAAACTGACACACTGTAGAGTTGGAAACCTAAGAAGAGGTATATGTCACTTGTCATTTTTCACTGCCTTTGCGGGCTGACCTGCTGTTGCATAAAGGGTAAATTGACAGCAGTGGTCATGCCAAACCACAGTCGCCTCCGTGATCCAGAGACATCAACATAAGGTCTGCTCAACCTCTCAGCAACGCTGGTGGGTAACTGTGAGCCCGTTCTTTGCACATGCTCCTGACACAGGGGGCTGATTTACAGTAATGCCATTCGGTCGCCAAGGTGTCACCTAATGTGCATCTGGCACTGGCTGAAGTATATTATTCCACTTCCTTATATTTGGTTTCAGTAACAGACACCCGACTCACCCTGTGTGTCCTGGGTCTTTTTCCATGACTCAATTTTTGCTGGCACACGGTTTTGCCAAATGTTCCTGCAAATAAAGAAAATCCATATAGGTAATCCAGAGATATATTTGCAGATTTACAGTGAGTCATTAGAATTGCTGAGACATCGTACTGGTTGGTGAGACATTGTAAGTCAGTGACTACTTAAGACAAATATTTAGATTTTTTGTTTCTAACTTGCATGACCATGACACTATATGCAACACTGAGTGTTAATTCAAGTCATTTATGTGGAAATGATTTTTGAATGTGATAAGTCAGACTGCTGTAAGTCAGTCTGAGGTCATGGTTAACCTTGCATTTCCTGTTCCTCTTGATTGCAAGTGGTGAATCTGAAGTCAGACACATATGAATCATCCTTGTCTCCTTTGGTAATTCTGTTTGCACATATGAGGTCCACAAAATAGTTCAAATACACAGACTTCTGACCACTAAATGGGATCACAATGAGCTTATGGCATTACTATTTCAGGCCTACAGTAAAAAAAGACTCATGTTACCCATCGTGTATGTTGTTTACTTTTAATCATAGTTAAGTACTCCAGTAAAGTATGAGGCTTATGGTCATAAGAACAACAACAACAAAAAGACTGATATGTCACAGATATTAACGCGTTGTTATTTATCTCAGTATATTAACAAAAACAAAGAGGGCTCCATTGCGCCCCAATCCCTTTCCCAGTTGGTGTGTGTGTGTTGGGGTGTATGTGTGTGTGTCCCCTCCGAAGGGGATAATACCCACGATTACTAATGCGGGCCTACATAAAGCTGACTCTATTTGACACAGGGAGGGAACATTGGGGGTGGAGTGTGTGCTCTTTGTGACCAGTCTCACATGACATCATCCTCTTTGTATGGCTCCCAGCAACTCCGTGTGGGTTCGGCTTTTGCAAGCTGGGCAACACTGCCAGTGCTCTTGCGCCCACACCCTGGGCTTCTATTCTACCAGGAAATCCAGGACTGCCTGCCTCAGACACAGTCGCTTATGGTAGCCGCCTACATTTAGACAGTAATATCTTCTGTGTGCTTTTATTTTCATGCAAATGAAGGTAAAAACAAACTTAAAATGTAAAGGAGTGGGCACATGAACTAGTAGTAAACATAATTCTGTGGGCCTAAATAGCCAGGTGTTGGTGAAAAGTTTAAAAAATGTCACGTGGCTTTGTCTTCTCCTGGAATGTCATAAACTGTCTTTCCAGCACCTGAGCATCCTTGTCCATTGCCTGAGGGGGAACTTCAAGTGAACCACAGGAGAAAACAGACACACATCACAATGTCTGTTATATATTGCTCTGTGCAGATTTACAAGATACATTGTAGTTTATTGTCTGTGTTTTTAGCCAGACAAAACAAATCAATCTCAGCTGTCCAGATCAAGTTGTGTAATATATTGAGGTGTTTTTTTCTGCAGGGCCTCCCATCTGTCTGAAATCCTTTTTTAGCCTAGCGTTGTTTTCACAACCGTGTACATATGTACGTTCTGTATATATGTACCCGAGTAAATGTGTGTGTGTGTGTGTGTTTGTGTTTGTGTGTGTGTGTGTGTGTGCACCCTTGCGTTCATGCATGTGTGCTGTACCTTTGCGTCATTGACTGAGGTCAACCATCTGTTTTGAAAGAAAGGAAGATGAGCTGCCCAGCAACACTGCATCCCAGGGAAACGCTGGTGGGGTGACATGACAGACAAGGCCAGGGCTTACATCCAGCCATGCCTGTCAGGTGGTGTCATACCAGAAGGAGGACCGCAGGGGTATGAGACCGGGGTGGGCGGTGGGCTGGTAAACTGCTTTTTGTGAAAGTCTTACATGAAGGCTACACCATGTGCATTACAGAAGCATTATATTACAGTAGCCTAGCACCGTTGTGCCCTTAAGCATGGCACTTAACCCTAAGTTGCGCTAAGGAAGATTGTCCCTTACAGCAATTGATAAAAATGTAAGTCACTTTAGATAAAAGCATCTGCTAAATGCATAAATATAAATGTAAATGTAAGTTAAAGACGCATGTGCTGTAATCAGTGGAACTAGTTACACCAGATGTTGCAGTGGTACAGTGAACATGATCAAAACATAGACCATTCTTCTGAATATATTTTGACATACAGTAACATAGTGCTTCCACAATTTATAGTGTAGCCCTGGAGTTAGACTAATTGGAGCCAGTAGGGATGGCCATCTCACCCTCTCCTGTCCTCTCACACTGCTCTTTAGACTTAATTGCTTAACTGCAGGCTTCTCACGGAACATTTGTTTTATTTAACACCACTTGGAGATCAATTGTCTCAATGCATTGTTGGTGCCAGAATCGATGGCCTAATCCTATTAAGTTAAACTCAGGGTCAGGAGATTAGAGCTTTACTGCGACTATGCCTCATTACCAATTCATTCCAGTCATTGTGTGTCTAGTAATGGTGTATTTGAACACATCTCTGTGTTCACACGTCACACGCAATCATCGGACATGTTGTTTTCACGTGCAAGACTCTTATCTTGATGGTGAGACTAACGAGATGTGATGGCACCCCATCACTTCTGTCTTTATAGCTATGGAAAGCAACATGTGGTATTGTTTTTGCCTTTTACTGTAGTCATTTCAGATCCATGACCTTGTTTAAGTGTCACTTAGTGTCTTTACTTAGATTGCAGTTTGGTGGATTGATTCTGTTTGGTGGGTGGATGCACTGTTCAGTGTATGTGTGCTGGATCCACTACCCCCCTGTAAACACGGCCACACGGTGGGCAGGGGTGCATCATTAGCTAATGTGTGTATGGCAGGCTGTGGCATTGATGTAGTGTGCTGCTTTTGTCAAGTAGTGTTTATGTTTGCTTGTGTGTGTGTTTGATAGAGTGGAAGAGAGAGAGAGAGAGAGAGAGAGAGGCTGTAAGTGTGTGTGTGTGTGTGTGTGTGAGAGAGAAAGAGAGAAAGAGAGAGAGGGAGGGAAAAAGAGAGAGAGACTGTGTGTGTGTGTATGAGAGGGAGAAAGAGAGACTGTGTGTGTGTGTATGAGAGAGAGAGAGAGAGTAGAGAGGTAGAAAGGGAGAGAGAGAGAGAGGAGAGAGAGAACAGAGGGAATATCAGTGCAGTAGTGTGCTGCAGTGCTGATCTGCGCCTGAGCTGCAGTATTAACTCTTGCTGGAGCTCTCTCTCCTGCACTGCCCTGCCACATAGCACACACACACACACACACACACACTCACACTCATTGTATTGATTCAGCTCATACTCAACTGACTTGCAGTAAATATGCTTGCATACTGCATGTTCAGTTTCCTACATCTCAGTGTTGCGATGCAATATTTAGTATTTACCTTGCTGCATTGTTCACAGTACATTACCAATGTTTAATAATTCATCAAACATGCACAATAGTTAATTATGAATGTGTGTTTCTGTTTATTTTTATTCTTCTCATTTCTCTTTTCTGACCTGTTCACAGACGGCCTAGTGCATGTGCACATTGTTTATTACTTTTTTATGCAGTGGCACCATAACTAAAAAAGTTTCTAAGTCGTATTGTTTTGGTGTGTTGGTTTGTGTGTGTTCAAGGGAATCTGCGCTAATTGGAATAGCTGTTAAATTGCGCACACTCTACTGACATTAGAGAGAAGGAAAAAGAGAGGAGTGTGAGAGAAAGAGAGAGAGAGAGAGAGAGATGGAATGGTATTGCTCGAATTCTAATGGAACTGTGTAGCCACCTGCCAGCACTGCGCAAAACAGGAGGAGCTGGCAGGTGGATGCCTGTAATATCACGCTATCACACTGCACACACACACACACATACACACACACACACACACACACAGCAGAGATGGACAGAGGCATCTCCTCATGAACCCACGAACATTCATGTAGTTTACAGTCTCACACACACACACCAATCAAACATTCAAACATTTGCTATGTAAACACACAAAAATAAGCATACACAAACACACATGCATACATTAATTATACCATTGGTTCTGAAACTGGGGTCTGCAGCCAGGGGGTGCAGTAGATTTGGTATAGTATAAATATAAATGTTGCTATAGTATATATTTTGCTAATTATAAACTTGTCATTGTCATTACTCCCATGATTGTGGCTATGAGGGGTCCTTAAGAAAAGATACGCCCCATAAGGGGTCCCCGGACCAATAAAGTTTGAAAACCCTGCATTACACTCTTCATTGCTTGTAAACACCAACCTCAAAGAGAGCTGAAGATGCTGTGTGTGTGTGTGTTTGTAGGTAAACTTGTGCAGGAAACAGGAGGTGGTGGTTTATGACCAGAGCACCAAAGACGCCAGTCTACTCTCCAAAGACAGCTTTGTGTACATCCTGCTCTCCAAACTGGAGCAAACATTCAGCCAGGTGTCTTTACTCACAGGTAAGCTCCAAGCTTTTCTCACTATAGAACAATAAAGGAAATGAGTCCTACAATCCTGTAGTTCTCTCAGTAGAACACTGTTTGATTGCATTATTTCAAAGGAATTTTTTTTAAAAATCCCTGACTTTTGTTTTGAAATGAAATTAATATATGCACAATACTATTGCCTTTTGTCTATAGAAACACTAATAAGTAAAAGGCCTTGTCATTAGGCCATCCACAGTAATGGATAACTTTTCACTCTCACACACTGCGCCTGGTTGTAGTTATGGCCAGCAGGGGGCAGTGCCACACACCCGGTTGTGGCCCTATGCAAAACCTCTGCTATGAATGATGTCAGGGGCTGAAAAAGGCAACAGGTGCTGTTTTGCTGATAGAATTCAGGGGAAAAATAAGACTAGCCAGCATAATTTTCACAAATCTGTTTAAAGTAGCGTCAGAATCCTCTGTCATTACGACACGGGACCATGATTAACTTAATTAAGAGGTCCCCTTGTAATTAGATACACAAAACACAAAACTGTGCTCAGATGTCTAATCCAAGTCTAATTCCACTTCTGTCAAATCAAGTCCCAACCAGATGTCTAATCAAAGACAAAAGTAAACTGAAAAGGCAATGTCCCATGCTGTGATGATGTCATGTTGGCCTTGTATTGCTCTGATGGTTGATCACATGGTGCAAGTTTGCACATATACAAGAGAGCGGGGAGTGTGGCAGTGTGTGGTGAGCTACTTAGCCTCTGGGTTCTGTTTGTGTGTGTGTGTGTTTTTGTGTGTGTGTGTTTGTGTGTGTGTGTGTGTGTGTGTGTGTGTGTGTGTGTTGTGTTTCCTAGTCGGTGATGTAAGCCTGCGCTGGAATGCAGGCTGAATGCAGGCTGCATACAGGCCACAAATCACATTCTTACCCTTTTGTTTTCAGGTTTATTTATTTAGTAGTATTTAGTAGAAGCAGACTTTTGAGGGTGTTTGTGTGCATTCTAGAACAGAAAGAAGGAGTGTGTGTATGTGTGTGTATAGGTACAAATGTGTGTGTGCCTGTGTGTTCCTTCTGAGGGAACAAAGTACGCCTTGGCCTGCACAGTAGTCTTAGTGGAGGTATTATCTATTTGTTTGCTCAGAATTACAGAAGTGTATGAGTGAGTGAAAGGTGGAGGGGGGTGGGGGAGGATTACACTGCACACTGTGTCTGTGGTAATGGTTTTATGTAATCACTTTTGCAGGCAGACTGAGCACAAGGGGTCCCTGCTAGTCCACCCAGCAACAGCACCCCTGCGGGGATGTTGTCACCCCACAGTGTGTGCGTGTGTGTATGTGTGTGTGTGTGTGTATTTCTGAAAGAGTGTATATGTGTGTGTCTGTGTGAATGTGCTTATATTAGATCATCTCCACAAATTCTGAGCGATGCCTGTTCTTCACAACAAAATGCACAACAAAAAAGTCTATCTGATCTTATCTCAAGCACGTATTGATCTTATTGCTCAGTTAGAGCAAGTCACATGACTCTCATAGTTCCACTCTGATGCCTTGTGCTAAACTGCTTACATGGCTGTTAGGTGTACCAGCAGCTTAAACAGTATGTGAAATATGGCTGCGATTAGCTACACTTGTCACTTTACATCAAAACAAATCAGCTTCAGGTCCCCTCACCCTCCCTTCCTTTCTCCTGTGCTCCTCCTGCTGTCCTCCCTGCAGAACAGAATATCTCACACCCCACAGAAGCCCTGAGGGCAAATCATTCAGGTATTTCAACCTCTCAACAACCATGGTAGAACTGATGACAGCAGTAGGCAGTGTTGAAAATGAAACACAACTGTTTGGTGGTGGATGTTGTAAGACAAAATGAAAATCCAAGGTTCGGTTCAAGGCTTAGGCCAGGTTCATGTGTTACTGACAGGGGGGGAGTAGGAATAGAATGTCTGCAGGCTGATGAAGGTCACCGCTCTACATTTAGGATGAGTGACAGGGGATATGTCGAGGGATGTTAGCCACTGCTTCGCAGGGGCCTGCTGCTGGCAGTGGTGGTTTGTCCAGGCTCGCCTCTGGTAGCCTGAGCTGAACTGCCACACCATCCTTCAGTTGGGTGGTGGGAGTTGGGGGTTGGGGGTGGGTGGGTGGAGGGCGGTGACTCAGGCAGTCAAATGTGGAGATCAGTTGCGTAATTTATGGCATTTGTACATCTAGAGAAATATGATGGAGGTTGACTTTAAATAAAACATATATCCAGAAGTTTAGCTTTAATTGAATTAATGAACTTTCTCATGTGCTCCATGTAGAGCTGTATGGTATTAAATTAGTAGCCATGTTTTTTTTTTGCAATTAATTAAATTAACATTGTTTGGTTAGAGCCCACAGTTTATCCCTGTTCATGCAGTACAATGAGATGTAAAAAGAGAGATGAACAGGGCGAAGCGCTCTAGAATCTTTGGTGCCAAGTACCAGGCCAGGCATTGTAAAGTGTAAACCCCTTGGCGTCCTGTAATGTTACAGTGTCAATCATTTTTTTTTCTTTTCAAGTAAATCTCTCAGTAGAGGCCCCAGTAGAGCTGAGGTTTAGATGCGCCAGCATGTTGGATGTGGATTTGAGTGAGTGACAACCAGCCACACCAGAACCAACATGTGCTAAGAGAGAGAGAGAGAGAGAGACAGAGAGAGAGACAGAGAGAGAGAGAAAGAGAGAGAGAGAGAGAGAACATGAGAGATTGATAGAAAGAGATCATGAAAGAGAGGGAATTAGCCGTAATCCCCCTGCTCTGACAGCATCATGCTCTCTGTGGGGTGGAGAGAGATGTGTTCTTCCCTTCGGCACTTACTCTCCCTACTCCTTAGTGGCTAGATGAGCACTTGCTATGTTTATGTAAAAAAAGTAGGTCACATTACCAAAATTGACATTCATAATAATAAGGTAATGTAATACCTCAAAAATTTATGTTTTTGACCAGCAAAATACAGTATTTTCCACAGACAGTCGAGTTCATTTGGGGCCTACTAATTGTTGTGGCTGTATAGGTTTGCAGTATTGCAGTATTGTTTTTCAGTATTGCAGGGAGGATTGTGGTGATGGGGCTATCTTCTTTGTGTCAATAGTTTGTTAGACTGCAGGCAGTCTACTCCTGCCAATAGTTATAGCACTGAGAACTGGATGTTCTTTCTTCCAGGCTGTGTTACGCGCTGACAGCAGCCTTTGACAGAGGTCAAAGAATCTCCATCTTTCATCCAGAGAAAGCAATAAATAGTAATTCTATACATCCAGTGTGTGTGTGTGTGTGTGTGTGTGTGTGTATGTGTGTGTGTGTGTGTGTGTGTGTGTGCGTGTGTGTTCACACTTTGATTTTTTAAAGTCGGGTGGGTGGTAGTTTGAAGGATCAATAAATCCATGGTATATTTGAACATCCTGCCGGGGACTAACATGAAAGCCAGGCTACTCCTCTATTCTCATCGCCCATATACACCTATTCTATCCTTTTTTATCTTTTCATTTTTCGTCTTCTTAGCTGTCGCACTGTTCTCTATCTTTTGTTTGTCTTGTTTATTCCCTCCTTACCTCTCTCCCCAATTTCTGTTGTCCCAGCTTGACCTTTGCAGCCCTGTTTGTAAAGTAGCACATTATCATATTAATCATCCCAAAATGACATTGCTGCAGGCAGCTGCCTCGGCACTGTAGTGTACCTGATTTACGAGTTCATTAGCTTAGAGCATGACTTCATATCGAGGCAATGCTGCACACTGTCTGGTCTTTTTCTCTCTCTCCCTCTCTTCTCTCTGTCCCTAACTCTTCTAACCTTCTTCAATATTTCTGTCTGGCTTTCTTCATCTCCTGGTCTGTATCTTCTTATTTCATATTCACCTCTTGTCATTTTTCTTCTCTTTCTGTGTATCTGTGTTTCATTTCTTGCTCTCTATCAGCCTTTTCTCACACATTTCATTTTCTCAAAGAATCTGAATGGTTTACAAAGTCAGTGATCAACAAGTCAGAATAGGGATATTTACTGTGCACCATTTCATCCATTGACTTACTGAGATATGTGTGCACATGCATTTGTAGCTTCCGACATGTTCAAATCTGTATGAAGGCATAATGTGTTATGAATTGATTCTGAATGCGATGACATGAGAAGAGGTCAAGGGCAGTTCAAAATCATCTCTGCCTACTGCACCTCCCAAAAACATGTCAGTTTAACTTTGGTTGGCATGTAATATATATATATATATCACCGCTTAAGGTGAAAAAATGTAATTAAAAGCACGTTAAACTTTAATATCTGTGTCAGAGCATGTCCATAGCCCCTCCCCTGTGCCACACATTAGAGCTCAGTAGGCTCTGATTTCTGCACATGTAGGCTTGTGTGTGTTTGTGCCTGTATAAGGATGTGCATTTGTGTCTGTGTAAAGATATATGAGTGTGTATGAGTGCCTATGCATGTATTTGTGTGTGTGTGTGTGTGCGTGTGTGTGTGTGTGTGTGTGTATGTGTGTCTACATACAGTATGTGTATGTGTGGGGGGGGCATGTATAGTATGTGTTTTTCTGTCAGTCTGTGCCTCTGTGTGTGTGTGTGTGTGTATGTACTGTACTTTGAGCCTACTGCGCCAATGCTCTGATAATGGCAAGGCAGGCAGGCAGACTCAGGCAGAAGGGTGTCCACTGCCAGTCTGGACTGAGAGGGAAATCCGGTGAGAGGCACTGCTGGTCAGGGTGGCATTGCTACCCCCTGTCTGCCCATGGCCCTGAGTCACCACCACCATCACATCCTCCGCCTGCCTTGTTTAAATGCCAACGGAGACAAAGCACCACTGACAGACTTCCCTTCTCATCTCCATTCCATGTCTTCTTCAGACTGCTGGATTTATCCACATCAAACACACGTCTCCTTTCTTGCACGATAATTAAAACAGCACCGGCGTCTCCAGGATCACAGGAGCTGATTATTATAGACCAGAGTTCTGCACAAACACACACACACACACTCACACACTCACATGCCCACGTAGTGTGGTAATTTCCCCGCCTGAAGCAGGCTGAAATAATTAAAGCCTTCCCCCTTCTCCTCACAAATATTTGTGAGATGGTTTTTGCTGACTATATTCATTACTGGCATGTTTTCCACGCATATATGTGACATATGGCAGGGGCCGCTCGTGTGTGTGTGTGTGTGTGGTATGTTTTTGGTCTCTGCTCTGCATGGACGGGTCTGTGTATGTGTGCACCGTCAGAGCACAGTGGGGTCTTTATTCGGCCCCCGGGCTGGCGGCTCCTTGCGAGTGGAAGCGGCCCGCCCTGCTGCCCTCTTAACCCCCCTCCTCCGCCACCCCCACCCCACCCCCTGTGCTGGGGCAACAAGCCCCTCAGTGTAGTGGGCTATGACATCAGAGCCATTGAGCTCTCCTGCCCGCTCACTCTCTCTCACATCAGGCCAGGAGGACGTGTCTCGCAAACAAAAGGGCTGCTGCTGCCTACGCTTCGGACGCCTCGCCACATGGGTGGATTCTCACGAGTCTGCGCTCATGTGAACTCCTGTATGTCTGTGTGTTTGTGTGTGTGTTTGTGTATGTGTGTGTGTGTTTGTGTGTGTGTGTGTGTGTATGTCTGTGTGTTTGTGTGTGTGTGTGTGTGTATGTGTGTTTGTGTGTGTGTGTGTGTGTGTGTGTATGTGTGTGTTTGTGTGCATGTATGTGTGTTTTTGTGTGGTTCATAGCATTCTCACTGTATGATGTGTGTGTGTGTGTGTGTGCATGTTTGTGTTCCTGAAAGAGGTTTGGATGGCAACAAAAATTGTTTGTTGTTTTTTTTTCTATTGCTTCACTCTGAATACACCCACAGTAGTCCCCATGTTGAACTGTCTGTCTTCTCCTAGTCATGTGACTAACTCCAGCAAGAAGTGGATGCTACTGTATGTCAGATCTGAATCATATACCACAAGTTTGAAATACAGCAAATCCAAGTTACAGTTTAAAATCATTAATTCTAACTAATGTGAATGCTGCAGTTGTCTGTTTGTGTGTGTTTATGTGTGTGTGTGTAAGACAAAGCACACAGAAAGAGAAAGAAAAAGACAAAATGCTTCTGTGTTGTTGATTGTCTGTGCATCTGTGTACTGAATGTGTGTGCATGTGTATTGAGGAAAGAGTGTGTGCTTACTGCTCAGATGTGGTAGTGTGTCAGTGGGCCTCTTGCTTGGCTGCCCCGAGCCTGGTTCACTCAGACTCCCCTGGGCCTGCTGCTGTGCAGGCAGACCCCCAGCCCTAAGGCTGGATCGATGATTTCATTGAGAAGGAGAGGTGTGTGTGAAGGTGAAGGAGGTGTGTGTGTGAGAGAGATCAAGAGAGTGAATGTGTTTCTATGTGAATGTTTGTGTATATGTGTGTGTGTGTGTGTGTGTGTGTGTGTGAATGTGTGTGTGTATGTAGCTGTGGGCACGACAGGGAAGTGAGGTAACCTCCCACGGGCTTCCTCCTCTGCCCATTGTTCTGGCCGCTGTTTCTCTCTCTCTCTCTCTCCTTTTAGCTTTCTCCTTAGTCTCTCTTTCTCTCTTGCGCTCTCCTTCTCTCTCTCCCTCTCTCTCTCCTCTCTTTATGAGTTCTATTTTTAGTTGGTCTCTGTTTCAGCCACATCTGGTATCCACTGGGTTTCAGATCCGCAGAGCTCTGCTCGAGTGAGAAATACCATGAGCACAAGACATTATTCTACAAAATCAACAGCCATGTATCAGCCAGTTCATACAAGTATTTTGTACCGATGTTTGATACGGATGCTCTCTGCTCTGCCGTGTGCATGTATGGTTTGGTGTGATCCAACTGGGTTCACTGAATTGTGTTGTTCAATGAAGGCTTTATTTTGTATATCCTTAATCTATCATGACACTATCTGAAATCAGCCAGTATAATCATTATCATTGTTTGTGACTGATGACCAGAAAATCAGAGAGCAGAGAGAGGAGAAGAAGGGGAGGGTGGAGCGGAACAATGGCTCCCTTATAGAACCCACAGTTATCAAGCACACCATCGGTGATGTCATTGAGAGCATGCTTGGGCTAATATCCCTTGTGTTTGCCTTTCTCAATGTCAGGTCTGAGTTTAGACTAACGTTTTCTCTCCGCCATGAATGGGGCTGTCTGAGGAAGCCTGGCCTTGGACAGGGGTCCAGCTCAGGAAGCAAAGGGTCTTAAACAAATGGGCGGTCTATGGCTACTTTATTCCCAGCATACACTCAAACCACTGTCTGCAGTGAGGGACATATATCATGTGTTCATGGAACTGGTCCATAGTTCATATTGATATATAGCTTGCTTAATTGTCCTGACCCTGACAAGGAGGGAGGGTTAGCTTACTGGTCCTTGTGGAATTTTAGTTGTAGGTCATGGTTTGTGAAGTTTTCCTAGAAACGTCAGCATGGTAAACGTCAGTAGTTTATACTGATATATAATGTGGGTTACAGATTGTAAAGTTTAGCTTGAGCTAGCGGACAAATGACAAAAATGTGTTGTTTGTAGTGAATGTATTTGTATTGTTATCCAGAAAGGACAGTGTGAGGTGAGTGTTTGCCAAGAGGAAACAGAGGCATACTGGCACCCTTGGAGGAGGAAGTCTCAAGCTTGAGGAAGAGGAAATGTCTGGAGGGAGTGGCGGGGTTGGATGAACATGAGCCGGACTGTGAGAGACAAGTGGAAGCGCTTTGTGCTGTGTTTGTCCCAAGACAAAGGAGTGCGCGGCACACAGGACAGAGTGCAAAGTGTACGTGGTGTAATAGACCTATGGAAGCATTTGTCCCCAGCGCTGAACAAACGCATGATGTATTAATGTGTGACGTAACGTCTTGGTGACGTTTTCATGTGACAGTTTTTTATCTGTGCTCAGAAAGTGGTGAGATATGCTGGGCAGAGCTGGAAAGGTGGTTGGGGGGAGAGGGGGGTGGAGAGAGGGAGGAAGAAGGGGGGGGGGGTTGGTTGTGGTGGGTCTGGGCTGCTTGTGAATGAATGGGGCTGTGTGTTTGAGGCTTGGCTGGTGGTGGAGCTGTGCACGCAGGCATTTCCTTCAGCGGCGGCCCAGCACCGGTCATACTTGGACAGGCAGCCACCCTGCACATCTCTCCGTCTCTTGGTCAGGCTTCCTGAAACCTCCATTGGGCTGACACACACACACACGCACAAGAAGTTGGGCTGGTGTCTCTACATACCAGATAAAACCTCAGTGACACTTCGAGGTTACTCTTAGTGTCCTCTTAGAGAGGGCGTCTCATTTCGAAACTTTTGTTCGATTTATGCCTCTCATTCACACTACTCTGAAATACTTTTCAGTCCTTGAAACAGGGAAGGGAAGACATGAAATAGAAAAGAGAAAAAACAACAAATGATAAGGTAAAAATAAAATAAAGTGCATAAAAAGCATGATGTCATAGGGAGGGATGGGATGAGGAGAGATTGATAGAGATAAAGAGAGGAAGATAAGCAGATGCAAAGCAAGGTATGGAGGGATAGAGAGAAAACAGAAACTAATAGACCCTGTGCATATAATCTACATGGCTGGCAATGCTGTCACTGGAAGGGAAAGTTAGTCCTGCATTGCAGAGGTTCTTGTCAACGTACAGGGATAGAGAGGAGTGTGTTTATGTGTGTGTGTGTAAGTGTGAGAGAAAAACAGAGAGAGAGAGGTATGTGTGTATGTGTGTGTGTGCGTGTGTGTCCATGTCTAAAAGAGAAAGACAGACATTGAGAGAGTGTGAGAGAGAGAGAGAGAGCAGTGCAGGATGTGATGGGTAAACAGAAAACCGTCTCCATGCGATGAACGGTCCCGGCTCACACATTTATACACCGATGTTTATTCAGCTACCTGCGTCACCACAAATGGATGACTCTCTCTCTCTCTCTCTCTCTCTCTTTCACACACACACACACACACGCATGCACACATGCACACACTCAGGGGAGTTGATGCGAGGATGCTTTTTCCATGAGGATAGGTTAGTGTGTGGGTAGGTGTTGTGCATCTTGGCATCTGGGACTATGGAGATCAGCATTTTTCTCATTCCCTTGTTGTCTTGTCCAAAATAGGCAATGCTGCTTCAGGTGCCTTTATTTATTTCTGCAGCACTTGGCCAGGCCTTTTTCCCACAGAGGAGAGAGGTCCTGTGACCTAGCTGGACTACCAATAGGAATGTTGGACGATGAGGATCGGAAAGTGTGGTGTGACCATCATGTCCATCCAGAAACGGCAAAGTGAACATAAAGCATACAAAGCAGTATGAATGGGTAGAATAAATGGGTAGTCAAGGTAGTAGGTTTACTGTACCTATGAGCTATCAATTATACTAAAATACTTTATACTAATACTGATTTGGTGGGTGTATGTCTTTGGTCGTGTGTATGTGTGTATGTATGTGTGTGTGTGTGTATTGTATGTGTGTGTGTGTGTATAAGTGTGTGTGTGTGTGTGTTGACAGCAGCATATGTGCACACATTTTTGGTGGGGGTCATTGCGTGCTGCTATGCTATTCTGATGGTACACTCGGGACTGGGATATATTGCATAGTTGCACAATGAGGGCTGTCGAGACCTTAATGCGCGCAGTAAAAAGTAGCTGTTCAGCCTGGTAGGGCTGCTAACTATTCACAGCTAAGCCTGCAACGCTGAAAGACGGATGCGTGTGAGAGAGATAGAGCAGCTGGCCTACAACCGCTCGCGCATTTGCAAGTGTGAGACCCGACTCCGACATGCCAAAACAGCAAAAAGTCAACATCTCCTGCCTCGTCCCTGAGGCCTCTCTCATCATGCACTCTTCTTGTTATTTCTCATTTTCTGCCTCGTTTTTTTTCTTCCTCCTATTTTTTTTTCTCCCAGCAGTGATGAAAATAAGCTAGCAGCCGGACAGTGCCAAATGTTTCCAGGATGACGTGATCCAGCTACATTCCTACTGGGGCTGTGCTGACTGTTCCCTAACCCCTTTTCGTGGCCTTCTTAAAGGGGCCTCACGCTGACACTATTCCCCTACTTCGGGCCCGCTGAGCGAAGGAGGGGGCTATGGGGGCGGTGTCGGCTGTGAGCTGATCGTTTACCCCAGACGCTCTGAACCCCTGACCCAGTTGCCCCATATCTTACATTTTTATTTATTCAGCAGATTCTACAGGGATGATGCTTATTTTATCACCGTGCATACTATAGGGATCTAATGGGCGACAGTAACAATAATAAACAATAACAATCATCTATCAGCTAAGATGCTAAGTGGTTTTCAGTAGGGATGAGACTCAAGAACCGGGTATCAAGTAGAACCAAGAATTGAATGCTTCAATCTACTAGAATTGGATGTCTCTGACCTTATCAATTCCTCTATCAACGCCGGCATGTTTTTGATCATAGGCAATTGGTCTTTCTATTTCTGAAAGTAGAACTGAAATAAACAACACAGTTCTACATAATTTACCTAATTGGAATACGCCATTATGACCACTGTAGTCATATTGGCTACAATATAGGTTCATATGTTTATACCGAAAACCTGTGTGGACTGGCTTCTCTACTGTAAGGAATTGATAAGATAACTGATAAAGAATCGGACCGATAAGCAGGATCAACAATGGCATCAATATTCAATAATTAATCCTATCAATTCCCTCCCCTAGTGTTTTCTATTTGTGCTTTTATCTATAACATCATTACTCTAAATCTGCTTGGCCTTTTTTCTGTTCATCTGTTTCATTTAAATATTATGCTCAAAATTTGCAGGTAGCACGATGGCAAGATGTATTTTATTCCTGCCCAATGCACTGTTTGGCAGGCCAAACATCCATCTGTTATGTGTGTGAACTGCAGGCCGTGGTGACGTGACAGGTGTTTTTTGCAGGTGTATATCACACATGCAGATACACATACACATACACACACACACACAAGCTCGGGCAGAGGAGCACCTCCAATAAGTGGCATCTATGGCTGCCTTAGTCTTTGATTTATGGTGCGGAGGGAGGCGTGGAAGGGAAAAGCCCGATAACAAGTTAATCTCAGCTCATAAACAGCCTGCAGAAACCAGAAACACAGCCCCGAGACAGAGAGAGAGAGAGACGGAGAAAGAGAGTTAGCAAGAGACAGACGGCTAGATGCAGGAGAGCAGAGCAAACTCAGGACATGGAAAAGAAGTCCTGTCCCTCAGCCAGTCACTGAAAGATGATAGCGCTCTCCCCCTGACACTCTCTCTCTCTCTCTCTCCGCCTCTCTCACGTTGCTGGAAATAGAATTGCATCTGGTGGCTTTGACAGTGCATGTGCGGCATCCTCGCGCACTCTGTTTCTGCCCGCTTCGTTGCCGGGGAAACGCAAACACGGTTATCGTTCCATCTTAAAATGGAGTTAAGATCCACCCCCCACCACTGCCCTCAGCCACCTCCACCACGACCACCGCCACCACCACTCCTCCCCTTCAACACTTCCACCTTCCCTCTCCCATCCCATGACAGCTGCCCACCCAGCAGGCCAAGCAGGCCCTAAACCCCTCCGTACCTGTCTCTCCACGCTCCCCTCTGATCGCCCTCCAACAAGACAACACAACACGGGTAAACAGAATAGCTGGCGTGCCCTGTCTGACAGCCTGCGCCCAACTATCCACCCTCTTTCCACCACCACCACCACCACCACCTCCACCTCCACCACCACCAACAGCTTCTACTGTAGCGGTGACAGCGGTGGAGCTGCCCATTGGAGGTGAAACCAAGGAGCATCCACAGGAGCAGCAGCAGCAGCATACACACCCAGCCCCACAGCAGGATGGTTAACATAGCCGATGTAATCAGAGGCACATGGCGGGCGTGTTTTACCTGCGACATGAGAGGCGCTGGAGCGTGGGTGCCGTACACACCATACCTAAGTCTGGCTCTTTTATTGTGCTGTGCTACATAACTCCCTGACTGGCAGGGCGATGATGCCTGTAGCTGAATTAAAATTAGTTTGTTTATTTTGTTACTGAAGAACAGCATCTTTAGAATTGTAAATGTAGAATGTATGCTCACATTGACAGCGGGTGAAAAGTGGGGTGGGAAGAAGGGAGAGAGAAGCAGGGGGTTGAGGTCGAAAAACAAACCAAGGAGATCGGGAGTTGTGAAATGTAATTCTTTTGTGTTTAGCACATTAGTGAACTTGGATTCCATTCTAGGACAAAGGTCTGAACAGGAGTTTTCCATCATGGTGACTCTATTCCCTCCCCTAGTTTCATTGGACACACACACACTCTCAATCTCTCTCTCTTCTTTCCCCTTTTCTCCACACAGCAACATCATTTCCTTGTTCTGTCTTTCTCTTTTTCTCTCTCTCTATGGTTGCCTGATAAAGAACTGATATTTTCCATCCTGATGTGGCTAAATTTGGAGCGTAGGCTTCTGTGTGATCACACTGTTTTACATCACTGCATTATTATTTTCCTGGACTAAACCACACACACACACACACACACACACATACACTCACACACACACACACACAGCTGTAGACACATCCACACATGACCACACACACACACTCTCTCTCTCTGTTTCTCTCCGCATTCTCTCTCACACATACACATACACACAAAACACACAAGGTTGTGAAAATGCACTGTTGGCTACACACTATTTTTTCAGAGGGCCCCTTCCCTTCCTCATTCTATAAACTCTTTCACCACATAGGCATTCCAGAGAAATTCTATGTTCAGTATAAATAAACTATAGTCCCATACCTCTAGCTTTGTGTGTGTGTGTGTGCGTGTGCTATACTAAGAAACAGAGACAAAGATCATGAGTTTTTTTATCAAATGATCAGGAAATACTTCATACCAGACAGTCAAACATGTGCCCCTTTGTTAAAGGTTTTAAGCCATGCATTCCTCTACATAAGAAATACTGTTCATCAGAATAAGTTGCAAGCCCAAAAGTGCATCTTAACCTAAATAAAAAAAATAAAACGTAAACATTTTTTGTTCATATTAATGTATAAGACATATTTTCTGAACAGTACTTGTTGTAATTATGTCTGGCACAGATATTGGTCCTAAAGAACCTTTTAATGTGTGATGATTTTGATATTTTGACATTTCAAAATCATACCTGAACCAAAGCCCTCCAGAAACTACACCAGGGAAATAACCTTTATATCTGTAATGGGTCACATAGATATTAGTAAGGTATCTAGATAATGCATTGGAAATTATGGCATGTAGGGTCGCAAGACCTAATGATTGTAACCAGACCAAGAGTGTTTATGTGTGTTTATGTTTCTGAAGGATATTTATAGATATGTGTAGATGGGTGTTGGACTGGGCTGAGCACATTCATGGTGGTCCAAAAGGTGCATGGAGCCGTGTGTGTGTATGTGTATGTGTGTGTGTGTATGTGTGTGTGTGTGTGTATGAATATGGGCTGTGGTCTTCCTGTCATGGCCTCAGCAGTTAGCTATGCACACAGGATGAGGCTGTCCTCATTCCTGCCTGATCAAAACCAGAGCCATGGAACGCTTCCTCCAACGTGATGTAACACACAAAGAGGGAGAGAGAGAAAGAGAGAGACAATGGGGTTTTGAAGGGTGGGGGTCAGTGCTGTAGATGAGGAAAGAGATGAACTATATCAGAAGAAACAACAAAAAAAGAAAATGTTGACAGAAAATGGCACACTTAGAGCAAGATTCTAAAAATACAAAGAAAAGAACAGTGAAAGAAATAGAAAATGAAAGACAGAAAATAAAAATGAGAGTCCCAGTCCCAGACGTGAAACAAGCATGTAGGGAGGTACTGGGCCCTTTGTTTTGTTGTTATGGGCTCATCTCTGTTGGAGCATTACATCATCGCTGTCCTCACAACCCCTCCACCCCCAACACACACACACACACATATATTTCATACCCCCTCTGTGTTTGGTGCCCCTATGCCCTCTATTGTGGGATGGGGGTGTGGATCATCAGTCTCTTGGGGCTCATCTCTCTCTCATCCCCCCTCCTCTGGGACTCTACTAGGTGGAGGGATCAGCTGCAAGGCAACATTTCCAGACATTAAAATGAGGTCTTTCCCAAATTAGAGTTTCGGGGGGTTTTTGCCCTCCAGCGTGTAATGACATTGCCAGCTCCTCTCCTCCACTTGTCGCTGTCATCATCAGATCAGCTCAGCCGGTGGAGGTGGGCTGGGTTAGATGGTGGCTGTTTTGTCCTTTAATATCTTCTAATTTGTTTGCGTGAGGGATGGGTTTGCCTTGGGGCCACATTAACCTCATGCTGGGATCCCTGCCGTATTAGTAATGAGATAAATTCATCAGTTTTATTTCGGCAAACATAGATAATGCTGCCATCATGGCTGCAGACACTACTCTTCCTCCTCCTTTTGGCAATAGTGCTGTAGTTAATAGTTAGTTCATTGGTATGTGACATCATATTGACTGTTTTAGAGTCCAAAAGCAGAGTTGTTTGTTTCTTTTGTTTGTGCCAAAGCTATCTACATTTACATTTGATTTTAGTCATGCACTTCTGAATAATCTCACTTCTGAATAATCTAATCTCAACAAAAATGATGCAAAATATGATGTATTACAAAGAGAACTTTGCTGGTTGAGAACTATTTCATGGTGGAGGTTCAGCTGAGGTGAAAATGCTCTCACTGAGAAATTTTGTCCACCGACATACTTTAGTGCTTTTCAGAACGTTGGGTAATGCATAATCATTACAGGCCATAACAGATGAAGACAATGAAAGGTATTGCATCTGAGGTAGGATGTGTGTGTGTGGTGTGTGTGCGTGCGAGGGAGTTGCCAGGGAGGAAGATAACCTACATTTTCCTTTCATTCCTGGGCAGCCAGTTTAGCCCTAGATCACAGAGACACTCTGCCCTTTCCAGTGACGTTATACATTCCTCCCATACTTGGCTTCTTTGTGGGCCTGATCTTTGGGTGAAGATCAGGACGCAGTCACCATATGAAGGCATCTCTGAATAGTAGTGCAACTTGTCTAAGGGCTCACTGATCTCAGGTCAGCCCTCTGTGCTCTCTGCTTAACACTTAACTGGGACATGGACTCTCTCCAGATTGCTCGAGTGAGGTAACAATTACATCAGATCTGTGTGCATGCAGTTCCCATCACTCACTGCTTGGAGACTTTTTGGAAGGAGTTTGGACTCTTGAGAGACGTACTATGCTCTTAAGAGCAGGGCGTTGAGTGTTTGAGTGCATGTGTGTTTGACACAGAGTGCTTTGGCCTGGGCATGTGCTCACCTCCTGTATGACTGGGTCAAACGGCGCCGAGTGGCACAGTAGACATGACGGATGCCGCTGGCCGCTGGCCGCTGGCAATAAAGCCCGTGCGCATCATTAGTGTTCGCCATGGCAGTGTCCGGTCGTTCCTGTGAGTGAGTGAGTGAGTGAGTAATCCTCCCCCTGCGTTTACGGCCAGCCAGCCAGCCAGCCAGCAGCACCGCGGTGTCGGGCCACTCCCCGACACAGGGCCCCTGGCCAGAACAGAGTGGAAAATTCCCAGTTTGACTAACTGGCAGCACTGACTCAAGCCACCGGTCATCCTTGTTACCGGGTGTGTACTGCTCGGTCATGTATGTGAGTGTGTGATTGTGCTGTGTGTAAATCGCATGTTTATTGAAGGCCTTTTATATGTGTGTGTGTGTGCATGCGTGTCCCTGTGTGTGTGTATGTGCATGCATGTGTATGAGTGCTTGTGCACGTGTTTGTGAGTCTCCACTTCTTACTTAGACTTTCCCTCAGTCACACTGGAATGAGGCCTTTCAGTAGCAGCAGTGGTTGACCTGCATGTCTGATAAATGACCCTGTGTAAGGAGACTCCACCCAAATGGAGGACCCACACCCAACTCGCACAACCACACACATACACACATACACACACACTCTACTGTCTGAGGCCCTCGAGCCTTCACTCTGGAGAGAAAATGTTTCGGTGTTGCAGAGTGGAAATATACACCATTTCAACTCAGTTGTCTGCTTCCATTTGAAGGTTGTGGTTTGAGGTTGGGTTAAAATATTGTGGGAACGTGAAGGGAAAAGTTGACCATCGGTTGATAATGTTCTAGGTCACTGGAGCGGTGTGCTCAAGGGTAGATGGGCGGTAGTAACAGCCCCTCTCAACTGCCCCTCTACACCCCCACCTCAACTGTCATGCTCCCTTGGGGGGGCGACATCATCACCACCGGTAGCCCAGAAGTGATGTCAGTGGATCTGTTTATCTGTGTACCTGCTGTCATTTCTGTAGCTCTGGGGTGGGGAATTGGGGACTTTCTTTAGACCTCTGATTCAGCAGACCTCCTGGTGCTCCTGTGTGTCTCTGTTTGACACTTCACCAGAGCAACCAAACAGAAAACACTCTCTTCTTCTCTCCTGTCCTCTTCTGTTCTCTCCTCTCCTCTCCTCTGCCACCTCACCTCCCAGTTTGACTTCCAGACACGGCAAATCAGCGGCCGGTGCAAGACGAAGTAGTGGCTAAAAATAAGAAGCTGAGCCGCAGTCTCTCTGATAGGCTCGGGTTCCCTGAAGGAGCTTTGACTGCGGCCCTGGCACAGGATGAGTAGTATTGCCCTACAGAATGTGATAGATTGCGATTTGACCAGCCAGCTCAGGTGACAGAGGTGTGTAAGATGCTAAAAATTGAGAGAGGAGAGAGGAGACCTGCAGCTCCTTCCTGGAGGCATCAATTCAGCACTCATAACTTGACTGACAGCCTTGCTGCCAATAATTTATGTCATTGCTCATTTGAAAAAACACCCTGCTGGCCAGCCATTGGACGGTATTTACGACTCCAGGGGGTGGGGAGAGAGAATAAGAGATGATGTCATAGAGGTGGTTCCCACAGAAACCACTGGGCCTTTTTTGTGTGCTGGGGCTCAGATTGGAACACAGCAGAGCGCTGTAGCTTTTATAGAGGTGCTGTTGCGCTAATCACCTCAAAAAAAAATATAGCCATGATGATGTTTTTACACCTCTTGCACAGACTTACCCACAGAGTATTTATAGCATGTGAGCATACATGATGTGATCCACCACTAAGCCCTGTTAATCGAGGAAAAACAAGTTCCTATATTAAAATGAATGGCCGGCAGGCACTGACAGAAATACATGCTGTTGAGCAGTTGCAGGGACAGAGAATATCGTCAGAGAAATCCTACAAGCCCCACACATCAGTGCTAACATAAGTGCAGTGCACTCCTCTTTCCACATATTTATTGTTTAGATTCCATTTTCAGTGTTTGTAGGTTTCTTTACCAAATGCTTGACCACAGAAAATTTTGATGCTTCATGATCAAATGACAGAAAGTATCAGCACACTCATATTGGTGCTTGTGTGCGGAGTGCTTTTGAAAGTCTGTTTAAGTGGGCCACTCTGAAAAGCCTAATGGAACCCAAGTCTTTCATTTTATAGTTGCTTACCAAACAATTCCAGTGATGTCTAGCATCTGGTTGCAAGGCCTGCTCCATTTATATCTGAGGCAAACATCGCTCCATGGGCTAAACTCTTGCTCCATTAACCTCCTTAATCTTCTTTCCCCAAAACTGATTGAATGGAGGAAGTGTAACAGAATGCTAAAGGTAGGAAATGTGTGAATTGCACATTCTGCACACTACATTAACCAGCTTCAATCTGTGATTTTTCTTCTCTTCTCCCCCCTGTTAGCTAGCCTTCTTAGCCCCTCGCTGTGCTTTGTCCTGCTATCCTTTTAGCGTGTAGCGCTGCCGCTAGGGTTCTTACTGGGGATTAGCGATGCTGTTCGCAATAGCATCATGTCTCCTTGTTATCTAAAGTTATTTATCTGGTGGTTTTTGACTGACGCAAGATGCAGGGTGGAGGGGAGACAGACAGTTTCACTGTATGCGCTCAGAGGAAATAACAAGGAATCCATGAATGTACAATGTGCTGCCTTGTGCATCTGTATTGGTTTTATGCTGTCATGGCAGGGGTTCAGCTGGGAGTGATTGAGATGGGGATCTTCGATGACATGTGCGGCGTGTGATGGGTGAGTCACTTGGAGCAAGTGCGGCTGTGAGCTCATGCCGGATGATAAGTTTACACACACTCAAACACACACCCACATGCATACACATATCAGACTAATAGACAGATCTATTCACACTGACTGCTGCTCAGCGCCTCTCAATCTCTCAAGCTCAGACCAACAAAAGCGTGAGAACACTTGTGCTTACCACACAAAAATCCACACACACCACACACACACACATACACACACTCACAAAAACACCCACTCGGCCAAGAATCTCAAGAAGGACTTTAACAAACATGGATAGTGGATTCGCCTGCTGAAACGTTAAACTTTTCTGGAACCAACGCACATACTGTGTTCTGCGAATCTCATGAAGGTCGCCATGCCTCAGGGACAGGTTTGGACACCGACGCCACTCCTGCAATGTTTGAGCTGTGAGACAAGCCTCTTCTTGTAGGCCCTGTTTACAGCTGTAGGGGGTTTCTGTTGGCAGAGAGGGGGCCGATCGAAAGGGGTTGGGTGGGTGGATAGAGGGGTAGAAGAGTGAGGGTGCTCTCTATCTCTCACTCCCTCTCCCTCTCTCCCTCCCTCTCTCTCTCACACTCTCGCTTGCTCTTGCATTTGTTGCCTGCAAATGATACACAACTCCCCCATTCCCCCCCGTTCAGCCTAAGACCTCACATCCCTGGCATGCCAGCTGTGGACTGAGCATGCTCCACGTCACTGATGTAATTACACATTAAGTGCCTGTCACTGATACCTTGACAACAAGCACTGTCAACAGATGAACACAGGCGGCATGTGTCCATCTCCGTCCCCCTTTCCCACACCCCCACACCCCTACACACACCCCTCCTCCCCGGCCAGCCCGAGCCCAACTCTGGCTCTGTCTCTGGCTCCTTGACTGTGACACCCTGCTCTTTAAGACGGCAGTAAATTAAGTGCTAGCCTCTCTCCCGATGAGGGGAGAGAGTGCACTGAGGCCCAGGCACAGCTCCTTGTGCGCTCATATCAAAGAGGACCATGTCCTTTAGGGGCAGGCTTTGCTCTGCGCTCACCACTTGCTTTGGGACAGCAAAATATACACGCAGAAGTGATGCTCGCGCACGCACACACACACACACACACACGTGTGCCTTCTATTGCTTTGTAAGCATACACTTGGTTTCACACATTTACAGGCACACACATGCACACACTCACATGCTCAAAGCCCTGCCAACTTTCCATAACACACTTTTTCACACACTTACACAGTTAACATCATTACACATTATATTCTGTATAAATACTATTCTTCACAATATTGTAAGTTATTTTATAATAAGAAACAGAAATATTTCAAATGGATAATTGACATTTATGAAAGTTATAATATAAATATATACACATTTGTATAAACATATTGACATACATTTGTGCAAATGTTTTGTAAGCATTTTAATGTTTGGAATTTTTATAAAATTATATAAACATACAAGTTTCATTATATGTGTATTTATATATTTCTGGTAGCAGACACACACATACGCACACACACATACATACATACAGACCCACATACACACACACACACACAGACTTGCCCACAAGTGTACACATAGACAAATGGCACACACATACTCATGTTGCAAATGGCAGGTCTGGAGTGCATGGCAGCACCATATTGTGAGAGAGTATGTCCGTGGCCAGAGGAGTGGGAGGTCACATTACCTCATGGTCCAGGCATGTGCTTGGATGTTTGGAGGCTCTCTCAAAGCCACAGTGCTTCAACTGTCAGAGCTGCTGACCTCTCAGCAGCCTGACCTGGCCAAGGCTCTCTCTCTCTTTTTCTCTCTCTCTCACACACACACAAACACACACACAAATGCACAAACACACACACATTTGCCTTATCACACACAGACAACCTCCATATTCATTGCTGTTTAAAGAAGATAATCTATCATCAAGTTTCTTGTTCAGATTGACATGATTACAGATTGTGATCTTTAAAGGCGTTCTCTTTTTTTGGTTGTTCTGTTAAAACATGTCACTTGCAAAACAAACACAAGGGGTGGCTCAAAGTGAAAGATTATAGGAGTTAATCCTTGTGTGTGATCATTGGTCGGTGAGTGCTCACACCCATAGTGCACTGGGGCTTTGTAATGGAGAGATCACTCTCCCTGCTCTCTCTCTCCCCCTGTGCTTCCTCTCCCTCTTCCCTCTGGTTCTGCTTGTAACCCTGAAAACAGGTGGGCTAGTTGGACCTGCAGCTGTTTGTCATTGTATTGGTACACAGCGGGATGCCTCTCTCTCTCTCTCTCTCTCTCTCTCTCTCTTTCTCTCATTCTGTCTCTCTTTTTCTCTCCCCCTCAGGCATGGCGTGGGTTGGTCTGCTCAAGAATAGAAATCCTAATAGCAGAATTACGCAGTGTGGCTATTTACAGGCCACCGCAAAACCTCTCCCCCTGCTCCCCACACGACCCCCTACCCCACCCACCGCATATACCGTGGCCTGGTTGCACTCCCCTGAAACGTGCGGGTCATCTCCCTAAGCCATTGCAATTAAGTGCCGCATTCACAGATCGCCCACCTTTGGTCTGCTCTGCAGTACTACGATTGGGTTTCAAACCGGAGCTGGCAACCACCACAGAGCAACCTTGGAAAGGTCAGGTGTGTATGTGTGTGTGTGTGTGTGTGTGTGTGTGTGTATGAGTGTGTATGAGTGTGTGTATGTGTATTAGCAGACCAGGCCAAGCCAAGACCAGCAGAGACTCCTTGGGTTCCAGCGGGGCCCCTAGTGAACCACTGGGCCCCAGAGCCCAGTCTTCTCCTGCTTCTCAGATTTTCCCCTGCTCTGTTCAGGCCGGGGTGGCGCGCTGCGCTGGTAATTGAGGGTTCGTGAGTGTAGGAAAAGTTTACGACGATGTCGTAAAGGAACATCCCCTCCTCACTAGGCTGCTTCCAAATGACCTATTTTCACTTAACCAGTATAACAAAAGCATAACATGTTCAGGTGTTTTTTTAAATGCTTATTTAATGAACTACAGCCATCAATAGCCTGTGTGGGTGGGAAAGGTGGTGTGTTTAAACAGGAGGGGTGGTTGAGGTTTGCCTTCTTTTTCACTCATTCCATTCCTCTTTTCTGTCTATCCCCTCTCTCTCTCTTTCTCATACACTCTCTTTCTCTCTGCTCCCTCTCTCCTTTTCTATGCTGCGGTGTTTATTTTTGTATTATGAAACAGAACACCCGCATAGTGACTTCACTTCCAAAATAGAGTCAGCGAGCAGCCAGTGGTCGAGTGTCACTGAGCTAAATGCTCTGTGGTCATTCGGCTGGTGGTGTTTAACAAGCAACAGTACTGCTTTTGACACTCTCTGTCTCTGTGTGACTACGCAAAACTAATACACACACACACAAACGAGGACACAGGCTCCCTGTCTCTCTCACTCTTACTCACACACACACACACACACACACACATAGAGGCCTGGTGTGTGTTTACTGTGTGGTAGTAAAATCCCATGACTGTGTGACTTCTCACTGTTCTGATCCTTACTCCTGCTACTACACCCTCTCTCTCCTCCACCTCTCTCTCATTCTCCCTCTCTCTCTCTCTCATTCTCCCTCTCTCTCTCTCATTCTCCCTCTCTATCTCTCTCTCTCTTTCTCTATCTCTCATTCTCCCTTTCCCTTTCTGTCTCTCTCGTTCTCTGTCTCTTTCTCTCTGTCTCTTTCTCTCTCTCTCTCCTTCCTGACAGAATGTTTTTGTGTAACGGCAGCTCATGGGTCATCACATTGGTAGCCCTGCACACACAGGGCTCAACACAGCACTGGCTCCTCAGTAGCCTGTGCTAATAGTCCATACGTCACAGGACCTGCTCTGTCTCCCCGCTGGGTTCTCGGTTTAAAGCCTGGCTGTAATGGCTGTTTGTGGGCTTACATGCTGTCCTCATAAAGTCTGTTTCGACTTTGTTTGTTTGCTTTTCCCGAAAAGGGAACCAACAAGGATTGCTGGCTAAACATGGTTACCTCATGTTTGCAAGAGCAAAAGAATAAAATAAAATGGTGCTCCCCATAAACAACCTATAAATTCAACAAGGAATATTGTAAAGATATAATAAAACACCTCTAAGTGATTTTGTTAAAAATACCTACACCTTACAACAATGCATACTCCTCACTAAAATGTCGCTGTACCCTGAAGAAAAACAAGCACATTACTTTTAAGTGCTTAAACATAGACCGTCTGATGAGGCTGTAACACAGATTACTGGTTTGTAAGGCCCGAGGAGAGATTAAACATACTGTCTGTGTGCAGTTTAAACACACAGTCTCTGCTCTTACCCCAGAGGGCTCTTGGTTCCTTGTGTTGAAAAAAAAAATCAACAAAATAAGCCTTGTGTGTGTGTGTGTGTGTGTGTTTCTCAGGGGAGTTAGAACTGTGTTTCTGTCAGTGAGTTAAAGGAGAGAAGTGTAGGAGCACTCTACACCCTTTCCACCTCTCTCTCTCTTTCTCTGTCTTTCTCTCTCTGCCCCCAGCCTCACTGCTGGCCTCTAAGGTGGCCGCATATTTGTGTGGTGAGTAAGGAATGCAGGAACATGCCTTACACATTAGCAATGACCGAGCCGCAGCCGAGCTCCACTAGAGAGCAGAGTCGACGCGCACGGCAGAGTGAGCTCATTCACTGAGGGAGCGAGTGAGCAAGAGAGAGAGAGAGAGAGAGAGAGAGAGGGGAGGGGGAAGTAAGAGAGAGAGAGAGAGAGAGAGAGAGAGCAAGCGTGAGCGAATGAGAGCATACAGACAATAGGGAGCTGCACTTCCAGCTGGAGACAGAAGGCGAGAGACACGCAGAGTGGAGAGACTGAAGCAGGAAAGCACTCTTCCTCTCCGCTTTTTTCTCTCTCGCTTCATCCCTTAGCACTTGTGGAGGACTGTTTGACATCCTTTTTTTATTCCATTTATCAAGTCTATTTTTTGTAATCTTTTTCTACAACTTCACATAGCCCCTGGCTTGATCTGTGGTGCTTCAGTGACAGTGACAGTGACTGTGTCAACTGTGTGGAACCGTAAGAGCTTTGGCTGTGGTGTCAGTAGTGCGGCTGCACGGCCGTAGCTCTGCCAGGCTTCTTTGCTCTCTGTTTTGCTGGTGTTTTCCTGCTGTGTGCTCCGCTCTGCCTGGATGCCCGTGGACGTGGTCATAGCCCCCCCACGGCACCTCTGGACGGAGATGCACGAGAGCGAGATGAAGCTGAAGATCAGGGTGCGCAGGGTGAAGGAGGGACGTGACCTCAGAGGTGTGTGAAGATTTGTGTGTGTGTGTGTGTGTGTGTGTGAGAGACATGTTCCCTTTAAAAAGGTGTTTGACCAGGCTTTGTTGCAGAATGTGTATCTTTGCTTTGGTGTCTTGAGTGTGTTCCTAAAACTGTGTGTGTGTGTATCTGCATATGTACTCGTCCTTACTGTATGCATGTTTGAAGGGGCACAAAGGTACAGTGTGTGAATACTGTAGCTCTAGCTACAGTACAGCTAAAAACATCCTGTTCTCTTGATAGACTGGTAGCAACACATCCACTGTGCAGTAGCAGTGTGTGTGCCTGGAGCAATGCTTTGTGTCAGCTAGCATTAGCTCACTGGTCAGCTTTCACTGTGTTAGACACACATGAGGAGAGCTTCTGTCAAGAGAGACTTCCATGGAGCTTAGGATTTTGGCAGTGTGAGCTAAGACACACACACACACACACACACACACACACATGCAATCACACTCACACACACAACACTGCTAGATGATAATCACATACTGTGATAGTGAGCGAAAGCATCCTACAAAAAATAATAATGGCTTTAGCGTGTGGGTTATGTGAAAATCACCAGCTTTTGCTGGTGTTGATAGGACCAGATGTTCCTGTCAGATTTTATTCATAGCCCATGCTTGCATCACAGTGGGGATTCTTGTACCTGTCTCTCTTGTGTTTGTGTGAGTGTGTGTGTGTGTGTGTGTGTGTGTGTGTGTGTGTGTGAGTGAGAGAGAGAGAGAGAGAGGACAGAGGGAGCTGGGCACAGATGGAGGCATGCTGCTGCCTGGCTTTATGAGTGGAGGTGCCACAGTGTGTGAGTGTGTGAGGTGTGTGCTAGGTGTGTGTGA
>JAIFZK010000006.1:8302500-8675000 GCA_027481765.1 Tenualosa thibaudeaui | reverse complement strand
GTGTGTGTGTGTGTGTGTGTGTGTGAAGGGGGGTCCACCAGGACCCCTGTCCCAAATTATTCCCTTCCCTAAATGAGGCAACCAGAGGAGAGTGATGTCACTCACCACTTGTGTGAGGTGGCGATAATGTGTGAAAATGTTCTAGACGAGAAGCATGAGGGTGACACATGTGCATTTGTGTACACAGGAGTGTGTGTGTGTGTGTGTGAGTGAGAGAGAGAGAGAGAGAGGGAGGGAGGGAGGGTGGGCGTCCACAAATAAGTCATCTAACTTAATTTCTTTGGCTCTGTGGTGAAGATTTAGATGCACATTTGCTGCTGGAGGTTATTTGAGCAGTGTGTGTGTGTGTGTGTGTTTGTGTTGTGCACCATGTCGCCATGCATGCCCGTGCTGCATTTGCTGGTAATACACTGTAATGTCACAGGTCCAGATTTAGCAAAGTACACTTCACAGTCTCTGTAGTAGGACCTCACTTTGTTGCTGTATTTAGCTGTTCAAAGACACACACACAAGCACACACACACACACACACATGCACACACACACACAGGCATAGGCACAAAGACTAGGCTTGGCATTTATATGTGATGACTTCATTTGAGCTAGTACAATCCCTTCCCTTTCTTCTTTTTTCACTGGAGTTGTGTGTGTGTGTTTGTACTGAGCAATGAAGACTTTTGCAACAAACATAAATGTTTTCCAAGCATTGCCTCCTGCATTTCAATTATTTGTTTCACAAGAAACCGGCCTTCTATCCAGTGTTTCTCCCATACTGAATCTGTCTAATCTTGGAATGTTCAGCTTTTCCATGACGACGTGACACGTAGGGAGACTCTCTTTCCCTCCCCGCTTTTTCCCTTCCATTCTGTGGTCCTCCCCATGCTTCTGTGTTCCATGTGGGCCATGGAGCCTCCGACTCAGACTCAGAGTGAGAGAGAGAGAAAGAAAGAGAGGAGAGATGGGGCTATAGTTTTTTTTTTCCCAAACTTCCCTGCGACACGGCCTGCAGCGAGTGACATCAGTGCTGTGGAATGACAGCGTCCAGGCTGGAGCCCCTCTTCCCCCACCACACACACATATATATACACACACAAACACACACATGCACACACACACACACCCCAGTCCGGTCCTGTCCTACGCAGCCTGGAGCTGAATTGGATTAGAGGTGCTGTCAGCAGGGGAAACAGCCCTGCCCCTGGGGCACATGATGTCACCCATGGCTAGTCTCCAGGGATGTTGCACCAGGTGTGAGGGCAAGGGGTTTATGCGTGTGTGTATGGAAGGGGGGGGGGGGGTCTGTGTTGATATGAACAAGAAAGGGGGGCACATATGGCAACTGAACTGTGTGTGTGTGTGTTAGCATGTGTGGAAGCTAGTAAAACAGACATGAAGAGGTTGAGGGTTAGAACTCAGTGGGTCACTCATACACAACCTTCTACCTCCTAAGAGGAGAGAGATAGAGACAGAGAGAGGGAGAGGGAAAGAGAGAGAGAGATAAAGAGAAAAAAAAAGAGAGGGAGAGAGGGATAACTGCCAGGCCAGAGACAGCCCACTGGCTGGCCCACCCCAGCTCCCAGAGATGATGTCATCCTGTTTGGCAGTTGCCATTAATAACAGACGAGACTTCAGTGAGAACTTAAAGGGCCAGTCGGAGCAGACATAGCAGGCCTGAGGAGGCCACAACCTGGAGCTGTCGTTACACCACTCGCTGTCTGTCTCTTTTTTCATCTCTTACTTGCTCTCCCTCTGTTCTCATGTCAGTCTTGGTCTAATGGTTTACTTCTGTGCCCCTGGAGGAGGTGGTGAATTTGGAGAGGAACCCACCCAACCCTCAGAAGCCCCCATCTGCTCCCCCCCCCCTCCCTATCACACACACACACACACACACACACACATAGTGCTGCCACTCTCAATCAGCTGTCACACAGCCGCTGTTTGAAGTGTCTGTCATTTGTCCAGGAACAGAAGGAGAAAATAGTAAACAGGCAGATTTTGTGTAAGACGGAGGCTCCCGGTTGTGGTGTGGTGGTGGTGTAGCCTGCCTGCAGTTATGACATTACTGTGTGTAGGGAGTAGGGGAGCAGGTTTGTCTGCCCGGACTCACACACCCACTGGGTATTAAGGGAGGCTCCTGTGGCTGGGCGGTTATATCACACACATACACACGCACACGTGTACACACTCACATACACACCAAGTGTTGCTCTTGTGTGAATAATCACACACCTGCACCTGGTAACGGCTGCTGGGAGCTAACACTGCTGCACCAAATGATCTCATCCCTTATCTAAGATAATGACACCAAATGACCAGCATAGCCAGAGGCAAAGCAGCCACTGTGTGTGCTTGTCTCTCTCTCTGTGTACGCCTGTGTGTGTGTGTGTGTTTGTGTGTGCCTGTGCATGTTCATGCATGTGTGTGTGTCAGACAAAGAGACAGTCTGCTTATGTGATGTGTGTGTGAGAGAGTTTGTTTGTGTGTGTGTTTGTGACAGCATGTGTGTGTTTGTGTGTGTGTGTGTGCATTTGGTAAGTGCACAAGAGCTCATTGATTATAAGGCCACAAAAGCCTCAGCCACACTCTTTGCTGCAGCTGTGGCTCAGTGGCCAAAGGAAGGCCTTGGCAGCGAGACGTCTTGTTCTAGTGGGGAGAGGGGGTGTGCTGGGGGCCACTGACATTCGAGCAGGTGGTCAGACACTGAAAAGGAACCAGAAAGGAGGGAAATTGTAAAAAAAAAAAAAAAACGGGGAAGGAGAGGGATAGGGACCCTTTTATTTGTTCTCTCTCTCTTTTTTTCCTCCTGCAGCCTGTCTATTCACCCCAGCAGCTCCCATCTTATTTTAAAGCCCCTGGACCTTTCATCCTTTGTGAAGAACACTCAGGCCTCCCCGCCACTCATTCTTAACGCCTTTCAGCAGCGCAAGCCTCTCCTCAGCTCCTCTCAATCCTCATCACTCTCTCTCTCTTTCTCTCTCTCCCTCTCCTTCTCTCTGTATCTGTCTTTCTCTTGCTGGCCTGCTGTCTGTAGTCCCTCTGGTGTCGGCAGAGTGAAGTAAGTCGAGGGTAAGCAGTAATCCTGGGGTGATGTCATCGCTCCAGACGCCTGCCTTACTTGGAAGCGGAGCTAATGTATCCCAGATTTTGCGAGAGTGATTGAAGAAGCACACACACACACACACACACTGTTTTAATTGATCAGCAGCACAGCCTGGGCTTTGTCCATGAAGAGTCGTGGCTAAGAGTCATGCTGAGATCATCAAATTAGGATATTAGGCAATTGGTACATTTTAGTGCACAAACAGCACATACTGTCCTGCTAAATGTGAGGCTATGTTTAGATTTGAGGTTATCCACAGTTAAGTGTGCAGAACGTCATGCTTTTTAACCTCAGAACAACTAACTGCTGAAGTAGGTCTTATTTACTTAAATTGGGCCTTGTAGGGACTTGTGTATGTAAATGTGTGTGTGTGTGTGTGTGTGTGTGTGTGTGTGTGTGTGTGTGAGCGCGTCTGTGTCCACACCTGTGGCTGTGGCCTGTTTCATTCCCTCTCCCTCATGCCGTTTTCAAGGAGAGGAGATGACATCATGCAGGAAAAGGGAGTGAGAGACAGACGCCAACACCAGATCTGCCTCACTCTTAAAGGGCCAGTTGTTCATTTCCTCTCCTCTCCTCCCCTCTCTTCTCTTCTCTTCTCTCCTCTGCACTCCTCTCCACTCTTCTTTCTCTCTCAAAGCCTCATATATTTTCATTTTCTTTCTCTCTTTCTGTCTCCTCATTTGTTCTGTCCATTTCTCAGCTCTTTGGAAGTCTTTTTTGTTGTTTTGAGTCTCTGATCAGGTCTGTCTTTTGGGTGAAAGGCCACATATACCGCGTGTGTGTCAAGCCTGGTAATGTCGTTTGTGTGGATCTGCCAAGGCAGACAGGATGTTTCTGTGTCTGCTGGGGCATGCTGGAGCTGAGGGCTCAGAGGAGCCCTGCTGGGGATGTGTGTGTGTGTGTGTGTGTGTAGTTGAACAGTCAAGGAAGCCCACCCCCACAGCTATCCCTACCACTACTTAAATGTGCGCTCACTCCCTCTTCTGTGCTCCTGTGGACGTGTCTCAAGGCCTCAGCCAAACCTGTGTGTCCTGTAATTGTGCAGCAAGCACATACTGTATTACACCACAGGACTGACTCAGAGCACAGAGGCATACAGGCGTAAGGCATATGCAAACCTCAGTAGGCAGCTTTTACGCCACTGTTAAGGGAGCTCTCCCATGGCTGACCTCAATTTTACTTGCAAAAATAACCGAAGGTGGCTTTTTTTGGAAAAGGCCAAGGGGCTGTTGGTCATGTCAGCATTTATTATTTGTGTGATGACTAAGCCTCTCTCTCTCTCTCTTTCTCTGTTCTTCTATTAGGGGGTTTTGCAGCCTTCTCCTCCTGCTTTCCTGGCCTGTGTGAGAGCAAGCAGGCCACCATCCTCCCCATGAGCCTGTCGCAACCCTGCCTCCCTGTCGCCAATGTGGGCCCCACACGCATCCTGCCCCACCTCTACCTGGGCTCCCAGAGGGACGTTCTCAACAAGGTAACCGGCATTCACTAAACCCCCTCACTTACACTCACACTCACATTCACTCTCCCCACTTACACCAGGGCCAGAGCTGAACAGGTGCTTACCCACTTATCCACATACCCAGTGGCTGGCTTCTCAAAAACACCCATTAATTTTTCCCCACCTTCCATCACATGTATAGATATGAAAATATGCGGTTAGCTTTAGCACCTGTTCAGTTAGACTCCTAAAGAGAAGGAAGAAAGAGTGAGAGGAACATCTTGTGCATTTTATTATTATTATATGTGCTCAAACACACACACACACCTGCTTAGGGTGGAGTTAGGAAAGAGCTGGAATCTTCTCATGATCTAAAATGTCAGGTATGTAGCCCAAAATAACAGGGAGGCTGGTGGCAAGCTGTGCTTTATCACTTTTCCAGTGCGTAATGACATGTTTGAACACACTTTTCCTTCTGGGGCCTGTTTGCATACCCAGGTAAAGCATTAGCGAGAAAGGAATTGCATGAGATCATCACAGATAAACAATGAGCTGCATTTTGCACAGGCCTCTTCCTCTGAAGCAGGAGCTTGTTTTCAAATGTCAACCCTGTCAAAGTGATTATTGAGTTTCCCCCTTGCAAAATCATTTTATCAGAACATACCATCTCTGTTAGTCACACACGCACGCACACTTATACTCCGCAGACCTAAATAAGAGATAAGATTGCAATGGCTGCCAGTAATGGTGGGTTTTCTCATCAGCAACAAGTCATAGAAAGCCTTGCACAACTTTTCCAAAAAACCGAAACCCCCCTCCCCCTCCCGAAAAAAAAAAAAAAATTGAAACCCTACTATGTCACTGGAATGAGCTCACTTCTTGTGAAATCTGACATGACATGGTGGACTCATTGATGGCTTTGTTGCTTTTCCAGGAGCTGATGGCCCAGAACGGCATCACCTATGTGCTGAATGCCAGTAACACCTGTCCCAAGCCAGACTTCATAAGCGAGAGCCACTTCATGCGCATTCCCGTCAACGACAACTACTGTGAGAAGCTGCTGCCCTGGCTAGACAAAACCAATGACTTCATCGGTAAGTGGGCTCCACTGGGAAACCGCATGCTATTACACCCTGCTGACACAGCGTGAGAGTGTGTGTGTGTGCGTGTGTTCTCTTTGTGTGCCCTGCTGTGTTTGTGTGTGTGTGTGTGTGTGTGTGTGTGTGTGTGCGTGCGTGTGTGTGTATGCATGCATGTTTTGATCTCTCTGAATAAGCATCCTGTAAAGCACCTGGTTGGGAGGTCTGCTGGGCTGGTGGGCTTGTAAAACAGGATGTGGATTTTTTTTTCTTTTGATTGTCGTTATTTTTTTAATAGACTGCTGCTCTTGTCCTCAGTGGTGGAGTCTCAGAGTCTCCCTGCAAGCCCTGACCTGACGCCTGTGTTTCTCTTCGCTCTGCTTTCTCTACAGACAAAGCCAAGGTGTCAAACTGCCGCGTCATCGTCCACTGTTTGGCTGGCATCTCACGCTCGGCCACCATTGCCATTGCCTATATCATGAAGACTATGGGATTGTCCTCAGATGATGCCTACAGGTAGGCACCTTATACCCATGCTCTTATAGCTCAAGTAATATTACATGAACTATACATGTAAATCTCAATTAAATATATAAATTACATGAATAATTTGTAGTTATAGTTCAAAGGAACAGTAATTTGATTAGACCTGTCTAATCATCAGAATTGTGTTTCCTGTTGTATTGTTTTAGACAACACCTTTACACATTTACACCTAAATCATTTTTAGTCTAAAATTGTGTTTGTTTCACCAGATTTGTGAAGGACCGGAGGCCATCGATCTCACCCAACTTTAACTTCCTGGGCCAGCTGCTGGAGTTTGAGAAGGACCTGAAGGTGCTGAAGGCTCTGACGTGCCATCCCATGAGGACCCTGATGGAGCGGCACGAGGAGGAACAGGAGGCGCGGGATGTGCTCGGTGAGCAGAGGGAGGCCGGCTCCACTCGGGGCCTCCAAGAGCATGGCTCTGACATCAGTGCCACCAAGGACTCCGAACCGACACTCCCTGCCCCCGGTGCACTGCAGCAGGGCCTGAATGGTCTGAACCTGTCTGCTGAGCACATCGCCGACACCAACCGCCTCAAGCGCTCCTTCTCCCTGGACATCAAGTCCGTGTACACGGCCAACGGTCAGTGCCAGCGGCTCTCCCCGCCCAGGCTGACACTCACGCCCATCAGCTCAGAGGACGTGCCCAAGCTGTGCAAGCTGGACAGCCCAGAGAGTGGCAGCAGTGGTGGTGGCAACGGTGTGTGCCAGTACTCGCCCGTGCTTGACAGCCCAGCTGAGTCACCCAGCGGAGGTGGACCTGGAGAGGGCCGGGTGCGCCAGCGGAGGAAGGGGAGGCGCAGCAGCAGTAGCAGCAACAGCAGCAGCAGCAGCAGTGGTAGCAGCACCCTTAGCGAGACCTCCACACCGCCCACCCCTCCACACTCCCTCTCCCTCAGCCTGAACCTCCCTCACCCCTTGGTCGGGTCCCACAACTCCTCTTTGGAGCTCGGTGGCTGTGGCGCCAAGAACTCCATGCTGCTGAACCTGCCCATTGGTGCCAGCTCTGCGTGGACCCAGCATAGGGAAACGGCACAGGCCACCACACCCAGTACCCCCACTGGGGAGTGCCCCTGGTTCCTAGGTGTGGGCTGTGGCCCGGCATCCGGGCTTGGCTCTGACTTCGGCTCCAGTTCAGACACCTCCTCTTCGTCGGTGGCCTCTTCCTCCATGCTTCGCTTCGGGAGCAGCTCGGCGTACGTGGCGTTCGGCTGCAGTGGCCGTGCGGGCTCTGGTGAGGACCGGGTGCACCTGAGGGACAAGCCCCAGGAGGGCAGGGACTTGAGAGGCAGCTGGCATGAAGACACTTCCTCCTCCTCCTCCACCAGCGGTTCCGCTGCAGGTGGCAGCAGTGTGGTGGACAAACAGTTCAAGCGCCTCAGCTGCCAGATGGAGTTTGAGGAGGGCATCTCAGAGACACACTCGCGTGAGGAACTTGGCAAGCTGGGCAAGCAGTCGAGTTTCTCCGGGAGCATGGAGATCATTGAGGTGTCCTGACGCCACAGCCTGGGACTGACCTAACGTGGACAGACAAGAAAATTTAAATGACAATAAAATTGCTCCACAGACCTTGTTCAGGTCAGCTTTGATTGTGGGCTTAGAAGAATCCTGCCTCTCAGAGACAGACAGACAGATGGACAGACAGTTCAGATATGAGGGGTCTATGTGTTGGACAGGTTGGACTAAGAGGAATTCATCTGTTACAGAGTACCAGGCAAATGCAATGCAAGAGGGACTTTTTGGCAAAGGGAAATCTGCTTTCCTGTGCTCGATGTACAGCTTATATGACAGAGGCTAAAAGAAGGACATTCACTGAGTTTATCCTAATGTTGGACTGCAGTACTTTGAAAGACAAGTGCCATACTCCAGCACCAAAGGAAAGCTATAAATATACACCCACAGACACACACACACACACACACACACACACACACACACACACACACAAGGCGTGCTACTGTACCATTCGAAATGAAGGATGCGCTTTTGGGAGCAAGCTCCCAGCATGCCTAAATCAATTAACATGAAGAGAACCGTGGCGTCACCACAGGTCGAAAACATAAAAAGATGCTTTAAAAAAAAAAAAAAAAAAAAACAATTACAGTTTTGTTTTCTTTTGACATACTGTCAATTTTGTCAGTGTTAACAGCTATATGCACCGCAAAAGTATTAGTTGTGACGATATCCTGTGTGTTTATGGTAGGAGATGCACCAGAGGTGCACTCTCAACCAAACTACTGTAACCCCTCCTCCAAATGTACACTGAGCATGCTCAAAGTGGCTGGCTACCTACCGACAGACAAGCTGTGTACCAACAGCACTAAGCTTTATATATATTAAAAAAATATATATATATCTCCATACACATATACATGCATATGTAAAGAATCGTACTGCAATTTTAATGGTCAAATGTTTTATCCATTATTTTGTTTTAATTTATTTTATCTGTTTCATTCTGGCAATGAGAAATAATATAATATTTGTGAACTTATGTTTATTTCTTGCAGTTTAACTGTATTGTATTTATAAGTATGCAAACACTTACAAAACAAAAACACAAACTCAAGCAATACAAAATGATTCTGAAAAAATCAGTGTGACAAACCTCTTGTGTGCCAGTCTTTCATAACCTACATTTGCATGCCATGATCGAGATACCCTGCCTGATGAACGGAGCTCTTGCGTGCTGTCCTTCCTATACAATATATACTAGCTCTGGGTATGCATAATGAAGGAACAGCATCATATACAACATGAGAAGAGGTAGAAATGCCATTTAATCTAAACTGAGTTGCAGTGTGGCTGTCAAATGTCAGCATAGTGCCTGGGAAACACTACCAACTGCCCTGAGAATCCAGACACAATTCAAACTCACTGTGCTCTCTCTCTCTCACTTACTCTTGCTGTGTAGACACACCAGTTAAGCACACAACACTCATGGAATGACTGTTCAACAACACCTTGCCCAGGCACCCAATGGAGTGGAATAGACCAGAAGGCTAGTTAGGGGTTGGGGGTCAGTCTCAGGGGACAGTCTCAGGGGAAACTCCCAGGATTGGTTTCATTGAGCACACTAACACAACACAGGCCTCATGGACCATTTCTGTCCCTCTCTCTCTCTCTACATCACTCCCTGTCTTTCAGTTTCCATTGTGCTTTTACCCTAATGTTGGGACGTGTGACAGGGATGGGTGGGTGGATGGTTGGTTCGGCACAAATGTGAACAGGATAACTCGATATGCAGCGCAGCACAGCTTCTTTCCTTCCTTTGGCTTTCGCTTTTGTGTGGGTCTCCTCTTGCTGCTGGATCTACTATGTCCTTTTCTTTTCTTTATCCTCAGCCTATTAATTGTGGAAGAACAAGTGGGCGATCCTTGTGTTATTATTATTATTGGTAATTTTGATATTAAATAGCAACATTATGGATACCTTAGGCTGCTTGATGCAAAATACCTCAGGTTCTACTCAAATGCTTTTTCTTCCCCTTGTACCTGTTTTGTGGAAATGAAGGAAAATACAAGCAAAACCACAGACTCTTCTCTTAGTGTTTTTCTTGTCACACACACACACACACACACACACACACACACACACACACACACACACACACACACAAGCACACATACTAGCACATTCATGCACACACACACACACACACACACACGCACACGTACACACACTAGCAAAGTTTCAGGACATAATAATAGAAAACATCACAGAACTCTCCTGGTCTGAAGCATCTTTAATTAAGGACCTAGTGACAGTTTAATTGCCATGCAGCACCTTAAAGAGAGCATTTAGCCAATTTAATAGTCCAGGGTAGCATTATCACAGTTTGCCATACATTTACCATGTCTTTACTATTTACAAACTGAAAAGCCAAAGAGGTAGTTTTGAGTAGTCTCACTTAATCACTAGATGGCTGCCACACTCTGGAGCCCTAGATACTTTCAGTATATCTCACTTTCCTTATAAAATGACTCAGAACACATTCACGATATGAGTTACCGAGGAAAGCGTGAAGGCATGTTTCCACTGTGTGAAAACACAAGACTGGCCTTGTGTCAAAATAACTGCCTTTGTGTAGTCATGGGTCCTCACATACAAGTATGTAAGAATTCCCCATCAGTACCAGTATTTCAGTGACCATGTAAAGGCTTATCAAACATAGGTTTCAGTTAATGCTCTATGTTTTACTGCTAGTTTGCCTCACATTTGCCCTCTTTCATAACAATGTCACTTTCCATGGTGTCTTTAATTACAAGAAGTTTACCAATGAAATTTCACCTTGCATACTTTGTGGTCAACTGTTATGGGACCATAAAAGCTTAATCTAGAATTCACAACCGTGCAAAAAGTGTCAAAGTGTCAAACTGCAAAACTACTGTGTGCAATTTTAAGGTAATAACACTGCTCTCTCTCACCCTTGGAGTGGGAATGAAGGTTAAAGGCTGAACCTCTTTGCCCCCCCCCACCACCCTTGGTTAACTTACATACATGTGGGTTGCAGGACAGATTGAGTCACTGGAGGAGTGATCCCAGCATGCCCCTCAGGTCAACCCTGTGAAGCAGTGGGTCGTGGGAGCAGGCTCGCTTTGATGATGTAATATGTTCTATTAGACTCTCAGGCCTAGAAAAATTTCCCCCAGGGGAAAGTGTGTGTATGTGTGCTTGAGTATTTGACGACTTTCGTAACGTAATGTTTTCTTACCAGATATTTCGGGCGCTGGTAGTCACAGAGAAAGCTCTGTTCGAGGACAGATCTTTGAAGGCCCACTTAAGTCCTGTTATGAGGTCATTCTGTCAAAAACAGTACATTACAAAAAGCTCAGGAGAAATCCTCACTCCTTTATATTCTTGCTCCTACACATAAATCAAACAAAAATATTTCATGTCAAATGCATGTAACAAACAGCCTTAAAGAGCAGAATGACAATCCAAGCTCTTTTTTTTGCAGACAGAGCATTAAACTATGAATTTACACTCATCTGATCCAGTAAAGGCAAAATCTTTGTATTATCCCATTGCCATCATCAGATAAACATGAAGACACTATGGCAAGACCCTTAAAAACTAAATCAAAACAGAAACAACCAGTGCAGTATGTCTAGGAAAGCACATCACTTCCTGCAAGACATCGCCTTTCCTGCCGCACAGCAGCACAGCTTTAGTTGTCATCGGTTAACTGAGGCTACAAGTGGCTGGGTGGGGATTAGATCATTGGAGTTAATTGCCGATTGTTCCTCCCTCATCGCAATCAACAGCCAAATCTAAAAGCAGGCGGCTTTGCAATGGGCTAGGTGGCAATCACAGCGGCGCGCGAAGCGGCTGGCAGCGATGTCAGACACCCCTGTGAAATGAAGCTGATGCATGGCTTTGTGCTGTCTGATTAGGAGCGGCCCATTGTCATCCTAAACCAGATAAATGGGATGCCGCTGAATGGCAGGCAGAAGGAGGCTTTTGCGTTTGAATGTGCACGAGTGCATGTGTGTGCAATTTTGCACTATTAGCTTGCTTGTGAGGGCAGGTTTTTTGTCCTTGCATGATTGTTAAGGTCTTTGTGTGCAGTGTGCATCAGTGTGTGTGTTCGTGTGTGTGTGTGTGTGTGTGTGGAGACAGGGTCCTGGCAGTTATGTGAATGAGAAATAGTTGGGCTCAGCAGTCCTCAAGGTGTCCTCACTGCTGATAAGTATCTGCTCGTCTCTCCAAACCCCTACTTAACCTGACAACACCAAGGGATCTGCTTTCACTGTGTAAGTGTGTGTATGTGACAGAGAGTGTGTTTGTGTACGAGTGTGTGTGTGTGTGTGTGCATTTGCCATCAACATCACTCACAAAAAAAAAGCCAAAAATATGACCCACCAGCAGGAAACACTCAGATCTCCGCCTGGTCTTAATGATGTGCAACTGACTGGCTGAGATCTATGAAGCCTAATTTTATATTGCATGCCAAATTCCGTGTTGGCAATTAAGAGTTAGAAGCTATAGTAGGCCAATGAGAGACATTACTCATCGACTGTTTGTCTCACTGCCCACTGACACCCAAGCAGATTTAAACATTCGCTAATGGCAGAGAAGCATGCGCATGACCAGAAAGTCTGCAGACCAATGCACACATGCATGCACACACACACACATGACAGGCATAAAGTACCCTCACTCTCACTCATGTATACACACACACATGTGCACAGCCATGCAACACACACACATACACTCTCATATGGACATATAGTACCCTTACACATACACTCTTTTGTTCTCGTTCTCTGTCTCACTCACTCACACACACACACAGACACGTACGCACACACCCACTGTAGAGGAAGAAGCAGTAGAGGGAGCTGATTGATTCCAGACGTGGACATGTTATGTACCTCCCTGGCGCCCAGGCCTTATATATGGAAACTGTTAGAGTTCTTACGTCACCTCCATGTTTCTCTCTTTTTCTCGTTCTGGAGCAAGTGACTAACACTACCTCTAAAATAAACAGGATTTCTTCCCTTTTCGCCCCTCGTCCTTACATAACCCTGCCTCTGCAAACGTGGTCCTCTACTCCATCTCTTTTCGAGCGGGGCCTGGGAGCAGTTGGGGGCATATTTGTCGAACTGTCCCCCTTTGCGTGTCCACGTGTAGACCGTTGAGAAAAGAGCAGCAGACGTCCAGATGACATCAGGATGATGTGACGATGAGGGAGCAGCTGAGAGCGGCGAACGCCGGCCAAAAAAGGTATCTGGCGGGTGATCGCGCGCTCCAGTCTGTGTGGATAATCTGGTCGTGATGACACGTTCTCATGCTTTTGCAATGTGTTGATCTCATAGCTCCTCTCTCCTATACACACTCCAGCAAATATGCTCCCTGCGCACTCGCCTCGTGCTAACTTAGAGTAAACTGAAAGCTGGCCGTGAGGAGAAATTTAGTCTTTTTAGAATGTCTCTGCAAGTTGTAGCACTGCAGGGCGTCAGCATCAATTTCTGCATGCCTGATCTCAAATGAACCTCTTTTAAGACACTCTGCGCAACGCACCAGCTGAGCAACATGCATTTAAATTGTTCTATATGTAATTCTTTTGTGTGGAATATCTTAAACTTTCTTAGGTATTGAGAGATATAACCAACCGAATTTCAAATAACTTGCACTCTTCGAACAGAGCACAGGTCTGCTGTTCATTCTAGTAATTTAGTGCTGCCACCTACTGTTGTATTAAGAAAATGTTGCTTTTATAGTAATTATGCAGTCTAGGCCTTTTCAGTTCTGCTGTTCCTCTACCATTCTGCATTATAGACAAAGGCATAGGACATTAATACAATGTATAATTATAATGTATAATAATGTATAATAATACTTTTTTTGATGTAGTTTATTTTAATTTGACTTGTTTACAACATTGTGTTTGCCTCTCCATGTTCACAATCAAGTTGTGGTGGAGTTATGGTTCCTCTTTGCTATTCCTATTTGCTTAAAATAGAGAGAGAGAGAGAGCTGACAAATGAGTCTGACTTGCTGACTCTTGCTCCGCTAACAATCAGATTTTGGTTCTGACTGGGATATCATATAGCTGACGGAAGATGTCTGTTTGCACCTATCCAATAACAGCACATCTGCAGCTATAGAAGACATGCTGCATGAGGACACCCAGGGGTCACTTACATCCAGTATAACAGCTCAGAAACAATGCTGCACTTTCTGACCCCTGTCACATTAGAATGGTGCTTTGCATTCAAAGTGATGGTTGTTACAGAACTGAATATGTAACTCTCCCAACAATTAAAACATTAAAAATCATGCAGCTTCCCTTTAATTGTATAAATTCCTTGTGTGTTAGTACTATATAATAATCACAGTGATTTGATAACAATTCAGTTGAATTCAATTTAATTACTAAGTAATCTAGATCTACAAAAACTCATCTTACACCACAGTTAAATTTGAACGGTACAGTTATGTTGAGTGAATGACATGACGTCAGTAGTACACTGTATGTTAGACACGTCTATGACATTGTCAGTCAGTCAACATAAATGTACGTACACACATTACACATGTTCATATCCTTCACAACAGCACAGTACAATATTTTCCATTGCATTTAGTTCTATGATACGAGTGTCACATTTACAAAGTGCTCATGGGGTCTTGGGCCAAATAGGCCAAATATTGCAACAGCATCATCAAGGTCAGATATGCACAGTAGCTACCTGAAGTCTGGCCAACAACATGATTGTTAGATGCCCAGTAGGACAGACAGAAAGGGTATACATGCAATGTGCACTTTGGTTTTACCATAGGACAGACAAAACTGTCCTAGTGCTAAATAGAGCCAGTCACCATGCCTCCTCAGAAATGGCCTCTGTGTTTGGAGTCTACAGCCAAAGTCACAAGGGTTTGATTTCACAATCTATTTTCTACCCATTGCCAATAAAAGTTGAAGTAACGTCCTCCACATCACTTATTTATGAGAGTAATGCAAGATGACACTTAATGTCCCTTTTTGGATTCCTGCATAAACTATTAATTATTTGTTGATGAAGTGATAACCCCTTTGTCTCAAATGTCTCACTTAGTGGCTCATTGGTGTCCTTCGTCACTAACCAGAGACCTGAATAACATTGAAATAAATGCTAATTTTTAATGTAAACATATAATTGATGAAGTCTTGATGGACTGAGTTATTGGAAAATATAACTGCAGTACAACTGCGTATGTGGTGTGCTTTTAAGGCTCAAGAATTTGTGCAGGCTTGTGCGCTTTGCATCTTTTTCAGTGCTGAATTTTCCCATTGATAATAAGTAACAGACTGCGGATGACAAGGTGCAGAGCGAACCTGCGGAAGCTGTGTGAATGAGCGCTGGAAAACGATCCCCGCTCCGCAGTGAGGTGATCCTGGTGAATGAGCTGAGGTGTTGCTGAGTGTTGAGGTGTTGCTGAGTGCTGAGGACTGCGTGTGCTGATGGCTTCCGATCGATCAGAGGCTCTGTATCAGTGGCAGGCAGGCTCCCGGTGAAATGACCTTGTCTATTCACAAACAAACTGCTTCCCCGCAGAGGCCAAGGGAGGGACAATGTGCGCCCCTCCGCCTCTCACCAACACGGACGCAACTACCAGCCTCAGTCCATAGACTAGGCTATGATTGTCCATCAGAGGCACAAGGCCACCGAATTCCCCTACCAATTCCTAACGACAGAGCCTTTTACTGCGGGCTATCAAAACATACATTTATACATAAATATATAGTTCCAAATCAAACCTGGAGAAAGTCAGAAATAGACATAATTATTAGTTTGCAGTCCACGGTGAGTCCTTCTCAAAGTGAGGTGAAAGGTCTTTTTCCAGAGATATACAGTGCCCTCTAGTGTGATAAACTGGTAAAACAACCTATAAGAGATTAATTACAGGGGAAATAAAATTCTGGACTGCAGAGCCCGATTCGAAACATGGTGGATACTGATTTTTGACCGCCTTTTTGCGTTATTTTGCAAGTTTTGTGCTCTCTCCATATTTCCTGCCTATAGAGTCCTGCATTACAAGTGCATTGATTTGGTTTTTACTGTTTGCATTTGCCGCCATGGGTAATGTGGACTTCTCAGTAACTTGGTGCTCACATAAGCCTACAGTAACATACTGGACTCTTTGTGATGCACAACGCGACTATTAGCCTAAAGGCTCTGAAATATTTCAAAGACAAATAGCCTGTTTCGACAGAGAAGGTATACACTGGGAAATACATAGCGAAGAAACGCAAAAAGTATTGTGAGGGAACGCTAAAGTGCGGTCTAAAATAATAAGCATTGTTCGTAACTAGACTAAGTAGAACATGCCTGTCTTCTACATTTGATGAACTGGGCCAAGTATGTAAGGATATCCTTGATATACAACTTGATTATGGTGGACCCAAGCTAAGTCTTAAGCCTACAGTACAGTCGAAACATAGCGTTATGCATAACTGATAGGCCTTTAAAAAAGCAAAACAAACAAAAAACGTAATTAATGTGTCAACAAAACATAGTGTTGAATATAACGTTGTTAATAAAAATATTATTTAGCCTTGGCAAAGCTATGTTTATTTTTACTTATCAAAGCTGTTTATTTTATGACGCATTGCTATGATTAATAGCCGACCACAAAGCTGTAACTGAGAAGGCAAATTGACTGAGCGGGACTGCACTGCTGTGCACAGGCGCACAATATGATTTATACGTTTATAAGACATTCTCCCATTCGATTCAAAAACAGGACGCAGAAGCAATTAAATACGATTGTCTAAACATGTGTAGGAAGCAAAGGCATAATGTTAGACGGATAAACCTATTTTATTGTGTTCATATACATACTCTCGAAACGAGCGCTGATGTGACTGATGCGCTTCACCACTGCGTAATTGTTTGCGTCATTCGTTTCTTTTCTTTGAGTAGGGAGTTGTAGTTCTTTTGGAGTGACGATAACTGAAAAATTGTTTATTTGACGTGAGATTTTGGATACATACAGGAAACCTCACCCGTTCCAAATGCTTATCACAATGTTGCCGGCTACAAATGTTATGTTTATAATTTACGACCGGACTGGAGCTAATCCTATTTTAAAAGCCCGTGGGTGAAATGAATGAGCAGCTATGACTTCCGGGTCCTCATGGCGATTTCGGGAGAGGGGCGCACTAGTGTTTACTTCCGGATTTCCTGTATGTGCCAGAGCTTGATCACAGCAGCGGCAGCGTTAGCAGCTCAACAACCTCTCCAAGGGTTCATGACCGTTAGCTTAATTGTGCTAGCAGTTGACTGGCCTTTTGGTTCCATTTTTTAACAACCGCTTGCCTGGACAAATCGGTGCGTCCAAGCTTCGTAGTCCAGTATATCGGGTTAGGCACAGTGTGGGTTGCAGCCCTCCGTTTGAGCTAATCTCAAAGTCAATGCTGTCCTTCCGAGGAACGGTTGTTAGAAGAGCTGCACCACCGGTCCCGCTGTTAGCTTCTAATCGTTCATGCTCTTTTTAATTACAGACGTTGATTTCGGAGATTTTCAAAAACATTTAACGTTACGGTCATCAGAGCCCGAAGACAATCAGAATCTATTCGAACGGAGGAGGATTAAAACCGGGAGTTGGGGGTACCCGAATAATTAAAAGGGGACGCCTCCAGCTTTCGTTGGATTCATCCTCTCGACCATTATGGATTGGTTAATGGGGTGAGTAGTCTCATATATTATTTGGTTTTCCCTGGGTGTGGCTGCGTAGTTTACATGATGAATTTATTTTATTACCGAAAACAAACAGTATACAACCTGCAAAACGTTCGGTCAAACGTCACACGACACGCAGCCAGAGATATCTGGATTTCTCACTTGTCTCATCACTTCGAACTTCAAACTGCCTTGCGTGCGATGCAAATTTCAGCGCTTATGGTTAGCCTTTGATCTTGTTGAAGTTAAACAACCGATAATGTCGTTTTGGTTTTGAAATGTATAAGTTTTGTGCATGGCAACAAGCATATCTCCAAAGGCAGCCCTAGGTGCTAGCTAGGAGTCAGAGCTAACATTAGGCTAAGTTGTGGAGGTTGCAAGGTGCATTTCATGCGTAACCTTCCAGTCAGACCTCCTTTACCGATTTCCTCCAGAAAATATGATCCTAGTTATTTCAGAACAAAGTTTTACAGCTGAACTCTACCGAAAATACACATTATATTTTGCTGTTAGTTTTGCGTCGTCGTTATTTTTTTGTAAGTACAGACGCGTAATTGAGCGTCTCCATGTTGAGAACTTGTGCAGAAGTGGTGGAAAAATGCTGACATTGGTGTGTCAACGAAACTAACTACATTTCAAGGCTTTTGTTGAAGGAGCGGTTTGATTTTTTCCGCTGCCTATGCCCATAATATGATTCTGAGATGCTTTAGACTGGACTGACAGCTAACCCCTAAAACCTGTTCACTGCTGGGAAAGCTGTCTTGAGGCTAGTGGAGACGTCTCTTCTATAATTAACCTAGTGGGATCTGCTCCTTGGTAGTCCTATTTCATCTCATTGTTACGCATGATTTATTATGCAAAACAGTCTGCAGTGACAAATTACAAGGTGTCATACTTTCACAGAGGTTTGGAATAACTTGTGTGCTAGCTAGTGTTATTGTCTGACCCTTCCTGGTATGCTGTAAAAGTCTGCCAGCGTTTTTAATGTGATCCGAAAGTATGTACACTGGGTGATAGTGTGTGTTATGTAGATTATGTGGCGGTTTGGCTACGTTTGAGAGATGTGACGTAGTTCATACTTTGCCTCTCATCAAAAGTCCGTGTTCACCAAAATCGTTGTAATTTTAAGCAATCATCTGATAGGGTTAGCCAAGTTTAATTTAATTCAATAACTCTCTGTTCTATTTAAGACAATTTATGTCTATGTAATTACAATTTATGTTCTGTTTCTAGTCTTAATATAAAGGTAATTTGAAGTTTGATGCTATTCCAGCATTGCACACATTCCCTGTGACGCATAATGTTAGTCAGCTGTTCATGTCAGGATTGCAGAGGTGCCCCTGTTGTTTTGTGCATAATCCAGTCATAACAGAATTTTGAATCAGAAATATGTACTGATTTCTCGCAGTGGTTTTCTCTATATCTCTCTTTTTTATGCACTGTGCATTCCTCTGAAATTTGGAAGAGATGGCGTAATATTTCAAATTCCTGTTCACATGTGCTTCACATTTCACATTTTTGAATTTATTGTTTAAAAAAAAACTGTTGTGTGTGAGAGAGAGAGAGCGAGGAGGGTGGAGGAGATGACTGGTATGCAAGCCAACAGCCATGTAAACCAGCTCTGCATGCTTGCTTTCTAGCATGTCACAGATGTTGGTTGGGAGGAATGAAACTGTCTGTAAGCATGTGTGTAATTAGGTCTGCACAGACTTATCTTTATCTTGGCATGTATGTCTGAGGAATGACGACTGGCTACCCAGCAAGCACAGGGTTTATGTCTCAGTACTCACTGTGCAGGCTAGTAGCTAGTCTATCTCTCTCACCAGTGTTGGTTGTCTGTTGAGTACAGTCAAAAGACTTACCCAAATAAAGGTAGGCTTAGCTGAAGGGACTTCTGCTCTGTACAGGCCACGCACCTAAATCACTGTCGTCATTTTTTTTTTTACAACAGCACTGCAGCAATGTGCCCTGCACCAGTGTGGTGTCCTAAATTAAACTCCTAGGCATCATGGTTCAAATTTCACTCTGATGTAATACAATCACTCCCTCCTTGATGTTTGACATGAACTTTCAGAAGGGGTGAACTCCCCATCACGAAGTTGTGTATTTGGCACATGAGTCACTCATGCTTGCTTGATGTGTCCAAATGCTCTCCACCCCCATCTAGAGCTTTTGGGTGCACAGAAGCCTGGGTAGTTTGCAGGCTATATCTGATGTCTCTCCTGACTTGTGTGTGCAGAGGGGCTTCACGGGCAGGCCTGGGCTGCCTACATGCACCTGATGGGAGGGCATGGGAGCTGCCCCCAGCTCGGTCTGGGTATGAAAAGGAATGGCACTGCTCTGCCGTTCCTGCTGGAGCTCAGGACCCAGCTCTGCAGAGGTGTGAGAGTGAGGAGGACAGCGAGTGAGAGGGAGGGAGGGAGAGAGAGAGAGAGCGACCCGAACCGACATGCCTCTCCTTGTCCCTTTGAGTGACTGGCTGTCCTGGAATAGAAACACTCACTGCTCTTAGATGGTATTTACTAGGAGTCAGCCTGTGCTGTGATGATGCTGGACAGATGCTGATTAGCCGAGATGCTCGTCTCCATCTCGGCCCTCAGCCCAATCTGTGCCCGCTCCAGGCAGTGTCAGATGCTTGGCCAGTCTTCCAGCTGCAGTCAGACGTGATCCGTCAGATCTTGCAGCACTGACATGTCTTAAAAACATTCCAGCCTACTTCAGGAAATATTGGTATATTGGTAGAGTTTTGTGCTCTGCAAATCATCATTACTTTGTACTGTACATCTCCTTACCTGACCAAATCCCTGAGCTGTATTTGGTGTATTTGCACTGAAACATTGCCAGATTTTACATGGTGGAAGATGGCCATATTTTTGGCTGTATAATTTAAAAGGCTAAATAATTGGACAAAGGCTATTCATTGCACAGTTCAGCTGAAGAAGGGCAGAGATGGGAAGAGGAAGGGGGTGGGGGGAGACTCCGGGCGCTTCACTGCGCTGTGTTGTGTGTTCATGCAAGAGGCAGCGGGGCCAGTGGCACAGTGATGCGCTCTCTCTCCTACTGTGAAGGCTACAAGATGACGTCTCTCAGGAATAATGGGGCAAAGGAGACTGAAGAGCCTCAAGTGTCCTCCCTGTATAATGCATTCAGGAAGGAAGTGAGGAGAGAGAGAGGCTCGACTGCGCTGCTCTGATTGAACAAGGAGAGGAGGAAGCCAGGACAGACAGAAAGAGAGAGGGAGGGAGGGAGAGAGAGATGGCACGAAGGCTGTGGAGTGCAGGGGCCATGGGGAAGGCAAAGAAAGAGAGAGTAAGAGAATATGCAAGAGAAGAAGAGAGTAACAGACAGAGAGAAAGAGGGATGGTGAAAGAAAGAGAAGGATGCTGAGAGGGATGGAGGATGAGGGTGAGCTGTTGAAGGCATTCATGCCCCCAGCTGTGCCCATGCTCCCGGGTGCTGTCCAGCTTGGCAGAACATCCTGGCAGGCAGCTCGGCTGGGGCACCAGTGGGGGCGGGTAGCGGGTCAGGAGGCTGTTCCTGGCAAAGCTCAGGCTTATGTTAACATGACAATTGAGCATCAGTATCACTTGCCACTCACATCCTTCTTACATGTGTGCATTCTGCCTAATTGTAGTACTTTTCCAAAGAACAGCTAAGGAATTGGATGTGTTCTTGTTTTGTCTTACTGATTACCACTGCTCTGTTAAGTATGTAACACATGTTCTGAATGAGTGAAACCATCAACAAAACAATTTGTCACTGTCAAGTTGTTTTGTTGATGGTTTATTTTCAGATGGTTTATTTTCAGTGTTTGCACTGTGGTGTCAAAAATGCCCAACAGCGGATCCGTGACAAACTGGTGGTATTTTCTGTGTTGTGAGGGACACAGTGAGGCCGTGTGTGTGTGTGTGCGCGTGTGAGCGTGAGCTGAATACTTAAAGAGGGAGTATGCCAGGCTGCTGAGCATGATTCAGCAGGGCGACCAGACCTGGCACTGCTAAGGGCTAATGGCTAACGCTCACGTTTGCGTAACGTTCACGGGACTCGGCTGCTGTCACTTCCTGCGTGTGTGTGTTCCACCGGCGCTCAGCCCTGAGGTATGGAGAGCAGCCAGAGTCAGCAGAGACATGGCCTGAGTGTGGAGTCGAGAAAATGTCAGTTGAGAGGAAATGGGCAGTGGTGCCACGATATTGGTGTAGTGGTGATGGCCTATCTATTTCTGTCTCTCTCTCTGCAAAACTGAAATCCATGAGCTTTCATTTGGTGGTTTGTTTATGGTGACATATTTCCCACCCCCTAAGCAAATATGTGCTTGAAACACACTTGTGTATTTATTACGGGATATAGTTTTGGTCATTGGCAAAGAAGTCCAAAATTGTCCAAATTGGAAATTGATTGAAATGTGTCAAGGACCAGAAACAAAGGAGTGTTGATTGCTGTTGTTTACCCAGGAGTCTCACTTTTAATACAGATGTGTTGCAGATCACCTGTGTTGATTCAGCCCAGTGGTGTGTGTGTGCGTGCATGCGTGCATGTCTGGGTGTGTGCACGCCTGTGTGCCTATGTCAGCACTGCTGATAACGGACATTGTACTCAACAAACTTCCCGACATGGCCTACGAGTGAGCGAAGCAGGAAATCGTGAGAAAAACGAACCGAAAACACTTGTGTGGTTAGGCAGGTTTTCAGTGCGGATGCTAAAGATATGACCAGTATTGCAAGCACAACATCTTGACAATGGGGAAGAAAACACCCAAAAAAAACCCCTGCACATTGAAGCTTCAAGAATATGGTGGCTGATGTCGCTGTAATGGTTTCTAATTGGCGAGTGCTGCTGGCCAGTATTCTCATGCTGACAACGTTTATTTATGGGTGCTCTTAGTCTGTGGGGTTAGGTTGAAAGGGTATCTAGTTATTTGGTCTGCAAAAGCCATGCTGCAGTGTCGAGTGTGGATAATCTGATCCTTTGTATTATTTACAGCAGGGCTGGGAGGGTTGGTCCATCTAAAGCCAAAAATGTGAGGTGCCGCGTGTATGTGTGTGTCTGTGTCTCTTTGTCTTATGTGTGTGTTCGCTGTCCAGTCATGTTTGCAGTTAGCCCTGCTTGTAAAACCTAAATCCAGAACTCAAGTGAACTCAGAGGAAGCTACCAGAGGGCATTGCTGAAGCAGAGAGTTGAATGGCCTTGAACGCAGGCTTTAAAGCTTGCATGATGCACGTCTTTGAGCAAGGTCACCCCGCGGTGAGGCATGTAAAGTGAATGGACAGGAGCATGTAAGCGCTGTGCCATGTAATGACAGTCTCTCTTTCTCTCTCTCTCTCTCTCTCTCATCTTAGTCATCCTGTCTCTGATTTGAGAATGTCAGGAATGTGATTCTTTCTTTTTTTTTTTGTTTGTCCTCCAGATGTGTTCAGACATGAACCGATTTGTTCCATAAGCATCCCTGATTTTTACATTTGGTTCCAGGCCTCTTGCTTGTGTAACAGCCATCTTAATATCTCATCTGAATTGAGTGGGGCGAACGATTACTTCATTACACTGCATTGATTGCACTGTGCCCGACGCGGCTTGCTTAATTAAGCCTTTGCACATTATGTTAACAAGTGGACTAACGCCGCACCTGCCTTTGCCGTTGTATTTAACATGTGATTTGGTACCGCGCATCTGTCAGAGTGATGGAGCAATGGCACCGTTGTTGCTGCGGCTGTTTTGTTTTGTTTGTGTTTATTTATTTATTTTTTGTTTGTTTGTTTGTGGAAGTCATGGCTGTACATAATGTGCTGGTCGCACGCTAGTCACTGATGTTGGCCGGGGCTGCTGTTGCTGTGCTGCTGGGGAGGGAAGGGAAGAGAGGAGAGGCTGCGTGCAATGGGTGAGTCAGTCGAGACTTGACCCTGATGGTGAGTCGCACAACTGCCCCTGCGCAACCACTGGTCCCCCTGGGCACTTGGCTTTGCGTCTGCTGTGACGTCCATGTGTCTGCTCTCTGTCCCCGCTCTGGAAGAAAGGAAGAAAAGAGAGAGAAAGGGGAGTAGGGACATGGGACGCAGGCCACTGCTGCAGGGGATGGCCGGCTTTTTATAGAGCCCGGGCACGGCCCCACAAGGAGGAGAGAGAGAAGGAGAGGGAGGGAGAGAGAGGTTGGAGATGTAAAGTCAAGTGGGTTTTATTGTAATTTCAGCCACATACACTGCATATAGTGAGACAAACAGCGTTTCACCATGGATTCAAGTGGTGCCACATTTAGACACATAGAAGCTATTTGAGACATTTAGTGCAATTAGGCTACATTTAGTGCGCACACAATATAAATATTCATAAAGTGTGTCAGACAACAGACACTAAGACAGGGCATAAATAGACTTGTAACAGAGCACTGACTGTTTGTCGATGGATTCACAGTGGGGTGGAGGTAGAATGTAGTGTTTAGCAGCATAGAAAGCATGTAGGCATGCACTCAGTGAATGTGAATGTACATGTCATGAGGGAAGAAGCTCTTGCCCATTCTGGAGGTGCGGGCAGTTTTACTACAGTACCTTTTTTCCTGATGGATGGCATTAGGGAGAATAGTCCATGGGACGGGTGTGTTGAGTCGGTGTCCTCACGCGTTTTCACTAGGGGCTTACATGTAGTCTTTTTCCCTTGCACCCTGCACCCCCATGCCGACTAGGATATGTAGATGGCCTAAAGAGTGAATATGTTCAGAGATGGATGGATGAATGGAGGGAAAGATGAATGAATGAATGAATGTATGGAGGGAAGGATGGATGAATGAATGAATGGATGGACGGAGGGAAGGATGAATGAATGAATGTATGGAGGGAAGGATGGATGAATGAATGAATGGATGGACGGAGGGAAGGATGAATGAATGGATGGATGGATGGATGAATGGAGGGAAGGATGAATAAATGTATGCATGAATGAATGAAATTAATGGATGGATGGAGGGAAGGATGAATGGATGGATGGGTGCTGTGTGAGTGTGGCAAGGTAAACTGGATAGCAGATCCCTGTATATACACTCACCTAGCTGGCTTCCTGGGCTGCTGCAGTCTGTGTTTGCCCTTGTAAGGAGCAGGACGGTTCTCTAATTGGATTAGGGCACGTCATATTGGGCTGCTTGTTGTGAGCTTTCCCCCATCCCCCCACCTGACTCTCCCACAGCACAGCCCTTAGGTCTGTGGACTCGGACCCCACATTGGCCATGACGTACAGCAGCACAGACAGACACACACACACACACGCATACACACACACTCTCTCACACGCGCACACACACCAAAACATACACATACACACAGCCTCCTCTCACACAGTCCGTACTGTGCAGAATCCTGTTGCAGCTAATGAGAGCACACACACACACACACACACACACACACACACACACACACACAATCAGGTACACAAGCAAATCTGCTCTGTTCATGCAGTGTGGTAAATGCGCTTAGTGTGTCCAGCCCTGGAGTCTGACTAGAAGCACCAGCCAGCTGCAACCGCAATGAACAAGAAGTAAAAGAGAAAATAGAAAGCTTTAATAGAAATTCTACAGTACTCCACTTCACTCCATTGTGAATGTATGTTTAATCTGAACATGTGTTATTTTCAAAACAATGTGCTGTAGTTGTTCTGTGGCTAAAAGATCTTTATACTCAAAAAGATTGAAGATGTAAGAAGTTGTAGGCTATAATGTCACAATCATTCTGTGTGTTGTGTGTGTATGGGGGGGGAGTGTAGTCGATTGTGTTAAAGTCCTAGGCATCCTTGATGAGAGAGGGTATACTAACCATTCTTCATGTCCGTTGGCGTCCACTGCAGTGTAACCTCATTGACCTAGCTGTTTCTGGGGGAAAAACTAATAAATGGTCTTACGTCAAGGTGATGCCACTGTTGAAAGCACTTTTGGATTAAAATTATGTCAGAGATTACTCACAGCATGTGGTGACGTTAGCCTTGTTCTAACCCATAGCTTAGCTTTTGGTGGACATGGTTTGTTTGCTTTGATGTATGGCACAGTATGTGTTCTACAACAGCAGCAAAATGCAGCAGTGCTATTGAGGAGAGCCTGGTGCTCTATGCCTAGTGTAGGTGATGTGGCATGCTTGACTGGGGATGCCTCTGAGGTTTGTCTTTAAGCCTGAGGTTACGGGAGGACAGGTCTTGCCTTGTGCCAGATGTGCCAGGTGCCAGATATTTGTGTGTGTGCATGCATGTATGTGTGCATGCATGCGTGTCTGTCTCTGTGTCTGTGTCTGTGTGCGTGTGTATGAGAGAGATACTTTGAAGTCGTTAGGTGCTAAGTCGGTAGGGTCAGTTGCTGCCCTGTTGAGTAATCCCTGACCTAAACCTTGCACTGGCCTTTGGCTGCACTTGACTAACACACTCCAATACAAACCCTTTCAGCACCTGTGGAGGTCCCTTTCCTCCTCTCTTCCTTCTCTCTCTCTCTCTCTGTGTCTCTTTCTCTCCTTCTGTTGTCCTCCCTCATCTTCTCTCTTTCTACCCCTCTTTGTTTCAAATTCATTTTTGGAGATAGATTTTGGGCAGTGACATGGCGAACATCAGATCTCAACCCCCATTTAAGAGAAGGTGCCTGCTCAGTGTTTCAGCCTCACCACTGATCTTAGAAGCATTGTGTGTGTGTCTCTGTGTGTGCTTGTGTGTGCTGTGTTTTGAAGTTTAGTGGTGATGGCTCTTTCCCAGTGAGTATGTCATGTCAGGTGTCTGTCTGACCACAGTTTCTGTTTTCAGCAGACGAGAACCACAGTGTCACCTAATATTGCATGCCAGACCATCTGACTTCCTCACTGCCTCCGCATTCAGTTTAAGCTGCATCTAAATAAATAAATAACTGAATGAATGAATACACCATATTACCACATGGGTTGTGCAAGCTTTAGTTTGCCACCCTGCCCCCATTCCTATCAAATGAGTGGATATAGGCTAGTGACTAGGGTCAATTAATCTAACAGGCATTCGTAACCATCAATCGATGATGATCAAGCATATGACCATTAATCGTTCTTTATTATTTTTTTCTATTGTTATTTATTCGTTGAACTTTTTTTAGATTCTGTGCAGTCCACTGTGTATGGGAAAATATATTGTAATTCATGGCAGGAAGTTAACTAGCATGCAGCAATATTACCATGTGGTTTGCTCTGCTAGTAGGCCTGATTGTGATCTGTCCTTGATCTCTGAGAAAGTGTAAAGTTTCTCATGTCTGCTGCAGTGTCAGTCCCTCATGGTGGTGTGAGGACAAGATCTGCGGGCTCACACTCCACGTGCACGAGTTCTCATCCAGTAGCAGAGTGTGTCTGACTGTCTGTGTGTGTGTGACTGTCTGTGTGTGTGTATGTGTGTATATGTCATGTATGTATATGCACGCATTGCGTACGTACCTCTAGTACTCACCACACATGTAGTGTGCAGATGTCAGTCAAAACGTAACTTGTGGTCTAGTTCACAGCAACCCCCTTCCTGTATACACACACACACACACACACACACACACACAGAGATTTGCACACCTTCCTTCCCACCCATTTGAACCTAGAGCTTCCTGCCACTATACTGCAGAAGACTTGTGTCAGTAGAGGGAAGAGAGGCCTGTTATCTGCAATGTGAAATGAAATGGCTGGGGATGGAGTATGAAGGGCATGTAAGACTTGTCGGTGAGCAGAGAGGATCATGGGAGCAGTGCACAGGAAGGATGTTGGGAGTGGGCCGGTGAGGTTAATCCTGAGCTGGTGCGCTCCGTTTCCGGGGCGGTTACATGTGTGACTCTGCACGCTGAGAGAGAGTGAGAGTGAGAGAGACTCACATGCATGCAGACACAAAGGTAAGCTGGCGGCAGCAGACACGCCAGTCTGTCAGTCAACCCGCCAGCCTGCCAGTCAGTCAACTACCCATTCTGCCATTTGCCCAGCAGCAGTGACAGAGGGAGGGAGCGACAGAATGGGAAAGGGAGAGAAAGAGAGAGATGGACAAAGAGAGAAAGCGATGGAGAGAGATTAGCTGCTATTTCCAGCACCCCCTGCGCTCAGAGTAGAAACGGACAGTGATCCAGAGCAGCACGGCTCAGCTGAGCTCCGGTGTGTTTTTAGACCTAATGAGCAGTGAGTAAGCTCGTCCTCGCAGCCTTAGAGAGCTCATTCTGTGTGTGTGTGTGTGTGTGTGTGTGAAATTTGTCTCTGGATTGTGTGTGTGTGTGTGTGTGTGTGCCTTTCCTCTGTGACAGTAGAGGCTATACTCTCTGCAGCAACCCCCCCCCGTTCAGTGTAGAGTGCTGGTAAAGGACATAGTGGCGTCCACGTTGCATGTCTGTTATGTAATAAGGACAGCTGTGGAGTGCACTTTGTTTAATGCATCTGTAATCCAGCGTTGCTGTGGACGTGTCTGGCTGGACCCCGCACCACCGCCACCCCATCCAGGGGGCTCCGCCACATCCTGAGATTCACCAACAGAGCAGTCCAGGCACACAAACACACGCGCACACACACACACACACACACACACACACACACACACACACACAAACACATGCACAGAGACACGCACACACACAGAGAATGAGGAATGAGTCAGGTCAAAGCAGTCCAGGCTGTGGTTTTTATGAGACACACACACTCAGACACAGACTGAGTCAGGGCAGAAACGAACAGCCAAAAATTGTGTGGTCTTCAATGTGAAAGCTGTGCAACACAGGATTTCAGGATTTGTTTTCTTTTCGTTCTTACCTCTGACATTCTTTGTGTGTGTGTGTGTGTGTGTGTGTGTGTGTGTGTGTGTGTGTGTGTGTGTGTGTGTGTGTGAGAGAGAGGTCAGGTACACTGCTCCCCCTCCTGGCTATTGTTTTTCCCATGCCATCTGTAGTGCCTGTGCCAGGAGAGGGCCAGGCTGAGGTCCACCAGGCTGAGGCTATTGCGTGTCAACAGAGGCAGAGACTGTTAGCTGATTTGCAATACTTAAGCTTCCCATTGTTGCTGTAGGGACCTACTAAATACCATACCAATAGTTTTTCACACTATGTTCTCTCTCTCTCACACACACACACACACACAAAAACCCTTTAGTGATTGCTGCACTACTTGACCTTTCCCTCCCACCATTCTTTGTGTGTGTGTGTGTGTGTGTGTGTGTGTGTGTGTGTGTGTGTGTGTGTGTGTGTGTGTGTGTGTGTGTGTGTGTGTGTATGTATGTGTGTGTGTGTGTGTGTGTGTGTGGCACTGGCTGAGGAATGAGGTCTGTCTGATGTACAGCAGGAACAGGCCTGGTCCATTCTCCCGTATGGCCTTTGCTGACTTGCATGGCCTTTAAACACAGCACCACCCTTGAGAATGCTTGGCAGGCACTGTCATGTCTCCAGGAATCCAGCACACAAACACTGGGCTCCGCTTCAACCTTGATTTCAGTACTGATCAACAGTGCAAGAGGACCTGCTTGTCTTCTCAGTGTTTTGGAGATTGAATGCAGTAAACATTGCTAAATGGTTGAATACCTGCATAGTACACAGAAGGTCCAATGGAGAACACTGAAGCATTACTGTATTTGTGAGGGAGGGTCATCTGAATTAGCCCTGTGAGGTCGATCAGTATGTTATTGGTGGAGTCTGATGTGGATGATGGAGCAGAGACTGGACTAGAGCGGAGGGGAGTTGAGTTGAGTGTGGGCTGGGCTGGGCTGGGCTGGGCGCCCTGTTGTCCGAGTAGATGAGTGACAGAACAGTTCTCTGCTCCAGGGCACTGATGGAGAGGGGGAGAGCCACACGTGGGAGCCGTCGAGCGTGAAATCAGATCAGCTCTTGCATAATGTTCCTGGCTGGGGGGACCTCCTTGTACTATCTCTCTCTCTCTCTCTCGTGCTGTCTCTCTTTATCTCTCTCACTCTCTCTCTCTTTCTCTGTGTCAGAAATCCTATCCTTGAACTCCACTGGCACTCTGACCTCAGGTCTCCTGCCACCGGATTGAAAGCTGTCAGTGAGTGTCAGTGTGCGAGTCAATTCCTCTAACAGACATGACTGCATTTCTTACTTTAGCCACCAGGTGGTGCCAGAGCATCTTAGACTCTAGATGGAATTGTTAAAGGAGGAGATAGAGGAGATGGAGATAGAATGATTGCTTGGCTTTAAACATCTACTGATGTTCATTTTAAATGTGGTATTAAGTAATAAAGTATTAAGTTTATATTTGTAACTTAATGTCTGGTTTTATTTTCCATCTGAGACTAATGGTTGGCTGCAGTAGGTGGTTTAACATGTCTAGTTTGGGCTGATCTGGAGTTTCCTCAAGCCTCTTTGTGCCAACTGTGTGCCTGCCAACTGCCTACGGCCCACCACCAGTCACCAGTCTCTCAGCAGCACCGGTCACTACCTCATTATCACTCTCTTAGACTACCACAGGCCTTGCCATGTGATCCCCTCATAACAGCCAGTGCAGGAACAGCATGCATTTTACATGGTCCTGGTTCTGCTCAAGGAGGTCTCGAATGCCTGCAGGGTTCGCTCGTGCTGTGGCTGCATTGTGAGAGAGAGAGAGGGAGAGAAAAGGGTGTTCAGTGAGCGAGAGTGTGAACAGTGTTTATTAGTTCCTATTAATGTGTGTTAGTGTGTGTGAGAGAGCCTGAGACAGAGAGAAAGGAATGTGTGGGTGAGGGTTGTTGATACCAGCTGCTATGTTCCCAGTGTTCCGCAGGTGCGGGGTGAAGAGGCCTGATATGGCCTTTGTTTACTGCTACCTTCATCAAAGCCGGAGGGCATGGGGACTCTGTTTACAGACTCTGGCCTGCTTTGCATGCCGAGAGCAAAGAAAGGCACCAGCGAGGACCAGTACTGTGCTCTGCCCTGTCTCTTTGTTCTCTGTGAATAATAAAGAAACCTGACTAATGCCTGTGGGCTGAAACAATGTGTTTATAATACACTTAGAATTGCAAATGGAATTGTGTATTGGAGTATTTCTACTCCAACTTTCTACTAAGTTTTTGTTCCAGTTAAATATAATTCTCAGTTCCTCTTAGATACTTTTGTCAGCGTTGTAAATGCCAGAGATTACAATTTTGCAAATGCTTATGCTCATGTTGTGGGGCCACATAGGGAGTGAAGTCAGGAGAAATAAGTTTTAGTTTAGCATGATAAGTCTGTCTTTGGTGAAGCATGTTAAGATGGTTATGTACACAGACTTTCATGGGAAGTTTGAACATTGATATACCCTATGACCTACAGTACATCTGAAAGCATCCACATAATTTAATGACACTTTGTTATGTTAACAGTAGAGTCCTTGTATGTTCTACCCTGCACAATGCTCACTTATAGTGCCTACTCTTGTGCAGGGCACGAATCAAATCAGGAGTACAGAGTTATAAATGGAAACAGGATAGCTAGCATAGCAGAGTAGTTGTAGGTGGTGTAGGTCTGGTTGACTCTAGGAGAGTGCTGCTGTGCTATACCTGTCCTGCGTCAGTGGGCTCTGGGTCTGTGGCCTCGGCGGCTGTGTGCACGACTGTCTCCGTGGGCACACGAGGGCCCAAACAGCCCAGCAGCCAAGAGCACTCTCATTGCTTTGCCGTGCCGCAGGGCAGGGGCGGCCCGGGAGACAGGAAGCACTGGAGACGGCCAGGAAGGAGTGGGCGGGCGGGAGGGAGCGCTGCCGCACAAGGGTGACGGTGTGCTCGCTGCCAAACCCAAGGGGCTCCTGGGAAATCTTGGGCAGAGCGCATACACAGAAACATGATTGCTGCTGTCAGGCAAATTACCGTGGGTAGAGGAGCCACCACCACTGCTTTCCAGTGCAAGGACCTCTTAGCAATGTTTGCTGCAATGTTTCTGAGTGATGTGAGTGGTAATGACCAGAAGATATTTATCTGACCTACTGAAATCATCAGTGGGCAGCATGTCACTATTATCCAGTCAGAATACTAGGAATGGGTCATGTGATTTTTCGACGCTGCAGTTCAAAACGTTTCCCCATGTAACATTTAACTGTGAAGATCACCACTAGACTCTGCGAGAGAGCATTTTTTGACAGTGCGGTATTGTTTTAGGCCAGTCGGGTGTGGGGACGTGGTCTGGTTGTGTGGTTGGCTTAGAGGATGGGCTGCGTAAGGGGATGCAGACAGACTGGCAGGGATGGAGGCGCCCACGTCTCTCCCTGAATAGAGTTTAATTAGCCATCAATCCTCAAGACACCATTATTCTCCAGACTGGCAACTGTGTGTGTTTGTGTGTTTGTGTACATTTGTATGTGTGTGTGTGTGTGTGTGTGTGTGTGTGTGTGTGTGTGCGTGCGTGCATGCACAAGCAAGCATCTGGACTGAATCCACATCCCTCCTCTTTCCAATGACGTACAGGAAGTGTACATTCATGCACACAGGCCTGTCCACATAATGAAGATGGTACAGGAGCCACACACACACACACACACACACACACACACACACACACAAACACACCCAGAGACCCCTCCTCCTGGTGAGGTAAGCTGGAATCTGGTGCAGTAGAGGCAGTGGCAGGATTATAAATGTGCGCTCATTAGACAGTGCTTATCACACCCTCTCTCAGATCCTTGGCCTTTGAGCATCTCTTCTCTTATCGGGCTTCTGCCACATGTAGGCGCAGTCATCTTCCTCAAATTAGCTCCGACCTGCTACACCAACGCATTGCTCTGCGTGCAACTTCGAGCAGACAGCAGCATTGGGCGAGACGCAGAGGGTGACGCAAAGGCGTGGCACGATTGGCCAGCGTCTGTGACAGCATCCTTTGATGTTCGCCAAAGCGAGCCTCTCGGCATTCGAAGTGAAGACAGCCTGAGAATCATCCGAAAAATGCGCTGTGAGGCTGCTGCGTCAACCTTCCGAGAGCGTTGCTGATTAGATAACCTGGAGGAGTGGATGACTTCAGTCATTTGCATTCCTGAGGAGGCAGCGAGCATGGCACTGCGCCCACCCCAGAGCCCTTGTGTGGCTGTGCTTGAGTGGGCCACTCGGTAAATAAAGATGTGACGCCTCTGCAAGTATCCAGGCTGTAGGTTGCATAACGCAGTGGTGCTGATGAGTGTTGTCTATGTACTTGTTACAGGGACTGACTCCTGATCAGCCTGTTTCTCACAAATTCAGAGCTGTTAAGTGGCACAGATGCTAGATTGCTTATGAATGTTGCGCACAGAGGTATCTCCAGACCTCTCTGTGGAACAGCGTTTCAATAGGTAAAAGTACAATGTTGTATGCCATTGGCCTGGGTTTAAATCTCAAACATTGTTTTACAAACAATTTTTTTTTTTTTGGAAGGTACTCTGGATAAAAGTGTTTGTACAGCATGTATATTTATGCAGTCATCAAAGGAAGGCCTATTGTCATGATTATTGCTTTTGGATTGATTATTGCTGTTCACTTGATTGTCATTAACAGACATCACAGGCTGAATTAGCCTACCTCCACATTTAAAGTCCTAAGCCCTCAAAAACAGGAAGTGCTTTTAACTTGCATAGTGCACAGGATCAGTAATGAATCAAGAGAGCAAGATGCGTACCTGGTCGACTTCAAGACCAAATAGACCAAAGACCAAATGCCTTGCATAGTTGATCCATCAGCTCTCTCAGACACGTACAAAAGGCCTCCTGGTCTCTCTAGATGCTGAGGGACGTCCACAGAAGGAAGTGGTTGACCCCTCATGCCTGCATGCATATTTCAGATGGCCTGAAAATTGGATAGTGACGATGAGAGATACGCGTGCTGATGTGCGGCTCTCCCAGGCGGTCTGAGATGAGTGACAGGCCACTGCACGCCATGCGATAGCAACCTGTCCCAGACTAATGGAGTGTCTTCTCAGTGCTTCAAATTACAGTGCGAAGACTTGAAAGAAAATATTTAGATTATCTCAGAAGTTTTGCGTTCTTTAGATGTTTCCACTCACAAAGTTGATTGAAAGCAGGGTGGGTGAATTCTAAAAAGAAACCATTCACACGCGTATGTCTGAGAACTTGTCTTGAATTGTCAAAAAGGATAGCAGCTACTTGTGATTTATGATTTGACAATCATCTTCTTGTGTGCAAATGTTTTAGTCCATTCTTTGTGTGTGTGTAAATTTGTGCAAGGGTGGGGTAGTGGTAGCCATTAGCGCCCAGCTATATTTAACATGTGTTTCATAGTCATTTTTGAGGTGAAATCACAGACTTGCTAACTGTTGCTGGAGGTGGTTGAGTCAGAGTGTGTATGTGTGTCTGGGGAATGTGAGGCAGTGATGACGTCTTTGTGGACTACAAGCTGGCATAAACCCACACACTAGGCCTGAGGCTCTCAAGGTGTCTGCACATGGGGGCGCGGGCAGGCTATCCTTTGCCTGACGTCGCCTGGAAGTGACCTAGTAGTGACACCTCCTTCTGTTCCCCAGGCACATTCGTTCTGGCCTGGCCCTGGTGAAGAGAAGTGCTAATCTTTCACACAATTGCTTTTATACTGCAGCCCTGCTGGGTGGAGCTCTCCAGAAATCCACACCTTGCCTCAGCCACTGGGCTGGACTGGGAGTCTGTGAGATGGGAGAGATCAGTAATTTTTCTTACTCATAGTATTACCCTGAAAGAATTAAATTAGGTTGCCTGCAGGAGCTGAGAAGTTTTTATGGTTGTTACAACAGATATTACCTTCCATCAGCCATCTAACTTTTGAACGTTTTTTTTTAAACTTGACATTAGTGAGTATCATTTCTCATGTGTGCGACACTTACTGAGTGTTTGCTGAAGGCTATGGAATATTGGCATTCGAGGCTGCACACACTGAAGTGTTGATTAGAGAAGTATGGCTGGAAAGGGTTAACAGTTGTCATAGATCTATTCTTAGTATGAGAACTGTCTGTCCGCTTTGGGAAAATAGCACTGGGCAACGGGAAATTCGATCATCTTGCAGCAGGATAGGCTAACATATAAAACAAAGACAACAAATCCTGAAACCTGATCAGTTGGTCCAAGGATTTATGCGAAAAGGAGAGGTTTGCATACAAGCAGACTGTTTAGGCAAAAGTTCTAGTCATCTCTGAAAAATGCCACCGATTAAGTAATTTTGTTCTTCAAATGTAGATATCCAGTTCTTTGTATGCAGTAGGCCCGCTAAGGTTGTCTTTTGTGTGGTTGGTAAGTTTGGTAGGCTACTTTGAAGTACCGGAGATTCTTTCTTATTAATGAGGCTCAGATTTATCACCAATGCCGAGTAGGAAGGATGCGGTAGGCGGAGAAACAGCAGCGATTAACGCCTTTGTTTACAATGAGGACGGTGAGCTGTAAAGGCAACCTTACTCAAATATTGAAACGGGCTACTGACGGTTCTGATATAAAACGCTCTAATATAGCCTTTTCCTCGCGTTGATAGTTAGCCGCATGCATTGTTAGTTAGAGGATCGTAAACTACCAGCATTGTGTTCGAACACGTTGACTTGTGGGAATGACGACAGTCTGCTCTCCTATCGATGCAGATATTCAAAGTCATTTTAGCCACTCTACACTAAGATACCTGAAGGTCTCATTGACACCTTGCACCTATCTCTCAAGAAACACCTCAGCAGAGCAGGATACAATTTTCCAGGCGGAGTTCGGGAAACGACTCATTGAATCGGAAGGGTTTCGTCATAGGAAAGCTTTCCGTTGATCCTGTTTTTATTATTTGTCAGACAATTTTCGTTAGCGAAAGAAAGTGCGATTCGGCCAATTCTGGAGTACTTCGTTCGATTTCTGACTGCTGGGATGAGGCTGAAGAGGAACGGCTCCTATACATTAAATAGGTATGGGTGTTGTCGGGCTGCCTAATGCACAAGCTTTCGTGGTTGCTTACAACGCCCTTAATTTCATCAGTTTGTTGATCCTGTTTGACTAAGCTTCTACCAGTGCATTCACTAATTTTAACGGTGGATATTTCTAGGTTATTGTAAAAGTTGTTAACGATAGCCTAATGGCTTTACCGCTAGTTTACAAGCCAAACATCTTGCTAATAACATACAACTTTTCACCAAAGTGCTATTACCGCTAAGCACACATTTGCCATTTTATCGTCTCTTATTGCTATGCAACTCTAACCAGCACAGCCTGTATGCAAAGCCTGCCATTATTATCGTCATTACACAAGGGCAAATGAGGTTACCTCTGAAACCAGAAGAGCATCAGTCATGGGTTCTCTTCCATGAAATGGCTTAAGGACACACACACACACCCACACACCCCCACACACACACTTTTCAGTTTTTCACAGATTTAACATTGAAATGAAGGTGGTGAATCCATCAGATTTTTTGCATCCATATTGATTTGGGTGATTTAATATTTTTGTGAGATTAATACACCAGCTGATTACACATTTTCACTTATTATGTAAGTGAATGTATGCTGTGTTAAAGCTACTGTTTTCAGCGTGATGCACAGAGGTTGCAGAAGGGGATGAGAACATTGAAGACTATTATAATTTTAGGTTGATTTGTCTGAAGGATAATGACTGAAGCCATTAACAGCAAATTGCTGCTTTGTTTCCATCATCCCTAAGAAATTTGGCCTCAATTTTGGGAAATGAATTTAGATTAATAGAGCAACGTGATTTTTGGGTCAGTGCATCAGGGGACATGCACGAGACCGTGAAGAAATTGTAGAAGCAGATGTAATTTTGAGAAGAGATTTATTTAATTATTTATTTATTGGCTTTAAATGCTTCCCCCCATCCCCAAACTTACCTCTACTACTTAGAATGCAGTGTAGGAGTCAGCAGTCTATTTGTGCATATGCACCATCCAACTTAATCACCATGAGGGGTGGGTGGGGGGGTGGACAGTGTTTATTTGTGTGCAGTGTATGTGTATCCTGAGAGAGAGGCAGAGAGATAAAAGGGTGGGATAGAGATAGAAAAGATATGTTCTGTCTGCTGACCACGCACCCACACACACACACACACACACACACACACACACACACACACACACACACACGCCTTGGTATGACTAGACTGGAGAGGCTCGCTGGCTGGCTTGATCACTCACTCCACCTCTCCAGACAGCCATACTAACAGCAGCATCAGGGAGAAACACAAGTTTGTGTTTCACATCCAGATGTTTACAGCTACATGCAACTACCAAGAGGTCCTGCACACAACTGGGAAGGAATAACAACGTGGGCTAGCTGCGGAGGTATCTCCGTGTCCTGACTCCATGGGGGTCTTGATCTGTTGTGACTGCTTCTTCTATAGGTATCAGTGTTATATTTTGCTCAAATGTGCGTCAGTAATTGTTGCATTGTTTAGGCCTAGTTTATTGTTTTGTCTGTCTGTAGTGGAACGGATGCTCCGCTTTCCTTCAGGAATTCTGTGGTGATCTGATTATTTTATATCAGTGTAGGATATGGGAGGTTTATGACGGTGAATTACAGTGCAGATAGTTTGCTCTTTCAGCTTCTAAAATTGTATCTTAGTTCTGGCGGTTAACTGTTTACTTGTACCAGTGTCTTAGGTCATGAATCTGTTGCGTTAGTTTTGTTTGTGCATCTGTCTGTGTGTGACAGAGAAAGTGAGTTGGTGTGCTGGAGTGAATGTCTTGATCTTGTCTGTCAGTGTTAGAATGTTTTTGTTTGTTGTAAACTCTGTCAAACTTGCTGTGAGGAGGTGTTTTTTATATATATGCATGTCTCTCTCCCTGTGGCTCTGTGTGTGTGTGTGTGCAGGCAGAGGCTCGTTCCTCATACTCTCTTTGTCCAGAGATAATGGATTGCTGCAGCTGTAGGTTTTTTGGCAGTGGCATCCAAACTGCAGTGCCCTCACCTCAGCAACGTGAGCTTAGACTCTCAGTGCTGCTCTGTTTCTTCTGCTGTTTTCTCTCTTTTTTTTTGCTCCCTTTTTTCTTTCTCTCTTCCATTCTTTTTGCTTGTATGTGTGTGTGTGTGCGTGTGTGTGTGGGGGGGGTTATGTAGACATATGTCTAATTCTCTCCCTTCCCTCCCTGCTGTTGAGGTGATCAGGAGAACCAGTTTCTCTCTCCCTCCCTTCTCATCTCCTCCCGGATGTTTTGCGGATGACGAGTCAATGCGAGCTGTGCACGTTTCACTCGAACAAAAGGCTGCGTTGGCAACGAGCATTGCCTCCTTTTCACACTGTTCTTGTTCTGCCCCCTGAGAATGGGGTGATGGGGAAGGAGGGAGAGAGAGAGGGAGGGATTGAGGGAGAAAATCAAGAGGAGGAGAGAAAGAGGGAGGAGACAGAGTCACAGGCTTCCACCTCACAAGGACCCCCCCCCTCCACACATACACACACACACTCATTTTTTCACACTGTTCTCTCTGCCTTTAGAAAATTGTCACTCGGTCTAAACTGTTTTTGGAGTGCTTGTTTTCTGCTTCTTTTCTTGCTTGTGCTTCCCTGTGTCCATCCGTTCCATTCACTGGGAACCATTTTAATATTTTAAAATCAGCCTGACCTTTATGCAGAGACAAGAGAGCCATCCTTTGATACAGAGGTTCAGGGAATTTGTGTTTGCACTAGGTCAAAGTACTTTTCATTTTAAACAGTACTTACTTTTGAGTACTTTTGTTCATGAACACGAACATGTTAAGGATACAGGTACTATCCATTGCTCTTCATGTAGGCAACAACACGTTCATTTGCATGCGTTTTATGCTTGTTTGCCTCAATATCTGTGCGTGTGTGCGTGCATTGCATATCGCTCTGTTATTGTTGTGTTTACCATGGTGTGTGTGTGTCGCTATCCAGATGTTTGCTATGTTAACTATGGAGGATGTGTGGATTGTGCTTGTCAGTTTGTCTGCCAGGGAGATGTGACTTACGGGCGATTCTTATCCAAGTGTTTGATCGTTTGATGGGATGTTGCACATTGTGTACCCCACTTCCATGTGTCCCTTATTAGTGGGTAAGAATGCTCTCTTGCATCAAAAACGAGACTTCTCAGGGGGATTTGCCTCATGTTTTCTCTTCTGCAAAGAGTCAGGCCTCTACAGTACACTTTAACTTCTTACTTTAGTCATGAGGACATTCATTTTTCTTATCCTTAGCCAGTCGTGAGCATTGATGTCACAACCATGTAGCAGTTAACCACTAACACCTGTTGATCTTGTTGAACACAGATTGTCATTTGATTTGTGCCAGTTTACATTTCACATTCCCGTGGAAGTTCTGAGACCTCATGATTACTTGGTAACCTGCGATGGCACTAAATAATGCATAGATAATCTATTGATGTAGATAGTTGTTAAAATGTGGTTTGTTTATAACCTGCAGATAAGGTCAGAGTTGTTCGTTGCTGGGAGCATTTTGGTCAACCCATGACTAAATGGCGGTGGTGGCGTAGTGGTTAAGGAACCTGGCTAACATGCTAGTAGCCTGGAAATTATGGGTTCGAATCCAGGCTGCCAACGTTATGGCAAAGCACTTAACCCTAAAATGCTTTGGATAAAAGCATTTGCTAAATGCATGAATATAAATAATTTTAAATAATAGCAACAAACCTCAGTCTCTGTCATAGCAAAGTGAGAGCTTTTACAGTACCTAGACAGCCTTGCTATTCATTCACAAACCAGCCACTTTTTCTCGTCATGGCTTAAAGCATTTGGCAGCAAAGTTTGGCAGTGCTTTGGACAACTTTATGTCTCCGCCCTGCCATCATGCCTGTTGGCCAGCTCGCAGGCGCTTCTCTGTCCGTCTCTCTAACCCTCACTGATTCCTCGCGTCAGCTTAACCTTTCACTTTCCATAATTCCAGTGATCATGGCAACAATTATGCCCGGTCATGCATTTGTCAGTTCACACGGTCACATCTCATGGACTGTTGTCACGGCTAACGGATATTCAAATGCTCCTCCCTAGGTTGCCCAATCAAAGAACTGGAAAGGGAGCACTGAGTGGGCTGTGTGTCTCCTAAAAGACTCGCTGTGTCCATTTCCGTGGCTGTCTCAGTGCCCTGTCTGGCTCAGTAAGCTGATAAGAAGATAAGACGCTGTTTCCATGAGCGTTGCTGCCATAATCACACACACACACACACACACACACACACACACACACACACACACACACACACACACACACACGTGCCAATGCCTTTAAAGTCAGTTCTGGCCTTCTGGACATTCTTTGGAGGCCTTGGCTGTTAAAAATTTTGGAATCACTGAAAAGTCCCCCCCCCCAAATCCCCCCTCCCTTTCCTCTTAGAATCTTTAAATGCTTGGGAAGAGTAAGATGGATTTTTTGGCACCATTCCCTCCCGTGCCAGCAGAGCATTCTTGGGTTCTGGGAGGTGACAGCCCTGATAGCCCCTATCTCAGCACATCATTTTGCGCCCAGCAAACTCCTTCTCCCAATTTCAGTGCAGAAAACATTTCAGGATTGTAGATGGTTGTTGTGCAAGACTCGCAGACCTCTGTTTCCAGTAAAAGTTGTGAAAGCCCCAGTATGCTGCACAAATTCTCTTTGCAGAGAGCAGATGTGAGATGTGAGGCCTTCCGCTTTTGCTGACAGTAATTAAGATCAAGATCTTGGGTGGTGGGCCCATTCTGCCCGCTGTTCCTCAGACTTCCTTCTGCTCTGTGGATACCCCCACACCCCCAACCCCCAGCCTCAGCCTGGGCACTGTAGCCCGATCCTCAGCTAAAACATTCTGTTCCAAGCCTGCTACCTCCGGAAAGCCACCAGCTGCCTCATTAAGAATAATATTTGAGGAAGGTAGGCTATGCAGCGTGGTTCGTTCGCCGGCGCAGGAGCCTATCGAGAGAGCACATAAACACAGGAAGAGTGCCTGTATATGAAAGCCTGGAGGTCGGGGAGAGGAAGCGGGGCCCACAGGGCCACACAATGCAGCCGCAGATTCCTGAGGGCGGCTTTACTTTTTTATTTTTTGTCCTCCTCCTCTCGCGCTTCTTCAGGAGCAGGAAATTGAGAAAATCTCGAGGTTCCAATGGGCCGCTACTTAACCCTCTACTGTTTTCACAAAGTCCTCATATTCCCACATCAACAGAGGGGCCGTGTGGTTACATAACACAGCGTCTGCTTTTACACTGTTTTGTTTTGTTTTTTTTAACCTTAGGGGTCAGAAAATATGCGAGAAATCCAAAAGGTGGCCTGTAGCTCATTACTAGTCTCCAGGTTGGCAACACGGCTCAGGCTGTTTATGAAACCCATTAACTCTGGTCTTTTTGAAACGAGTTCCAGTGTTTTGGGTTTCATTTATCTCACTAGGCTTAAGTAATTGGTAAAATTGCAAGTCCTGGTTTATATAATGCTTAATTGTATTTTGATGTGCAAGTGGAACTTAAGCTGCACTAGGTGGCTCATGCCATACTTGTATGACTTGAGTGTTGTCACAAGCTCAAGACAGACTTAGGTATTTTCAACAGTGTCTGGCAATTTGTTTTTGCCCCTAAGAAACCCATGTTGACAAAAAGAGAAAAAATGGTGCCACCATTTTTTTGTGCCCAGAGGCTGGGCATGGTTCACCTTAATACGTGAAAGATTTTTCTCAACAGTAGCATTAGCCACTTGCAAAGCTTGCTTTGATTACCAGCAAAGAAATATAATGACAACATTGCAGTAATCATGCAATTAATATCTACGATTAAGTGCAGTATTAGGCATCTAAGTTTAGAATAACACAATTTCTCAACAACTTGCCCGTTGTGTGATCATTAAACTAGCTACTTTACTTTGTTGTTTTTGAACAGGTGATTTTACTCTGCAGCTACGGCCCATTTAGTTCCTCGGAGCGCCTCCAAATAGTTGAGGTCATCCTCATAATTACTGAGTGATTAGGCTGAGTGCTAGTCCTCAGCACAGCCTTTCTACTGTCCCATTAGCAGCGTTGGCTCCTATTAGCTGGTTGGGACCCTTTGGCACACAAGCTGCTGTGGGTGATGAGTGTGGTAGGTGATGATAGGCCCAGGCCGGAGTACGCCTTTGAATTTCCCCTGCGTCCATTGCCGACACAAGACGCTAATCTGCGTAGCCTAGGCCTCTGCTGCAGCTTCTTATCAGCCTGACCAGATGGACGATGCACTCTCTCACAGCACAGCACACAGCCTCAGACTACAGTAAGGGAGCTGTTTCCAGCCTTTGCTGTGTGGAATGTTGAACCATTTGTCCTGAGCAAGTTCCTGGTGTCTAGTGTGTGTGTGAGCAATGCATGTGTGAGTGCATAGACACACATAAACTCTTGTTGGGATTTTTCATCGTCTGAGTGTTAGAAGGACTGAACTTGATCTGTCAGACTGCATGGTATGCACTGTGGCAGGTGTCAAGATGGCAGAAGACAGCAGCAGGGACCCTACTGGTGAACCAAGTGGCCACGACTTTTCACGTAGCCTTCTCAAGACGCTCTTCTACAGGTACCAGACTGACACCTCCTTGGGCTGTCTCTGTGTTTGACTTTTTGGCCTTCTGTAGAGCCTTTGCTAAACTGTCATTGTTCTAGCTTTGCCTTAGACCCACAACAGCATTATAAACTTGCGGACATGGTGGAGCAACAGTTTGCGTTGCTCGACTGACAACCAGGCAAACCGGGTTTGATTTCCGAACCCTAAGTTGGAAGTCCATGTAGATTTGGGTGAAAGCATCTGCTAAATACCAGTTAACTTAACTAGACTTTTAGTTTAAACTTGCACAGAGCTGTTTGTGATTGTGTATTTTGTTATTGGTCTCCATCACCTTGTATTTGTTTTAAAATCTTCTTTACCATATAGGGACCAGGTTAAGCATTCCCACCACAAATAATTCACGTACCTCTCATGTCAGGGTGAAGGAGTTCACAGTTGATTTGTTGGCTTTCTTCCTCAACCCTCCACTCACGTCAGAGCTGATGGGCGCTGCCCACCAGCCTGTAGCTACTCTGAACAGACTGGGCATTGTGCTTCTGCTGCTGCTGCTGTGGGGCACATGGGTGTGGTGGCATGGCAGCATCTGTTTAATTGAAAGCTTGTAGCGTTTTCTATTTCTTTTTCTTTAAAAAAAAAACATAATGAGGCAGAGCTGGGGAGGGGTAGAATGAGTGCTGGTTCAAAGCCAGTTTTAGACCTTTCATGCCAATGTCGTCACAGCCATGGTGACGCAAGGTCCTACCCCCCCCCCCTTTTTTTTTTTTTTTTTTACCTGTGCTGTCATGAAAGCTGCCTCTGTTCTCACTCACATCTCTAACTGGTGCGTCTGGCTCCTGTGAAAACACAAGTGGCGGGGCTCTGGGCCTGGTGACAGACCTGGAGCTATTTTTGTCTCGTTGTTCTTCCATACTTCTTCAGCTTATACCTAAGCACCTCCACCCCTTTTTTCCCAGGTTACTGAGGTTTTGTACCTTTTTTTTAACTTCTCCATGATCATATAAACTTTAGTGTTTCTTTCTCTGTAAGGGTGGGAAAGGGGATCCATACTGCTATTTCTGAATTCGACTTCCAAATCTTATTTCAGTCAGCAAGTCATTTGGGTAAATGAAAGTATGTGAAAGTGTAATGAATGTAATACTTGTAAGTGACCTCTGCTGAAAAAACAGCCTTGGCTGGTCTTGGGCTGATTTTTTTTTACCAGCCCTGCTGCTCTTGCTGGTTGGGCTACCACTTGGGCTTGCTGGTGTGACTATCTTAGGAAGCTGGTCATGTTGGTCTGACAAGCTAGTCATATGTTTGGCTGGTTTGATCAGCCATAAAGCTGGACATTGCTGGATTGACAAGTCTAAGCTGGTTTGACCAACAAAACCATCATAATTCTACCATCATAAGCTGGGTCAGCCAGCTAAACCAGCGAAGCTTCCGCAAAAATGTAGCTTCAACCAGCAAACCACCAAGTTGATCAGGCTGTTTTTTTCCAACAGGGACTACTTAAGAAGCACTTAGAGCAACATTAGCCAGTTTATTAAGAAAAGCCGCACTGTAAACGACTGTCTTTTGTCTGTTGTTCTTTTGTAGGGGTTAGAAGTTTGATTGAGCAGTAATGTCATCACTGTGTATCATACCTGATTAACGATGTGTTGTACCATCACCTCCACCCTACTTCAGAAGTTTTAAGTGTGTTTGTCTGTGCTGATTATAATTATTTTTAATCTACACAAAACCTCTGAATCATGATCCATATGATTTAGGGTATTTATAGAAGAGCTAAGACAGCTGTAGTTGAGTTAAAATTACCCAAAAAACCCAAAATGGTTTGACTATGTATAGTAGCCTATTGCCTGTCATATCAGTCCAGTCTCCAGGACCTTGGTCCTTGCTTCCACAGGCTTTCTGATAAAGCAACAGGCTGCTCCACCACCACCACCACGGGACTCTCCAAGCATTGTGTCTTAGACGGGCAGTAAATCCTGCTGCCTCCAAAGTCAAGTTTGCACATGTCTGTCAGCAAGGGAAATTCCAAGACATTGTTCACCAGGAAAACAAGACTCGCTGCAGTGTATTTTTTTCTACAACAATGTTATGCACCACACGATCATGGGACGCTGCATAGACGCCGTTTCGATTTGGAACGCGATTCCTGTAAGATATCAGAATATTTTTTTCTCCGAAGAGACTGAAAACAGATGTGCTCTTCAACAACATTCAGTTTACTGCAGTAACGTGTATATTTATGAAGAGAGTGAGCACATTTGTTTTTCCATGTGCCCATCGTTTGTTTAGAGGGAAAGGGGACAATATGACCAGACTTTTTACTCATAAGTGATAAACCTTACAATCACATTCGGTCCAAGAAGTGAATATTTCAAGTAGCAGAGAATGTGGCCTCATACAGGTAGAGAAGGTGTATTTTATCGCTGATCATTTTAGGCTTTAACTCATGTAAACTTCGTGTGCAATAGAATTAAAGCCCCTCCTGTGTGGTTACATTAAGCAGTGTCGGTCAAAAATAACTAGTGATTAAGACATCAACATTGGATCTTGTCTGTGTTTCGTGACGCTTGTATGCGAAATAGCACCCTGGAGTAAAGTTCTGCTGCCTTTTGGCGTTCAGCTCCGCCTCGGAAGATGCCGATAGGCTGAACGAGCAACAGGAGGGTCAAGTAACAAGACTCCGGCTGAAGTTTACTTTTAGTGGAGATGTGAATACTGAACCCATGGTAGTTCTATATTGCCGCAGAGCAGTGTAGTCCTAAGAAATAGTTGAAGTGGAGAAATGGTTGGAGATCAGTTCACCATCCCCGGGGACAGCTCGTCTCTCCATTCGCAGAGGACCTCCAAAAGTGGATTAAGTTGTAAAATGGTCCTGCAGGCAGTTGGTAAAGTACTGAGGCAAGTTGCTTTCCGATTTGCATTGTAGACTAACTATGAGTAACCAGTTAGAAATTAGAGTTAGAAATTATGCATTGTTTATAAATGAAACAGCTAATGTGCTGATGGTGCAAATGTAAGCCTAACGTCAAACATGTTCTCATTAGTCTTTGCGCTCATTTGCTCAAGTGAACTGTACAGATTTGGTGAATTTCTACAGCGCCGAATAATATGAGAATTTGTTGAGAAAGTTTTGAGAAAGCAATGTGCATCTCGCACAAGATGAGCATTTTTCCACCTAGGGGTGGAAAATCGCGTTGACCGTCAAAAATAATTTTTCATTCACTGGGGTCGACGTATCGCGGGACATGCATGGACTCGGTTAAACCTATCTGTGTGGGAGTGAGCTGTGTCACCTTTTCAATTTTCTTTGGTTTTGGTGTTTTATATTTTCTTTGCACGGTCTGGCTCAGGTTCTGTAGAGGTAAGTCAAAGACCGTAGGCTATCTGTCCACCTGTAAGACCACATGAACCTGGTATTTTTGCAGGGTCAAGGTATTTCTGTAGGAAATACAGTGTCTCAGCAGATGTGCACATTGCTGTGACATTCTTAGTTGAAACTGTGGCTGTGTTGTTTTCTGGCTACGCTGTGAGTGTTTAAAAATGTATCTTCCAGGTGAATGCACAGAATGATATAATGGTGCCAGACTACTATAATTAAAAAATTTTAATTTTTGGACATTTGATTTTTAGTTACATGGCACTGTTGACTTTGCCTCTACTGGTATGCTGGTTCAGTCTGTGGCTATCCAGGAAAAACAGGGTTTTATTTTTTTCAAACCTCCAAAATAGGACTAAATAGCAGTTTCCGATCTCTTTGGTGAGCAGGTCACCAGCTAGCCATGGCTACTATGAACAAAATTGTATTTCAGGGATTTTGTCTTTTAGCTGATGTCTCCATGGCATGGTAACAGCGTTTTGTTTTTCTCCCCCCTCTTATCTTGTGTCAGGTTTAATAGACATGTTTACCATTCCCACTGATGGCTTTGACCTAGTCTTGCGCTTGGCACCCTTTGTGTGTAAGTGGTTAATCATTACTTAATTTCATCATAGTTTGACAGTTATTATTCATTTCAGACGGACATCCCCATTTCCAGTGTTGAAATTTCATTCATTTCCCTGTTCCATGGTACACACACACTCTCACTCTCAATCTCTCTCTCTCTCTCTCTCTCTCAAGCCTTCCTCTTCCACCTCTGCAGTCTGTCAGTCTGTTTGTACTCACACCAAGCATACAAAAGTTCAGTTAATGAGTAGCAGGACTGTCCTGTTCTGTCTGGATTGTTTAAATAGTTTACATTGTGATGGCATAGAGACCTCCAGCAGGTTAAAAACATTCAAAAGCAGCTCTGACAAAACACCACTCATCACTTTCCCCAAACACATGTGAAGCACTGGTACAAGGCCAAGCTGTTTATACTAAGCCTAATTCACAACATATACTTTTAGTTCTCTCTCTCTTTCTTTCTCTCTCTCTCTCTCTCTCTCTCTCTCTCTCTCTCTCTCACAACATATACTTTTAGTCTCTCTCTCTCTCTCTCTCTCTCTCTCTCTCTCTCTCTCTCTCTCTCCAAGTGTTTTGTCTAATTATGTCATCCCAGCTGTTTTCTCAAATTTAATTGCATTCAGACCCAGTGTTACTCAGTGAGAGGCTGGGGCTAGATGGTCTGAGGCCAGCCAAACATGTTCAGACCCAGTGTTACTCAATGAGATATGCTGGGGCTAGATGATCTGAGGCCAGCCAAACATGTTCCCTTTCCCCACTTTTCAGTAAGTAGGTAGGTTATATAATGCATCAATAAATAGAGGAATTTATTTGATCTTTGCCTTTTGACTTTCTAAAGTAAGAAAATGCGTCAGTAGATCCAGAGGAATGCTGTTTTGCTTGTTTGGATTTTGGTTGCTGGCGTACAAGGCGATCTCCCAGATTTTCACAGAGCGTGTACCGTTTTGCCAGGAATCATCCCCTTAATATGTCCCGTATGCCGGGATAGGCTAATATGATGATCATGCAGTGCTGTTTTGGTTTAAGGGTTTTTTTAAGTTTTTTTTTTTTGCACAAGCCTAAAATCTCTCATTTATTATTTGGATTCAGGTTTGAGATGTTTCAGACTCCCAACAGTATTGCAAAGCATTATGTGTTCCTGTCTCCCACATACTCGCACCTCTCCCACTCTTTCTTTGGCCGCCTGCTCAGTGAATGGGAGGCTCCCAGATTACCAGAGGTGCACAGGTCATTTCCTGGTCTCAAATGAAAGGGTGGACGACTGTGTCTTTGGCCTGTTATTATTGCCACTCTTATCACCTGTCTGAGTGTTTGAACCACGCCGACTATAGCCATTTAGATCAGATGCTTATTGTCACCTAAGGCGTTGGGTGGCCAGGGACTCTTTGGGGTCCTGATGCTTGGCTTGGTTTGAGTCAAAGATTCTGCAGTTCTACCCAAAGGATATACAGTGTATTTTTCAACATGGCCCTCATGAGTGAACAGGGACAGGGATTTGACAGAGGCCTTCTGGGAGGTGCGTTCTCCTCTCGTTACAGTGCCGATGGCAGTGGGAGTGGGGTTTCTTGTGCTGAACTGTATGGGGTGCATGGGTATCCTGGAGGTCATCGGGGCTCTCATAGCCCGATCTCCGTTCTTGGCAGCCTTTGCCGTCTTATCAGCGTTACAGGAACAATGGCCATTCAAAGCACATTGTACTCAACCACTCTCCATCAAGCTTAAATTGCTGTAGATTTTCATCAGCCAGTGTATTCCTGCAGAGAATGACTCCTCTTGCCTAATGTGACTTTAACTGAATTCCCCCATTGTTTGGTATCATTGTTATTTCCTGAAAAACCGCAGACATTCTTGAATCATTAGTTTATTTTAAGGAAAAGAAAACTTCCCCTTCTGCCAACAGTCGTCTTGTGTTGTGCACTCCGCCCTTTCTCACTAATCATTACCCTTAAAAGGTATTGTATGCATCCAGACCAGGACACCACTGTGTGTGTGTGTGGGGAGGTGGACTAAAGCCAAAAACAGCTTTGGGCCCAGGAAGTCTGGGTCATCAAGGTTATGGGGATGCACATTAAAAATGCAGGATATGTCCAGATATGCATTATTAAAATAAACCCTTTGTAAATGATTAACATGTTCTATTTGGTCTAAACCGCTCTGTTCTTTGAGTACACTGAGCCACTTAGAAGAAGCAAACTACTTTTTTACATAATGGGCTGTTCTTGGCTTTACTAGAAAGAATGCAACGTTTTAAGTTGGACTTTATTGGATCCAACCAAACCAGTTGTATGAAGCTGCAAATGTTTTGTCCAACCATGATACTTGCCTGTTTAGCTTTGTTTTGACACTTTTTGATGAGGTGGAGGAAATGGATTCCTCCCTGCATTTCAAAGACAAATGGGCAGGATTGAACATGCATGAAAGAACCCTCCTTAATCTCAATGGAATGCAAGCAACATTTGCCTATGTGTGCAGTACTTAATGTGAATGTGAAAAATCACATACCAAATGTAGTCTCATGCTAGCACTTTAAGAACATTCTAATCAGATTAGTGCTACACAATAAATCTCTGACATCATTTGTTATTCATTTCATATGTAGTCTGAAGTCCAAAGGTGGCACAACATTCTTCATAATATACGTGCCTTAAGAAGAGTTTATCGAAGGGAGACAAACTATATGGACCAGTAAAATGGAACTTGGGATGAGCTGCATGATCTGGCTCTGATGGTTAAAAAATGTGTTTTTGGTCCGCTGGTCTTCTTTCATGCTGGGAGTCAGTCTTGGGCACTTCAGCACTCTGGTCTGGTCTGGCCACTCTATCTCCTGGGCCGCAGCTGGTCCCATCCAATCTTACTTTCTCTGCTCTGCCAGGTGGTCTAGCAGCTGTCCTTCAGGGTTCATGACCTCACCAGGGCTGCAGACAGCCACCGCCCCCACTGCACACACTTCACTCTTACCTCAGTTGCTTTGGTGTGTGTCTGTGTCACAGGCAAATTTGGACAGCAGGTTGAGTTTCCTTCAAATGGTATGCTCCTATTAGGTTGACCTTAAATGTTTAGGCCTGTAGTTTGAAGCAGTAGGTATTATACATTTCTTTGCATTAATATCCAAGCTAAGCATTCATATCCTGTTTGTTTGGCCTCCTGTAGTAACTCGTGCATTCCAAGCATGTTAATTCCTTGGTACTTTCTGATCCTTCAAGTCATACTGTATGCAATGCTCACATACAGCACAGAAGGTGGAGCCAAATAGACTTCTAACCTTACCGCCACAACAAACTGTATATTATCTGTACATAGTGTGTTTCACATGAAAGGCTCTACTGTTTCCACAGGCATAGGACAGAGAGGAGCACGGCTGTTTCCAGGTCTACGTGGCGGTAGCTTTCCAGGAATTAGGAGCAGTTTGTTTGACTGAGCAGAAAGGAGGAGAGTGGGGTCAGACTAACGAAGCCAAGAACACGCCGCAGGGGGGCTCCCATTGTGTTTACACTGAGGGTGTGGAGCGCTAGGGACGGAAATCGGGTCGACAGAAAAGCTTCATAACTGGATTCGTCTGTGTCCCCACAAGCCATCCGTTCTGTCCTGAAACAACCTTAGTTAGTTTTGTGCCAGTCCAGTGGCAACAGAGGGACATGGGAAAGAGAGAGGGAGAGAGAGAGAGTCGAGAGGTTTTTGTGAAGTGGATCAAGCCCAATTAGATTCAACACAATCTGCATGCCTTGGAAGGCTCTCAATGCTGTCTGCTGTTTCTGACTTCTAGGGCTTTTTTTTTTTTTTTGTGGCTGAAATGGTTCCCGAATACAAGATGTACAGCTGGGCTCTGGAGGTTTTTGGGGGCTCCAGCAATGATCAGGCACCCTGCCCACTGGGAAGAAGCTGGCAAGAGGGTGGGAGTGGTGGTGAGGGGGTTTTGGGGTGGGGGGTAGAGATGGAGAGAGCCAAAGCAGACAAAGTGGCCTTAGCGAAAGCTCTTGTTGCCTCTTGCTGTGAGAGTGCGGCTCTGGGGTTTGATGTAAAAGGGGGTGGGGGGCATGTTGACTGTGGCTTGTATATCTAGGTTAGTGGTCAGGGTGGGGATAAGCCTGAAAGAGGTGTGTGAGAGAGAGAGAGACTATGTGTTTAATGGGCAGTGTCCACACACAAACACAGAGCAGCATCAGCAGTCGGCACCAGAGCTTCGACTCAACAAGGCTGGCCTGTGTGTGCAGAGAGGCAGGCAGGAGTGTGGGCCCGGCAGCAGAATAACACTGGCACAGCTGTTTAAAGGCCTGGCCCCCAACCGCACCGTCTGCCCGTCCACACCGCGTACAGACCAGGCTTTATGCCGCCAGGCCCGCTGGTACGTCAGCAGAACGCTGCTTGTTGTTGTTGTTGGGCAGCAGCATGCCCTCTTTGCTCTCCCACTCCTCCCCTCCTCAATAACAAAAAAAGCCCAATCCGCTGCCAGTGTGGGAATCAATTTCAGTTTTTCTTTCCAGTGAAGGAGGTCATTGACTTTATTAATACAACCTGATGTCTGCTACACAGTGATGAGGATCAGTTGAACTAGGGAGAGGGAGAGGTGGAGGAGTGTGTGAAGACTAGAATATAGCTTATGTTGTGTCCTCATGTTTTATTGAAATTCTCTTCATATGTGGTGGCTCATCGCCTTTTTAAATTTGTGTTTAATTTGTACTTAATGGTTGATTGTGTAGAATTTGGACATTTGGCCATTTGACATGGGTCCATGCAGTGATGTTTCTTTTTGTCCTGGCTGTACTTTTTTCCTGTCATTAGAGTAATTCCAGGCAGTTTCACTAGCTCGTGTAGAAAGCCGAATTCCCTGCAGCATATTTCCTGTAGCTGTGCTCTGTGACGCGCATCAAAGGGCCTCAGTTTTTCCGGTTACGCTGTGGTGGGTTTTATGTTTGAGAGCTGGGGTGTGGTGATGCGGCGTGTGGAATGGTGGGGAACGGCGGTTCTAGGGGTGTGCTTGGTTGTAACTCTACACTTGGGGACGGCTGGGAGGCTAAAAATAGATCTGGAAGTCGAAGCCACAAAGGCCGTGGTCTCGTCTCCTTAATGACAGGGCAAGGTTAACGTTCCCTAGGCCCCGCAGTGGAAAATCACCTCACTTTTCTAAAGTGCTGGCTCTAAGGACCTCCAGGCCTTCTTGCGCCTGCCCTGCTCTGTTCTGCCTACGTCAGTACACCACATGTGGGCCATAACGTTGCATAAGGCTCCCTACTCTCCCTCAGCCCCCCACCCCAAAACCCAGTCTGTGCCATGCTGTGCAGGCCTCTGTGGCTCTGCCATGTGAGTCTTAGGCCTGCTGGTGCTGACCACATGTCTCTCTCTCTCTCTCTCTCTCTCTCTCTGTCTGTAGGAAGTCCAAAGGAAAGCCCAATGGAAAGAAGCCGCCCACCGAGGAGAAGAAGCAGTACCTGGAGGCCGAGTACACCAAAGTGCGGGTCGTCGACTTCGACCTCAAGGAGCTTGTTGTGTTGCCGACAGAGATTGATCTCAATGAATGGCTAGCCAGCAACAGTATGTACCCCTACAGCACACGAATCATTGCACGCGCACACACACACCACACACACACACACACACACACACGCACACATAGCAGAAGGAGAAAAAAAATCCCTCAGAGATTTGTTATGGGTAGGTTGAATGGGTGAGCGTGGGAATGTCTTAAAAACGTTCTTGTTTTGTCTGCTGTTCCCTTGAAAGTTTTGGAAAGGGCTTTTGAAGTTTTGGAATTTTTGCAGAGCGATGTAGAAAATATCTCTGACTTGCATAATAGAGTGATAAAAAGCAGCTAAGATTAGAATTCCAAAGAGCATAACAATGCTTACATTCCCCCAGATGTTATCGTGGGGACAGCTTCCAAGAAAAACATGGTAGAATGATATGTGCGGACTAATTTCGCTACTTAGCTGTTTTTCTTAGCTTGTTATTTTCATGTTACGATGATGTGAACAAAATATGTTGCTGTATATGGATAAAGATTTGTGAGTTGGGCATGGTAGGTTATCACAGGGATTCAGCTTTGTAATAGCAGAGGTTACATGAACACCTTTAAATCTAGCAGATAGCATGGTTATAATTAAAGCTATGTTATGATAATGTAGTTGATACTCTATTGCATAACATTGCTAAAATAGCATTGAAATGCTTAATGTTTGCCAGCCTGACCTGATGGACGAGGTCATGGCAACTGTGTGCAGTGAAGTTCCTTTCCAGAACTCTTATCCTCCTCATTTGCATTAATGGAAACAGATAGCACAGTTGAAAAGCCCTGATAAGACATGGTGAAAAAAAGGACTCCCATGGCATTTCCCAAGGAGTAAAACGTAATACCTCTCTCTTTTTTGGTTTCAGCCACAACTTTCTTCAATCTCATTAACCTCCAGTACAGCACAATCTCAGAGTTTTGCACAGGAGACACCTGTCAAGCCATGACGGCTTGCAATACGTAAGTAGCACTCCTCTCTCTTTTCTCTTTCTCTCTTTTTTCCTCTCCTCTTCCTTGTACCGATTCATTATTCATCCTGTCGTCCTCCTGAGCCATGCAGAGCAGGCAACAGAACACCCCTGTGGGCGTTGCCGGGTGACAGCCTGAGACAGGACGCAGTTTGGGGTGGGGGGTGCGATACAGAGACTCACTTGTCCATCTGACCTCAAGAAGGGAGCGTGGAACTTGGTGTTCTTGCCCTCGTTCTACTAAGAGAGATTAGGGGTTAAGATAGAAAGGAGCTCTTGCAGGGACATGCCCGGGTCACTGGGTCAGCACAATTAGCCATTTCTTGAAATGTTTCCTGCAAGCACAGGGGTTACAGGAAATGTGTGGATGGTGTGATGGTGGTGTGTGTGTGAGGTGTGTGTAAGAATGGGAAAGTCAGCTCTACACTGAAAGAATCTTCTAAAATGTGGAAGGATGGTTAATAACCACTCATAACAACTGGTGTAGGGCCAAGTTGAGGTCAGACATGGATTAAGCCTGGTCCCAGACTAAAAGTGAACATCAGTGAAGACCTTCTGAGCCTTCGGTCTAGGACTAGACTCAAATCCATGTACACGAAACACATGACAGTGTTTCTGTAAGTTCTCACTAGAGGCAGAAACGGGATGAGAGAGCCATTTTGTGATATCTCAAAGCTTTTGAATGCATTACAACTTCAGTCACAGGGATTGCTTTGTTCTTTCATGAGCTGCTTTTGACAGCAGAATTAAATATGTGTGAGTAATTATTGACACTGCAAACAAAAAAATCTTACAAATTGGACTGCTGCCTTCAGGGAGAAAATGGTTCACTACAAAAACCTCAACTGTTTCCTCAACTGGCTTGACTGGTTGGAGAACACTGGCCCAACAGTTCCAGACACTCAGACATCAGTCTGTCCTGAAGACATGAGAATCATCTGCCCTTCTCAACACAAACTGTCCTAATCTTCTCCTCACCATGAGGAATTCTTGCTATGATGGCTGAAATTGAACATGCTGTCAGTGTGCTTTAAAAAAACAAAAAAACAAGAAAAAGAACACAGATTTCACACCTGATAATGAGGCTCCACACACATTTCCCTTATCTTAAATGTTCATTTGGCATTTTTTTTTACTTTTACAACGAGTTGTGGAAAAAAGAAAGAACACATGCTCAAAATGTTTCGCAATTCACCAGGTCTTCTTAAGACTACTGAAGTTCGTAATGGCTTGTCAAAAACATTCACCGTTTTATTGGCTTTTTATGTTTTCCTCTTAAAAACATTGCTACCCATTGCTAGTTCAGAATCATGATTACAGCATAAAAGCATGGGCTATGCTGAAACCTGCCAGAAAAGATTTATCAACACAGTCACTTCCTCCAGACCGCTAATGTTTGTCCTGACATGCTTCACAATGCCCTGCATGAACCCGAACAGATGACCCTGCTGCTCACCAATCGGCAAACACCCGGTTGCGATACGACCCGTGATTGGTCAGGGCCGGGCGGGGGTGGGGGGCGGGGGTATGCGGGAGAATTGTTTTTTTTTTTTTAAGTCTGAGAACGTGAGCCAGCGTCTGAGAATGTGGCAGTCAGTGCGTTCTGTCCAGTCAGTGGCGGACCCATCAGTCATCCAGTGCTGATGGCTATCTTTACCTTGTCTCTTCCTAATCACTTACACACTTGTCACTCATCAACACGGGTCATGTTAAAAAAAAAAGTATTCATGCCCGTGTGTGTTTGTGTGTATATGTTGGGTGTGTGTGGGAGTGTGTTTGAGTGAATTGATTGTTTTGTTCTAACTCCACCTCATCTGGGCCAGAAGGATCCCACTCACAAACAGAAATGAAACCTGAAATGTAAGAATTCATGATTAAGTAGAGTGGCGGTAGAGGCGTACGCTCAGGACAGGGTGGTGCTGTCCCTGGGTGTGCCATGCCCTCCTCACGAGGCCGTGCCCGCTGGGCACACTGCCTGGACGGCAGCCCAGGTGGGGCACCTCTTCATCCTGCGTTTATCCAGCAGGCCCTTTATCTCCTGCTGCTGGCTCCGCTGCTCGCCTAGCTCACGTCCACACACACACACACCACCCCCTTACCCAACAGCTTAGGAATGTTCCCCTTCGCAAGCCTGGCGCTGTGAAAGGCGGTCTGTTCGGGAAGTTAACTCGGCTGCTCGCTGAGGCTGATGGGATGGCCGGGGCTATATTTAGGAGAGCCAGATGTGCTCACACTGTTGCAGAGGCGGGTACAGAGTGCTTAGCTCTTGGCTCCAGGGCGACCTACCTGCTGCTTTCCAGTCTTGTTCTGAAAGTTCGAGAGATGTCAGCGGATGACGGGAGACCTGAGCGAGGTTAAGGCAGCCATTATGTCATGAGCATCCTTTTTATTAAGGCCATATGGGGAGCTAGAAGTAAATGGCCTTTGACTTGACAGCGTCAGTGGTTAATTTTTGTAAACATTTCGGATGTACACTCAGAATTGTACCGTATGCATTGTGTTTCAGTCTTGGGGTATGTGTGTTTGAGCCCCTGTAGGCCCATGTTGCTAATAGTCTGAGTCGGACTTAGCCAAACCCAGCCCAGATCAGTGCGATGCTATCAGCCTGCCCGCAACCACTTACGGGAACAGCCCGTGGGCCAAGCTGGAGCCTCTAATCAAATGGGTGTTTCCACTGCTACAGCATCAGTACAGTGAGCTATTTGTTTGTGTGTGTGTGTATTTTTAGGGCTATCAGTCTCCCCTCAGAGTGTGTCAACAAGATCCTCCTTTTTTAATTTTTTTTTTTAAACATAGAATTTCCATTATGAGAAGAGAAAAGAGGGGCCACCAGCATAGTTGTGGACAGGTGTTTCTTTGTGTGTGTGTTTTTCCCCCTTGTGTTTTGAACAGAAGCAAGAATCTGGAGCACTTTTCTCGCCCTACGGAGCTTCTTGTATCTTTTTAAGACCCGCCAGTCCAAACAGCACTGGTGCTGGAAAAGATCTCCTGGCTCTCCTGCTATTTGAGCACTTGAACAAAGTGCGGCTTGCCTGTCTGCAGAAATGCTAACAATGTAACTTAAGGCTGAGACCTGGCCTTGCCTGTAAATAACCCATGCTGCTTAGAACCCAAACTGGACTTCCAAGTGCAGTTTTCGCTTCACCACGTTCCTGCCTGAACACCTCTATTTTGGTTTCTTTATTTAAATAAGTCTAGATAGTCTACAGTGTGGCTTTATGTTTATTTATACCTTGTGTGCTCAAACATGCCTATTTGTATCTTCCTTTCTTTTTATATTTATGTGATAAAAGTGTTTTGCAAATGACTACATTCAGTGCAAATGTGTTTTTCAGGGTATACTACTGGTATGATGAGAAAGGGAAGAAGACGAAATGTACAGCTCCACAGTATGTAGACTTTGTCATGAGCCTGGTACAAAAACTGGTGACAGACGAAGACATCTTTCCAACAAAATATGGTGAGTTGGTGCACACTGCCACCCAGTGGCTTAATTCAGTAATGTTGATGAACAATCAGTAATGGTGAAAGCATTTCTTAAGTCTCAAGTCTGAAATACAAGCAGCAGCGAATAATTGGGAATTGAGAAGATAATCAATAGAGCGTAAAGATCTTTGTCTGCCTGTTATTTTGTGTGTATATTGTATGCATTGGATTATGCATAGACTGCTTGACAAGGTTGTTGGAAGGAAAGTACTATTAGATTAATGATCTCTAGGGCCCTCTAATGGCAATGTCTGGCAATGCCACTTTATAGAAAAGCACCAGAACTGTTGAGATTTTAGATTCACATTGCAGTGTGTCAATCCTTGCAATTATTATTCTTGTTCTTATTTGCCTTCCGCAGGTAAGGAGTTCCCCAATGCCTTTGAGACGCTGGTGAAAAAGATCTGCCGGTATCTCTTTCACGTGCTGGCTCACATCTACTGGGCCCACTACAGGGAGACAGTGGCCATGGATCTGCACGGACACTTAAACACACTTTTCACACATTTCATCGTATTTATAAGGGAATTCAACCTGGTGGACCCCAAGGAGACCTCCATCATGGACGACCTCTATGAGGCCCTTTGCACTCCGCTCCCCCCTGCACAGAACCATGTCACTGAGAGATGAACCGGGGCCCCGGAACGCACGCCTGCCTGCCGAGCAGCAGGAGGAGGAGGACGGAAAGAGCGTAAACCCCAACCCGGAGACCCGGTCGCGGCAGGGGGTGGTGGTGGGGGGACTGGGGGACTCGGAGACCTTCCACGCTCAGAATAATTTGCTATCTTTAGGACTCTGCCAGCAGAAGGAGCTGGCCGGGCAGCAGGAAACGCTGTGAGCTTTTTTCACCCACTTCATCTGCCCACCCACCCACACCATCCACCCACACCATCCCGCCACAGAGGCCATTCCACCCACTGACCCACCCAGGACTAGAGACCACCCTAGGCTTTCTCTCCTACTCTTTTATTTATTTATGTCTGTACATCTTTGGTTTGTTTTTCTCTCCCTCTCTGCTCACATGTTCATTTTCTGTCCCCCCTTTTCCCTTTCAGAGGGCATCTGTAATGTTTTGTTTGATACCCTCCTATTAAGGGGGGTGGGTGGCGGCACTGCCTCTTTTGTTGTACTGTTGTGTAATGTTAGATTGCGAGACCTGACAGTGTGGCGTTTTGGCTCTGCCAAGGCAGCACATATGGATCTCCTGCACAGGTGTCAGGATTGGGGGCTTGTTGGGGTGGGGGTGGGGTGTTAGGATGCCAACTGCACCCATTTCTACTGACGTTCCTGACCGGAGCAACGATTCTTTCACTCTCTCTCTCACTCTCTCCCCACCCATTGTTTTGGTTTTCATTTTGTTTTTTGGAGGGGGGGGGTCAGTGTGTGTGTGTGTGTGTGTGTGTGTGTGTGTGTGTGTTACAGACTTCTTTAAGGTGTCCCCTGCTACTCTTAAGGCCATGCCCGCAACCGTTTTTCACCGCACCCCTTCCCTCCTCAATATCGTTCCGCTCAGCCTGCGCTGGATCTCTGGGGGAAGAGTGGAGTACTACGCTGTGCTCCAACACTATGGGACTGCCCCTGGAGCATCAAGGCACAATGACAATGACATTGGTATATATATGTCTGCAGATTAGAATGTTAGATGAGAGAAGAGCCTGGGTCACAGTGGGTCAGAGGGTAAAGGTCAAGCCCAGAAACCCTCCCTCTGCAATATCCTGTCTGGGAATCATTGGGGATGGTGGCGCATTGTGGATGCAGGAGAATGCAGACATTCTCTCATGGCTGGAGTTAAAACATGGTTTTACCTCTTGACCATGAAAAAAAAGTTAATTGAAAATAATAGATATAAATAGATCTAAATTATGTCTTCACAGAACTAATTGTGTGGTGTGGAAGTGTTATATCCCCCAAAAGAGTGGATTGAGGTTTACCCTGCATCACTGTACAGAGTGTCACAAACTGGGTTCTGGTTGGCAAGTTGGTTTGTGTTTTAAAGATAAGCACCCTCTCCCCAGTTTTATTTATTTTAAAAGTTGTTTTAGTTTGACATTTGCAGGGTTCTTCAGTTCTGGCTTTCATTTTTATGTATTTTAATATTGCCTAAGTTAAAAGCAATTTAATATTTTAAGCTCTGCGAATTATAACCTAATAAAATATTTAAAAATGTTGTAAATGCCTGCTTCATGTAATTGGGAGAATATATCAGTTTGTAGGCCTACCCGTGTTTTCTCATGTGTTAATGGAACAGAGGTACTCCAGCATCCTTTGTTAAAATTTCATGTCTCCGAAATTGTCCAATTCTAGTACTTTAGCTAAATGTGTTAGTGTTTTGCTTTCTTACTAAGTGAAACAACAGATGAAAACCGTCAGCTTTTATGAAAATAAATATTGGAAGATAAAACGAACAAATCAGTCAAGCAATTTCAAAGACATTAATAATCCAGCAGTCTTTTACAGGGCTTACATAATTATGCTTTGACTCAGACACAATAAGTCAGGTCGGTTGTATCCCATGTTTAGGTTAAACTCGTCAAAATATAAACTATCGTGTACATTCCCTGTGCATGTTTTCTAGTGTCCATTCTGTTCCTGATATACGCACAAGTAATAGGGTAATCACTTTGTCATGCATTGTTAAACAGGCTACCTCTTGGAAGAGGCTTTGAGTTCTGCCTTGACATGGAAAACGTGTGCCCTTCTGATCTGAGTTAGTTCTGGGTATCCACGGTAACACCTGGTCGACGTCTTACAGTACTCCGGAATGTCTCCCCCCTTTTGAGCCGGAAGGAAACTCCCCCACCGTCCAGTGTTTTGGCACTGCAACTTGGCGTGGGCACTTTTACTGAGTTGCCAAATTTTGAGTAATCCACAGCATATACTCCATCCTCCTCGGACACTATTGAGACAAATCTGTGTCCCCAGTAAATCTCATCGGACAGATAAGACGTTCTTGCTTGGGTTGTAATACCGGTGGTTTCAACCACACCTTCTAAAATCACAACAACCTCTAAGTCCTCATTTTCTAGTTCGATTTCTGACAAATCATACAATGGACTGTTTTCGTCAATGATATGAGTAATAATGAGAGGCGAAACAAGAAAGATACCATTAGAACAATTATCCAGCTCAATGTCTATTTGATGGAGAGGAATTATTTCCCCCTCTTGTGTGGTGTTCTTTCTGATCACTTGCATCTTGACAGATGCGCTTATGATCATGCTTTTCCGCAGGTCTCCAACGCGAACCATGAAGCATAGTTTATTATTCCTCATGGCTATGACCGCATGTTTGCTGAAAATTAGCGTTTCCGCTCGCCTATTGGCTTGTGCAGTCTTCATGAAAATACAGCCCAACATAATTGCATTAATTACCAAACCCACTATATTCTGAATGATGAGTACAGCGATTGCTCCGATGCACTCCTCAGTGATCATGCGTCCGCCAAAACCGATAGTAACTTGTACTTCAATCGAGAACAGGAAAGCAGAGGCAAAGGAATGGATACTCGTGACGCACGGGATAAAGTCGTCTCCTTTCTGATCCAAGTCTCCATGTGCAAAAGCAATTAGCCACCAAATCATGCCAAACAGTAGCCAACTGCACAGAAATGACATAGTAAATATCAGAAGTGTGTGTAGCCATTTCAGATCGACTAAAGTAGTAAAGACGTCTAATAAAAAACGACCTTGTTCTCTTATGTTCGTGTGAGCAACATTGCAACTCCCATTCTTGTCAACGAATCTTGCTTTCCTTTGCTTCGTTTTGAATCTTGGCTGGAAGACGTCCTCTGCCAATCGAGTCAAGACAAAATCATCCGGAAGAAGACCCTTTCTTGACAACATGGTGATAACCTACAAGAGACCGAAACATGAAATGCAGTTTGGGCAGGGTAGATAGCTGCAACTTCATACAGCTATCAGGGCACGTCTCCAATCGTAGACAGCACTCCCTCGACCCTGTTCATCCAAGTCATCGCATACTGAGAAAAGTATGGATATGTCCACTGAAACTATGCGTGGTTCTTTCTACCACAGCACTAAAGAGGTGCTAAAGAAGGTGAAGGTCAGAAGTTAACTTCAATTATTTTGTCGGTACGCTGTAGTCCTGTTAAAAGTATGTCTCCTGCGGTGTGGTGCGTGCGTCTCGCAAAACTTGTAAATGAAACGGCGAAATCTTCATGTGGTCGGTCAGTGCAACCTGCTCTGCGCTCTCGAGCGTGTCTTGTCGCATATCAGCTGAGCTGGCATTTGATCCGAGGCAACTAAAGTGCTGACTCGAAACCTGTCCAACCCACCCCTGCTTCCTCACTTTTAATAGAAGACGCGCCAGAAGTGACTGCAACCACACATTATAAGTGCAGTGGGTATTTACTTTATTTGACACGGGTCTCAAAAGTGATTCTCAAAAGTGACATATTAAACCATCTGTCTGAGTTCGGGAAGACCTTTTAGAAAAAGTGTTGCTGTAAATTACCCCCCATTATAATCCCATTTACTCCCATTTACTAAAAATGTTTACAAGTTATTTTACAAAGACAAAATAGTTTTTATTGGCATCAATATACAAATTATCAACAAATGTACACAATCTTTACGAATTGTTCTCTTCCCCCTTGTCTGTCCTTTATTTGTCGGCCCTCACAAATGATGCAAATACGCTGTCTGATTGCTGTAGAAGTACCCCAGGCTCGTCGTATTCCACAATGACTCCACGCTTCATCACAATAACCACATCAGAGTTCAGTATGGTATTGACGCGATGCTGAAAGAAAATAGTCACCTCAGTTCACGCATCTGAAATTAAATATAGCTAACAAAGTGTTAGTAAATTAAATTCTTTCTGTTGAACAAAATGTTTTGCATGCTACTCACGGCTATGGTGACGACTGTCCTATCTGCAAAGGCTGTCATAACAACTTTTTGAAGAATGCTTTCCTGTTGAAACAGAAATATAGACATACAATTAACTAATTGACATGAAAGACTGCGTTGGAGCCCTGTCCAGGGTGCTGACGTAGTGCAGCAACATTTAATGGTTTTGCTTTTAGTTGTTAGAATCAGAGGTGAAAATGCCTCAGATTGACAGTGTGATTGTTAAACTTACTGTATGGTAAGTTGCATAATATGGCCAAACAAAATAACACCAGATGATGGGGATGTTCAATGTAAGATGTTTGCCTACAGATGCATCTTACCGTGGCCATGTCTATGGAAGCAGTGGCCTCATCCATGATCAAAATGCTGCTCTTTCGCACAAACGCTCTTGCAAGACAGAAGAGCTGACGCTGACCCTGGCTGAAGTTCTCTCCCCCTTCTGTTACATTTGCATCTACAAAAGGGAACACCCACAGTTAAGTTAAAAACTTTTTTTAGTCATGAAGAAGAATGCTGTCAAGCCACCTTGTCAGATCAGCCAACATTGATGTTTTGTGAACTAATAACCCCAACACTAACAAACTACTCTAAGCAGACAATGAAATCTCTGTGGCAACTCTACCTAAGGCTATACTTCAACTGCTCTCAAATGACAGAGTATGTCAGCATGCACAGTATATGACATTACCTTTTATGTCATTAGAGCCTACAAACTAACTTTGTCATAGTTGACTACCTATAAGTTGGTAGTGGATCAGTCATCATGTTTGTCTTACCAAGGCCACCAGGCAAAGCCTTAACCACTGGCATGAGCTGGGCAATCTCCAGAGCCTCCCACAGCGTCCTATCTGACACCTTGCGCTCAGGGTCTAAATTAAACCTACAGACAGACCGAGAGGACAGTTAGAACAATGCATCAAAATATGAGAAATATATATTTTTTATCCACGAGTAAAATGTTGAAAGTATGAGCTAACTTATATGTTCTTTTCAGGTTTTATTTTTAGGACACAGTGGTAAGATGAAATGTGTTCAGTATTTATGGGCAACATAAATAGCCGAGTAAATCCTACAGATGACAGGCAGTACATTATGACCTACTGGAAAATTAGTTCATGTCTTTATTGTCCCTGTAATGTCAGGAGGCCTAAATCTTTAAATCTTAGACCACTGAGGTATTCTTTTTACTGTGCACACTGATGACAGACATACTGTATTTTTAGTACAAGTGAGGCAGAGGTGTACTGGAGATTAAGGACTTTCAAATGCTCACCGAATGGTCCCGCTGAACATGAAGGGGTCCTGCAGAATGATTGAAAAGTGTGACCTTAGGGTCTGGAGTGGAAGCTTAGCTATGTTGATCCCATCTACGATAATTTGTCCTGAGGAAGATAGGAACAACACCTGGATTAAATGCGCACCTGCCCAAACCAAAACACGTGAGACTAATTTTTGTGTCTTTCTGTCTGATACAATCAAACGCGAACAGATTTTTATTCACTTTGTCATAAAAGCATGATACAGTAGTCTTGCAGTTGGTCTGCAGTGAAGCTCTACTAACCTTCAAACATGTCAACCATTCGGAACAGAGCCAAGGAGAAAGAGGACTTGCCACTTCCTGTTCTGCCACAGATGCCGACCTAGGGAGGGGAGGTTGAATCTGTCACTCAGGTTTAATCTTATCATCCAGCACATCACACGCAAATTAAAACAAAACAAAACAATGCATTTGTAAATCAATTTACAGTTCTGGGACATTCTACAGCAAGATGACTGCAATTTGATTAGTGGTATGGTTTTGCGTGCTTATTCTGAAACTCTGTTGGTTACCTTTTGGCCAGGTCGGATGTGAGCGTTGACGTGCTTCAGGACTGGCTTTAGTCCACTGGCATAGCGCACACTCAAATTCTCAATCTTGATCTCACCATACTGGGGCCACTTGGCAGGTACTTGAGCTGGTGCTGCAACACACGCAAAACCACATGAAAACCATCCCCAAGCAGACACCAGATTCACAAAACACAAGGGAATGCAACAAAAGCATGTGGTGTTTATAATTTGAGTGATGGTGCACTGTTTGTCAGACTCTATTGTCAGATTCCAAAGGACCACTTAAGACAGTCCTAAACTACTTAATTTCCACAGTAGCTTACAAATACTATGCATTGTCTGAAGGGATGACACATTGTTTAACAGATTAGTCAGATCTGATCAGATTCAAAGGGACAACCTAAAACACTTCTCTTTAATTCTACAACAGACTTCACTGGTTCCTGCTACTGGTTGCTGACGACAAGCACGGCCATGCTCTGTGACTTACTCATAACTCCCTGGAAACACTCGGGTTCAGTCTGCAGCAGACTGCTGATCCTCTTCACACAGCCCAGCTGGACCTCCATGTCTGCCAAGTTACGCACCATCCAGTTTAGGTAATTGGACACCTAGAGGTATAAACAATGGCTTATCACATGCTAATACTTTCACAAATGACTACTTTAAAAATGCCTAGAATATCTGAAAGGATTACACAATGTTAGATGATAAATATCATCTAAACATTATCATATGACATAAATACAATCATACAATACAGCTCAAGACAGCAGCCGCTGAATGTGTAGTATGGCTGAACGATGCTGAGTTGGTCACATACCATGAGTGCATATGTCAGGGCTAGCCCAACCTGGCCTGCAGACAGCTGGCTATATAGGGAGTTACTGATAGATGCCACCGCAGCAATCAAAACAACGAAAGCCCCAATATATTCCTACAGAAACACAGGACAAGAGGATTCAGCACAAAAGAAACATTTAGTTATTAATTAGCATTCACCAATATAAGACCAATATAATAATTTCCACTATATAAAAAGCATATCAAAAAGTCATCATTTTCAATGTATTACAAAACGTCCTGAACACTACAGTTATAAAATAAGTATAAAATAACAGTCCATCTAAACCAAATGAAACTGAGTCACATTACCATGCGAACCTCCAACCAACGGTTGGCTGCAGTTAAGAAGAGGGAGGCGATGTTGTTCGCGTCTGCATATTCCAGAAGTTTCTTCTTGAACCGTTGTTCGTATCTTTAATAAAATAATCACAGGGAGACTGCCTGATAAGACAACATTTTCAATATTATTCATTCTGTACATGTTTTAATATGATAGAACATCATTCTGCACATAGCTCCAACTGCAGTTACAGGTGCCCGTCCGCCGCTCTGCCCAACCCATATGAACGGTAGGATCACCTGAAGGCGCGAATGGTGGTGAGTCCCTCCACAGTCTCCGTGTAGTGAGATAGCAGAGGGATCTGGGTACTGTCCTCCAGCTGCTGAAGATCCCTAAAGACAGAAAAAGATGGGGAATGCGGCAACTTCTGGTCTAATTCATATAGCAGTAACACTTTATATTAGCACACATATATTTGCCATTAACTAGCTGCTTATTAACATGCAGACTGATAACATGCTACCCATTTGTTAGTCTTTACAAACTATTTATTAATACCTTATTCTGCATGACCCTATTCTACCAAATACTGTTTATTCATAGTAAGTTAGTTGTATATGAATTATGATCTTAATAGACTTTGATTAGTATGTGGCTTATAAGGTCATAGTTCAACAGGAACAGTACAACAGGACAGTTTATTCTCCTTCAATAATATGATGGTCTATTTATTGGAACAAAACTCAAAGCTACTAGTGCCAGTAGTGTCCAAATAAGTCCTAATTACACCTTTTTGATTGAGAATAAGTGTATAGAAGAATTGATTGAGAATAATTTTACCTGCTATATGACCACCTTATAGGCTTCTTACTGAGCAAATCATATTGAGATACATACATACCTTCATACATAACAACTAACTTACTTACTATGGGAGGCAATAGTTAGAAAGTGAGAAAGTCTTAGTTAATGGTCTATATGGGTATAACAAGGTCATGCAGCATCATGTATTAATATGTCATGTGTAATGACTAACCAATGGCTAGTATATGAATTATATGCATGTTAATAAGCAGCTAGTTAACGGTGAATATGTGTGTGCTAATATAAAGTGTTACCCATGTACCTATACACTGGCTTGATTTATGTGGTCTGTGTGAAGAAAACAGCTCCAAGGGGTATTTATTCCTCTCACAATTTACAGTATAGGAACATTAAATAGATATAAGCATAGTGTTGTGTTGTAAATGTTGTTTATCGATGATTTATAGCTTGATTGATTGGCTGATATGTAAATGATCTGAAAAGTTCCTTCATACCACGAGTGGTACAGACCTGGAGGCGACCCTGAAGTACTTCTGTATGAAGTAGCAGATGATCCCCAGCGGAGCGAGAGTGACGAGGAAGAGCGGCGTAATGTAGGCAATGACCCCAAGCGCAGACACACACAGCAGCGTTGAACGGCTCAGACACTCCAAGGTGGTCGGGATGTGCTGCAAAACACACGTCGGGAATGAATGTCCATACTAAAGGCGATAGAAGACAGGGCGACAGTTTGGGCAGTGTTGCCTGGCAAGGTTACTGATGAGTGTTACAGCACTTTCCTATTGAGATTTTTGTTTGGACTTAAACTTAAACTTAAACTGAGAAGCCAAGGAGTGCGGTCTTATAATCAGAACATTACAAGCTGGTCATGCTATTGCTCAGTAACACTGTTCCAAAAGTTGTCCAATGCGTCATCACCTTTAGAGTTGATGGGGGGATTATGTGTTCTTGTATGCTTCTTGTTAACACACTGATTAAAATGCTGCCTACACTGTGTTTGTAGTCATATCATCACTGCACATGTATTTAGATTGAGCTGAATGTTCCATTCGCTCCCTGATATGTGAATGGAGGATGTTCAGTTGTACCTGGTCTATAGTGTTGGTATCAGCAGAGAACCGGTTTAGTATGTTACCCAGTGGGGTTGTCTCAAAGAGCCTGTTAATAAACACAACACAGAAACAGAATAAAAACCAGTGGATTTGTCAGTATTCTTGTATTCCACCATGCCCTGCTACAGCTTACAGCACTACGGTGAGGAAAACATCCCAGGACGGTACAAACAAGCTGACTCAAGGGGCCTTGACTTTGCCACAGAAGTACAATAAATTGACTTGATTATCTGACCAGTGGATACAGCCTCCAGGACGCAGCCTGTGTCCACTTCATTACCCTAAGCAGCAGATGGTTATGGCTGTGAAGCCCAGAGACAACACAGCTCTACTCTGCTCTCTTCTGCTTCACTTAGTGAATAAAGTACAAGGTAAAGTACAACGTACTGCTGTAATTCATGGTCATGTTTTTATTTCCTAAAGGAAATCTGTTCTGAATCAGTAAATAGCCCTTTTGTTTGAGGTCACTGAGTGCTGTCTATAGGAAAAAGAACCAGAAAACTTGATATAACACCAACAGCAAACCAATGGCCAACAATAACTGGATAGGGCATATAAAAATGAAACTGAAAGTGAGTTTGTGGCCCATTTGGTTAGTGTTAGCTGACAATTTGCTATTCTGTCTAAGTTGTATCTGATTTTCTCATTCTTTTTCCTGCCAAAAGCACTCGTGAGTTTGAACGGGCTTATGAATTGAATCACACCAGATTTCTCTTTTAAACAGAGCTGGATGCCTTATAATCTTTCTTTATGCCTCCTCAGGAATTATTAATACCAACCCACCCACTCTGCTCAGTTCACACACAGAAGCCCTACCTCATGGGGGCCAGGATAATGATTTTAAGCAGGTTGCCATGCAGCTCCGTAGCAACATGCAGACCTGTCCACTCAACAGCAACTGAGGTGACCAGGCAGAGGACGATGCCTAGGCAGCAGAGGATGCAGAACACTGGGAGGTAGGGCGAGTGAGTGAACGTGCACACCTGCCATGGGAAAGCAGCTCAGAGTCAGTAAAATAATTAGCATTTGCTTGTTTATTACATGGCTTTGGACAAAAATATATGGAAAAGGATTGGTTGAAAGGCAACAATTTAAATTACAAAGGATTGTTTATTTGGCCTTATTGAAAGGCACCAAATTTCCTTTATGACCTTGACCTTCATATTACACAGCAGATGAACATTTGGTAACATGTGTCCATGCATGAGTCTGTGCCCTCTGAGGGCAAAGATCAGCATGGTTTCCCAGTTAATGAACAAACCCTCCACAAGCTTACAGATTTATCACGGATGTGCTTTGCACTCTATTCTGGCATACTGACAAACACTTTCCTCTCCAAACCAGGAGGATGTTTGCCAGTGTCATTAACATGTGCTGTTAAACTCTGGATCTCCATAAAATGGTGCATCTGTTTTGAAACAGAACAGCTGTGTTTGAACACTGGATTAAAAACAGCTGCCTGGGCTATCAGGAATCGCCTAAATTGTTTAATCAACAGGAGTTTATCCATATCAAGACAAATATCAATACAACTGAGTCAATAACACTGCTGTATTGTATATTTAAAACAATAATATATAGCTTTTTTTCGTGTATGAGCTCTTTCTCTTGTACTTAACAACCTGTATTTTCAAGTTCAGCGAAAATATGAACATACACAAAAGAAGTTTGCCAGCAGGCATGAAGCTAACTCTGCTGGGACATGACCCTTTAGTGAGGGTACACTGGACACAGTGTGTCTGACAGGAAAGAAAAAGGAGGAAGAGAGAAGAGAGAAAGAGAGAGAGAAAAAATGGAACAGCTGTGTGACAGACCCAGAGGCCTGGGGGACATGGACAAGCAGCATACGGAGGGACTGAGGGACACGACTAGGGGGGTTCTGGGTACACTGCAGTTTGCCTTGAGTTCTAACAGAGCTTATTTTGGAATTGCGTGCCTGTTGCAATAGCACCCTACCGCCCCTTCCAACCTCCACCCTTTATGGTTGATTCCTTTGCGGCCAATTGCACGAGCTGGCTGGGTCGAGGTGGGGACAGGGAGGGGTGTCCGGTTGGTCATGTGGCATCTGTACTGTATGTAGGGACTAGGCCCTTTGCGGCGCTGAAGAGATGATCTAGTGAAATGTGAGGACGACTCGTGCCTTGCAAAGTTATTTACTACTTGCCGAGACCCCCTGTGCACCTGTTCCCACGTCCAGAGTGCCGACCCGTCGGCCTCTAGCCCTCCAGAGAACCGTCAGACACACACACGGAGCTGCATGCTGCAAAGAAATGTAAGTTCCTGGCAGCCAGTTCACTGGCTTATCTCGCACCTGCTCGGATGTGCAGTTGCCCTCGGCGGCGGCCAGCTTGGCCACGATGACGCTGGACGTCCAGTGAGCCAGCCAGTAGTCAATGGCCACCATGAGCGAGTGCTTGGCCAGCTGTGAGACGACAAGGAGCAGAAGGAGCAGCAGGCCGGCTGCGCGCAGGTACGCGCTGAACGAGCGCCACGGGATGGTCTCCCGGTGGCGCAGCTCCGCCGCAAGGCTGTCCTCGTCCGTCGTGGACCCTTCAGAGAACACCAGATCCGTCACGCAAGAGGGTCGTCATTCCCCACTAACACATCATCACATCACAATGCTCTGATCACTGTATGGTTGTATCAATAACTAGCACTGAAAGAGATATCAGGTTAACGATAAGGATGCAGAACTGCCACTTAATGTAGCATACATTTCTTGTACACAAATCTGCTCAGAATACAGAGCACTGTAATGTTACTGGGGTAAATAATAGGCAAACAAATGAACACAACTAACTGTACCTCCATTATGTTCCCTTTCTCTACATGCCTACTGTCTACATTCTGTATGTTTGAAGCAGCGAAGTGTGCAGGTTGCCAAGACAGAATTATGCTGAATTACATGTGCATGCTCTCTGTATCAGTGGTTATTCTAGGCTGAAATCTGTGAAATATCTGTCTAGGCTGAGATCTGTTCATTCACTGCATGCATTAAAAGGAGCTGGGATTTAGGTTTAGGATAAAGGCAAGGGAACAAAACAGTTCTAGCTCTGTTTTATTACAGCTAAGATTAGTATAGCTAGGATTTTTAATACTACGTTCTATAGGACAATGGCATCATGCATTTAAATGATTGATCTGGGATCCAGAGGTGAGAGGCTGTGGATGGGATGTTTATCAGTTACCGTTTAAACAATAAAAGGGATTTTAATGTTTCCTATATGTTCCTTTACATGTATATTCAGTTAGTGTGAAATTAGTGTTAACGGAAGACTAGTATTTAAATAGATGAATTAGTACAAGATGCAAATGTATTAAAACACTAATGACTAAACACTAAAGATTCTTGGTAGCACCTTGGTATATCCATCACTTATGATATGATTATTGTATGTGATTGCTAAAAGTATATCTTGGCCTGCTAGTTTGTTCACATTATGCATCTAGTCAGTTTATCTGTCTAAATTAATTGTGAGTCCCAAACGTTGTGGGACTGTTATTGTTTAAACATTAAAACATTCACCCACTGAAGGTGGTTTAGAATATTTTACGATCACTGTAACATCCCTTAACTACCCTGGCTACATGATCATTTATATAAGTTAATGAACCATGAGAATTACATAAGGGGCCTCCATTTTCACAATCAGTTACAGAAACAGTGTTAAAGTCTCTTCTCTTAATCCAGTGCTTCAACTGATGATCTGATTTTTTGTCACACAGGTAGTTAATTAATCTGTTAGTACTTAGTAACTAGTAGGGGAATGTCTTTCTTATTTAAATGTTTGAATGTTCTTTAATCTAAATTGCATCTAGACTGATTTTACTTAAAACAGTAGTCCAGAGTCAATCAAGGTTGCTGAGTGCTGTCAATAGAAATAAAAATGAGAGAGTACAGCAGCCAATGCTAACTAATGAGGGCAATGAAATGGATTATCCCTTTAAGTTACTCTAAACTGCATCTAGGCTGTGAGTACATTAATGATTGTGAAAATGTCCCTCATCCAGCTGGATGTGTAGGGGTGGGAATGCCATTTAAAAACCATGCCATTCATTCCAGACCTTGCTGAGCACTACTATCAACACCAGGTGCTGAAGCCATCCCATATGTCCACACATGGGAAGCACACAGAGACGTAGAAAACAACAATAACAACAACAACAACAACAATAACAACAACAACAACGATAGAAAACATTAGGGTTCTGCATCAATGACACAGAAAAGAAGACAACAGCAGACTACAGCACTACAGCAAAAGCAGCCTGACTAACTGAATGGGATTCAGGCTACATGACTCAGTTTAGCAGTGCAAATTCACCAGGGATTAATCAATCATAGTAACTCATCTGATTGCGGCTGTACTATCTGTGAATTCATGTGCTTAACTACATGTAGGTGGAGTTCCTTTGCCTTTTAATTTGCACTGCTAATGTGATTGTACTTTGCAATGAGAGCCAAAGCTATATGTAATGTGTAATTACATATTATTTGCAAGATTTACTTGTGATGATGCACTACCAACATAACACTGAAGAAACCAAAGGGCCAAAGCAGTAGATATCAAGTCCCTCAGCCCATAATGAAGATGGCCTCACCTTCTTCCTCCTCCTCTTCCTCTCTTGTATGTATGTCTCTTGAGTACATGTTCCTCCGGAAGCTTTTCTTCCTCATCTCGCTTGTAATTTCATGCCCAGCCTCCTGCAACAGAAAAGTCACACAGTTAGCATCTCATGCTAACATGCATTCATACATGCTCGTGTAAGAACGGCATCAATGTATTCACTGACTGGTGATAAACAATCAGTCCCAAAGGGCAGCAAGAGAGCTGAAAAGGTTGGATGTGGTGAAAGACTCTGTCATGGTTCAGTAACACCATACCTCTCTGTACATGAGAGTTCGCCATTGCTCATAGAGATCTGGCTCTGAACACTGGATATCTTTCAGGGTGCCTTGGGTCTGAACAGTTCCATCTTTCATTGAAATTATCTGTATTTAGGGACAATACAGACAATACACTTTGTGGTAAAAACATGGGGTAAATTAGAAGACAGAAGACCTAATACAGAAAATACTCAAAAAGTTTATTCTTGAGTTTAGCCTATTACGTTATAGGTGTGTCATTAACGTGATTATTAATGTTTATGTGCTAACTATATGTATATGTACACGTGTAAGCTCAACATCCTCCCAGAAAAGAGCATTTTTCAGCCTTACCCAGTCAGCATGAGGTAAATAGTGGAGCTTGTGGGTGACCAGCACCACAGTCCTCTTCTCCCCCCTCAGCATCTTCAGAATGCCCTGCATCATCAGGTGGTCACTCAGGTGGATGTCCAGGGAGGAGAAAGGGTCATCCTGAGGACAACAGGATAATAACAAACACATATGAAGGTGACTCATAAATCATTATCAGTGTCAATAGTCCATACTTGGTTATAAACAAAGATTCTATTGTTCTACTCTATGCTACTCTAGAATCTTTGGTTATAACTGCAGTATTTAACAGATTCAAAATGTCTAAAATGTCCAAAAAAGCAACATGCAAGGATGCATGTATGATTGTTTTATTTACAGATACAATAGGTAATAGTTTTTTAAAAAAATATGACTGGAAAATGTATTTGTGAGAAAAGTTTGAAACGTGTAAAGTGCAGAGTCCCCACCAGAAACACCACAGTGGTCTGCTGATAAAGAGCTCGAGCCACACTGATGCGTTGGCGCTGCCCACCAGACAGAATGATTCCCTGTTGAGAGTGAATACCCACATTACTAGTAATACCAACCTCAGTGTGAGCACCCCATGTATGAAAACAAAGTCAGATCAAAAGAGATAAAAAACTAAAACTCTAGGACAGAGAGAGATGCAAAGGCAAAAACATTACATCATCTTTAAGCTTAGCTGACATGACTGGTTAAGAGAGCTGCCAATGCTCTGTGATACCCACAAAGGTGTGTGTGTGTGTGTGTGTGTGTGTGTGTGTGTGTGTGTGTGCGTGTGTGTGTTTAGAGTTGGGGGAAAAGTGGAGGCTGCGTGCTGGTTGGACTGTGCACTAGAGACATGACTGGTGCCTGAGCAGGAAGTGCCCCAGGCAGCCGAGCTTCCCTCTCCTGAGTCCTCTGTGTCTCTGTAAGGGGCCAGTGAAATGGAATAATGTGCCGCCAGTCCGTAAAAAAAAAGGCACGCTCGTGAAGATCTGATCAGTACAGAGTTACACAACAGAACCATGACTGACTTTGGTATAGCTTTACTAGTTTTGTCACATTAAAATTAAGCACATTCAAGTCCGTTTAAGCATCTGAATGCACGTACCCGCTCTCCAATAACGGTCTGATCCCCTTGTGGCAGAGAGTCAAAGTCTGGCTGCAACGAACAAGCATCAACTACATCTCTGTACCTGGGAAAGGATATTCAAAAGCCATGAAATTCAGACATATAAGATCAAATTGTTTAAATAAGGAAGTGTTTATCTTTCTCCTCCATGGAGAGGGCAGGCCTTGCAAAAGCTCCTGATCTCTACACCAGGATTTGTCACGCTTGATGACTCCTTAAAGGAGACACAATCAAATCAAAAGCCCAGCCTGATCTGGCAGGGTCGTCCTCTTTGCTCTGAGACTTCAACTACAGTAATTGCTTGGCGAGGGCAGTTAGAGTGGAGTGAAATCTGTGACGTTACATAACGTCCCCGCAGATACAAAGCAATGGCCTGCACTCATTTGGCCCTTTAAAAGCTTCTCAAAGACAGACCATTAACCAGGGGCCAGACAGGTTGACAAATGGATTTTAGGAGACTTTTTTCTGATGTAAACAGAAAAAAGCCTGTGCCTAGCCTGTGGCACACACTGTATACTGTAAAAGCACAAAGAGAAAGAGAGAGAGCAAGAGAGAGAGAGAGAGAGAGCGCAAGAGAGAGAGAAAGCGAGAGACAGCAAGAGAGAGAGAAACTTGACATAACTCAGGAGCGCGCCGGGTTATGCTTAACTTTCTAAAAGGTGAGGGACAATGTTTTCATACACAAAAGGTACATTCAAAGAGAGAAAAATGCCCTTGATAAAAGTGTAATCCTTTAAGTATGTATGGGCTAGACCACATACTCCTAAAAGTTTGTAAACTAGAGGACAATATCTTCATGCTCTTCTGTCCATACATGTGTGTGTGTGACCAATGTAGTGAGGTCAGAGACAGAGGTGTTGCTGATGTCTTTACCTTGCCTGGTTAGGAGCTGTTTCAAACAGAATGTTCTCCTCCACAGTGGTGTTGAGTAGCCAGGGTCTCTGAGAAGCATAGGCCACTGAGCCTCTCTTCCTGTCATGGCAGAAAGAGACACATGTGATGTTCACAATCTCAGGAACTTATGCCAGAAGTACCTAAGTTGTTCTGCACCATGATATTACTTATTTGTGGATGTGATGAGACAGAACCTTCATTGAGGCCAAAGTAAACATTATATGGTCAGCAGACAGTACCTTGGTGGCTTTCCCCCTGCTGTATGGTTCTCTATGCTGCAAAGAGAACAATGAAGACAATGGCAATGTTATGTTATGTTATTTATTTATTACCCTTTGACCCTTGTTCTAATATCCTTTTGGTACCTAAACTCACCAACATCCTTAAATCTTAAAGGTAACTGTACACCAACATTGGAAATTTATTGACAAACACCATGGATGGAATACTGTTCCTGAAAACATGTGTAAAGACTGGAAATGACATGGTACTGAATTGTAGTGTATGTGTAGTGTGTGTGGTTTGTGTGGTACTGAATTGTGGTGTAAGGCCATTAAACAGGCCATCATCATTTTCAGTGTTCAGTTTTTTAGGTGGTCTTAGGGGGCGACTGAAGATGTAATAATGATGCAAAGCAAATGGATAAGCACAATACACTAAAAATCCCATCATACTTGACTTCTTTCTGGCCTGTGCAGAAGGAATACAGGTGGTATTAACAATTAGCTGATCTGTGGTCATTGTGCAGGTTCACTAAGTAGCCTGGATATGTGGTAAGACTTTCTATTTTGCTTTAATAATTATATTATAATATAATAATTATAATTGCTTTCTGTAATTGATGAGCATTTATCACAGGTGTTTTGATACTAACTAATCTATAACTGGTGTGCTAGTCAGAACCATAATCAGGTTTAGAGTATAGCAGGAAATGTAGTAGTTGACACCTAAACTTTTAAATGGTTGTAAGTACTGAGTCTTTTTACTCATTCAGATTTTGCTGAGTGGTAAATGGCTTTTTCTGACTCAAAACCCATATTTGTTTATGGTTTACAGTGACTTTAAGCATTATACATAAGACAGGTCTTTGATTTTGTTTTCTGCTTATGCGTTACGTCATGACACAAACCTCTCCTCGCCATCCTCCTGTTTCCGCTGACTGGAGGGGAAAAAACAAAGAAACCAGATTAAAACCATTGTTGTTGTTTTGCAAAACAGATTACATAGCTTAGATTTTCACAACTGGACTGCTTTTCAGCATGTACTCAGCATGTACTGTCGATCTAATCCAAAGTTTTGATTAAAACATATAAATATTGCCATACAGTTTATCCCTAAAACATATACTTTAAGTATTATTACTGTTATTTCTATTACTTAGTTATTATAATTTTATCAATGGACATTTTCACTGATGTCTTTTAGTCTGACTTGTATGAATCCATGTATGGGAAAACAGCCAATGATCTGCTTTAGAACTGGATCATTTTCAGAAATTGAATTTGACACCAACAAGATAAGATATTGTGGAAGGATGATGTCCTCTTTCACACGCTCACCTGTTCCAAGAGACGTTGCCTGAGATCATCTGCATCTCTCCGAGAGCAGCGAGCAGCAGAGATGACTTCCCACTACCTACTTGTCCCACAACCATCGTCAACTTACCTGGGAGACACACACACACACACACACACACACACACACAAGCAGTCTGTCAGACTCATTAGAAAAAAGTGAACAAAAATGCAAGTTGTTGCTATAAGAGCTCTCCTTACCAAAAGGAACCTTGATATCAATGTTGGACAAAGTGGGGGTTCCCTGAGTCCAGGTGAAATAGCCATTTATAATCTAAGAAGATAAAACAGAGAGCCATGGTGATTAAGTATTAATGAGAGGAAAGGAAATATAATATAAAATAAAATATAATTATTTGTCTCTTCATTGACACTTCATTTACATCTGCACTAAACAGCAATACTTTTCAGAAAAAAAAAAAAACATTGTGAGTGGGATTTGCAAGTTGTGGTAGTAAATAAAACACTGTTCTCTGGCAGTGCTCAACTACTGCCTTCAGGTTCAACTTCACTTGGTCTCCTGAAAAAGTATTCATTACATGACGTTTCAGAATGTCTCTGAGACTTCTGCCTTGCAGACGCTGGCCCACTTAACCCACTTCTTCCTGTTGTAAAAATAGTGACCAAATGAAATTAATGATACCTGCTGGGGTCCTCAGTAATGCCTAATTGAAATGGGATACCTGGACATTTTTTTTAAAACCAAGGACCTTTTCCCTGTAAGAGGTGTTTAAGTACTGCCTGAATGAAATGATACTCCTGAGAGTGTAATGGTTTTGCACTGAATGAGAATTCCAAGCCCTCACATGCAATGTATGTTTAAAGTGGCCCTTGTACATTGACATTCTGTTTCGGCTAATTTGTGGTCACAGAAAAAAAACACACATGTGAAACCCAGATTCATCAAATACTTTTAACCATGTGTTTCACCCATGCTGTCTGAGTAATGAATCCCTCTTGGTAATAAATGTAACTATTATCGGATGAGACACAAACAGCAACATAGTACCTTAACATTACATTTACATTTACATTTAGGCATTTAGCAGACGCTTTTATCTAAAGCGACTTACAAAAGAGGATAACATAAATATCTTTGGGAGAGTAACCATTCATAAGTGTTACTACCTTAATACAGATGTTGTCCTCATGGTCAATGGGTGGCTCCTCCTCAGTGCTCTTCTTGGCTGTGGTGTTTTTCTGTTCTTTCTTGCGCTTGCGGTTAAGCAGGTTTTTGGCCTGGAGCTGACACAGGTACTGAGAGCAAAGGACATTGATTTAGATAAGTAGGGCGCACAACAATACCGAAGATCATTGAATACTGACCAGGATAGAGCAACATAATACGTTACAATGGGAACAAACATGAATAGTTGCTGCATAAGTGGGAATGTCACATAATGTCACAATAACTTTTCAAATAACTTCAAATAACTTTTTAAATAACTTTTCAATGATCTTCTGTATCAGGGTATGAGAGATCACCTCTGGTCTGCATAAAAGGGGGATTTACCCCGCCTCCCCTTTGCAAAAATAGAACACGGAACTTAACAAACGTTTGCGCCTCTCGCTCCACTTTCTCCACTTTCACTTACTCAGGCGATACCTCTCATTATTGCAAAATAACCAGAGATGGAATGCAAAGGGCACAGGGATGTTGTGTACTCACTACTGACTTGATATTGTTATGGTTACTGGACACTGTTGGAGTGCCGGCCTTTGGCTCTGGCTCTGTTTCGATCTCTTCACCACAGAAGAATTCACTGAGTTTCTGAACACTGAGAATGACAAACAGACTTAGGTTGTGAAGTGAAATAAGCAAACATGAATTTTTGACTTCTGAGTTACATTATATAGACATAGAGTGCGTACTGGGAAGCCTATGAATTGCCTATGAGTGAATGAGAAAAAAATCACACTCCACAAACTCCATATCAATAATCTATGATTAAGAAATACAATGTTTTTCGTGTATGTCCAGATAAAGAGTCTCGTAAGTTTAGAGGTGAATATCAGTGCATGTCATAAATATATCAAACTGAAAATTCACGCTGTGGTCAGACACCAGAAATAACCTTTAAACTCTCCTGTCAACAAGTCAAAAGGCAAAACTTTACAGTAACAGTTTACAGTAGACCTACACTGTAAAAGGAAGCTATCGCTATTATCTAAAAAAGGCTTTTCTCAGTGAATGAAAAATCAAAACATCTTTAATGAACATAATATAAAATGTATGCATTTATTTATTTAGTTAGCAGTTCATTATTTATTTGTGCAATTATTTATTTACACAAATCTCGTTTTGATCCTTCATATAATACTGAATATATTAACTAAACAAATCTACACCAAGCCAATTTAACTTTTGCAATGTGATACATCAAGAACTATTTCAGATCATTGCTTTTAAAACTGTATGGTGCGCTCGGAAATATGAGAACCACACTCATGGTAATGGCGTTCTTGCCAAATAAGGAGAGGTGCTTTCAAAGAATATGATATTGGTAGAGCTCACAAATTCTAAACTCACTAACACAGAGACAGACAGACAGGCACGCATTCACACCTACAAACACACACACACACACAAACACTGACAGTATTTTTTACCCCAGATGAGAATAATTAAGAGCAGTTTTGACACTTGACTAGTCACCTGACTAGGGCTTTGACTGTGGAACGCAGGACACTGGACAGCAGGAAGAGGGGTGTGACCAGGATGTGAAAGAGAGAAAGGGAGGCAAACGCTATTGCAGGAGACAGATCATTGTCGGAGATGTAGACATGGACCAAAAATGTCTAAAGTGCAAGAGAAGAGCGATATAACATATTTAACGCTAAAGTAAACGGCAGGGGAAAAAAGTGATATGTCATATACATTCATATATACTGTTGTACTTACTGTGAGAACTGCAACAATTGGAATGGCTGCATTCAGGAAAACTGAAAAAGATGAAGGTTAACAATGTATTTTTGAAGAGCTCTTGAAGGGCTATATATCCATTTTTTAAAAAAATATTTAAATATTATGTGTTTTTATTGTATTTCTCAGTTAATATCAGTAAAATCACTGTTTTGTTGTTTGAACTGGGTAAAGACAAATCAGATAACATTAACCCAACTGCAATTGTCCTGAAAATCAAAATAAAAAAAAATTGCATTTAAATTGCTTTTTTAGCATTTTGGAAAAGAATTCTTCATTTTAACACACACTCCACAAAGGAAGAGCTTCATTGTGCAATAAAGTACAGAAGGCATTTGCTAGAGATACACAAGAAGCCTTAGGAAGCAGATGTCTGGCCCTGAAGTGTAATTAATTAACACTAGGGCTTACTGGACACCGAGGTGTAGAGGGCAAACGCCCTGAGGCTGGTAAGCTCTTTGGTGCGCATCTCTTCGATGGCTTCTCTGAAGATGTGCTCCCATGCATACAGCTTCAGGAGCTTGATCCCACGCAGTAACTCATTGGTCCTCTTCAGACGCTCACTGGTGTATTCCTGACAGAGCGAAGCTAGCCTCATTAGCTAGTCTTTTAAAAGACACTGCCACTCTTTTCAATTATTCTGCCATATAAAATGGGGGTTCTAGCCTCAGACAAACATCATAAATATTCTACAAAGTCCACAGAGAGGTTTGTTTAAGCATAAGAAGACTGACACAACATTTCAGCATCTAATTCACTTTTGTGTATTTATGCATAAACTACAGCGCTACAGTGTAAGTAGGCCATAAACTGTATGTTCACTATGAACATACAGTATACTTAAGAGAGAACTTGTAGGTGAAAAAGGCTTCAGAAAGAAAAGGTACTACCAAGGGTCCCATCATTTGTCTAATTCCGATGAGCCTCGTTGGTTAACTCTTTGGCTAGGTTGAGTTAATTAGTGAAATCACCAGCGTTTAGTGTATAGGTAGAATACATTTTACTTTCTGAAGCCAGAATGGTCAGCCTCTGCTTTGGCCACCACTCACAAAGGTGCTCTTCTGTGCATGGGAAAGCCGTGTGGCCAGTAGGTACTGTACTGGGGCCAGTAGCATGATGACTGTAGCTCCTATCAACGCGCTGACCCCCAGGAGGTAATACAGAAGGAATACACCAATCACAACCTGCAATGTCAAGGATGTGTCACCATTTATTTTTCATATGTGAGAAGCAAAGGCCGAATGTCATAATACAATAATGCGATGTCTTACTTGAACTGGCATGGCACACAGATTGGGGCAGAGGAAAAAGAACCACATCAGCTGGTTGGAGTCTATAGCGACCAAGTTACTGATCTGTCCCAAAGTCATGTCTCCCATGGACAAGTTGGATGTGCAGAGACGCATAATCTTGTTGTATATTTTTGCCTGTGGGGAAGAGAGTAACAGTTAGCATCATGATAAGACTGCAGGGTTTAATTGTATTACATATAGACATCATGGTAAGTTGTTAGATTAGGGTTAGTATGTAGGGAAATACCTGCATGGCCCCTCTAAGTTTAATTCCTGTTTCTATGGCAACATAGTATGACGCCTGTAGGAAGGTTCTCTGTAGAAGCAGGGCCAGAAACAGCAGAACAGCCAAGACGTATGCGTTAGCCAGGAACGCCTGGGACGAGATGAAGTGGACCCCCAGCAGTTTGACCTTTGACACGGGCAACACAAGAAAAACTGAACACGAGCAACACAACTGTAAAGCTGCTATTACAAGTGGCTCACCATGTCACTTCTAGTTGGTTCTGGATGACCAGGCTGCTAGAATCTATGGTGGCACATTTGCCTGAATGTGTCAAATGATGACTCTTATTCTTATGAATCGGACATTGCATTTTTTCACATGCTCAGGCCCAACCCTCTGGCCGGGTGGATGACTGGTGAAGTTGGTGCTTACAGGATGCTGGATGGTGTGGTTTTCTCGGCTTATGTGGTGGACAATGCCAGAGATGCACAGGGGCCCCGCAAAACCCAGCAGATCAGCCATGAAGCGGAAGGTGATGCTGAGGAGCAGGGATCTTCCAAAAGCCTGCTGCATGGCTCTCCAGATCCACTGGGGCCCACGAGGGCCATTGGCGCCCTCTTTCTGTATGGAAGAGAAAAGACAGGCTGTCATAATCTTCCTCCTGTGCTCCTCTACTGTATTTAGCTGAGCGCCTCAGGTCTTTTCTAGGACCCTTTTCAACTGGTCTGTCTAATTTTCTTTCATTATCCACTTTATCTGGACCTCGTTGGAAAATGTCATGGGGTCAAGGAAGATTAAATAATATAGCTTAAATATAATAAAGATGAATTCTTAGGTACCACCAGTGTAAACAATACAAAAGGAGGCCTGAAAATAAACACTGAAGCACCTTTCCTAAGCATTTAGAGTCCGGATGGTTCTTACCAATAACATTTAATTAGGATAGGAACTAAGCAAAATCTGAAATCAAAATCCAAAATTGTGTTTAGTCTCATTTCCTGACCTCTTCATTCTTGTTATTGTGTAAAGCCCTGAGTATTGAAACCCTTCATCAGTGAATCGTAATGTTGTCAGGCTGATCTGCTGCTAGATTATGTTCCTCAGGGATTCCTCATAGTGTTGAGTGTGGTGCATCATAGCGTTGAGTGTGGTGCATCTGAGACCAAACTAAAGCATCATGTAGAGACAGTGAAACAAGGCAAATGGTGGAGAAGATGGAGGTCACCAAAGAGAAAGGAAAACATAAGACAGATATTTAAAGCTTCAGCTTTAGTTCTAGTACAGCTGATCACCACCAGATTAATCACACTGAAGTGAGGGATGAAGCTCTTTTTCTCTGGCTGATGTGTAGTGTGTGTGTGTGTGCATGTGTGTGAGTTCTATCAAATTAGTTCCCGACCATTTATAGAGAGTTTCAATTACAGCACACAAGAGAATAAAGACAAAAAGACATATCTGTGCACGACCCAAAAATGTCTGTATTTGTTCGCAATGTATCTTCTCACACAATGGGAACAATGTCAAAAAATCCCCTATGTTTGATAATGGGAAATAAATGCATTTATATTATTATATTATTGTATATGTTTGTACATCTTTCCTTTTCATCTACTAGCTTAGATCTACTAGCTTAGACTCTCAGCATGAGTTTTAGAACTGATGAAAGGGTAATGGGATAAAATGCAAATATGCAAAAGCTTGAATAGACTGAAATGAGTGTAAATTCCCTCTTTGAGAATTAAGAGAAGATTTTTGAAAAAAAAAATGTTCCTAGAGCGAAAGCTGTACACATTGTCCTGACAATTGACATGAAAAAGATGTGCTCCGCTTGCACAATGTGCTTAGCAGCAAAGCGGAGCTGTTGAGAGTGGGTCTGCCTCCGTACCCTGATTAAATACGTTTGGGAGAGTTTATAATCCTAGGTGACATCTGGTGATTTCTCTGAGAGATGGGATACCCCATAGCATCAGAGACCGTCAGACAGTCAGGGTGAGTAAATGACATAGCACTTTCAAGCTATTTTTAGCTAATACTATTCACATGGATGCAACAATAGCACATTAGTGGTGATAGTCAAATCAGAATGGACCACAGATGCTATGCTATTGTTGCTGCCTAGTGAATATATTTATTTGTAGTGTCAAATACCAACCTCATTTGTAAAATTAGCTTGAATGCTAATCGTACCCCCCAAGACAAAGCAAAAGGTTTTCAGTTTTTCTTTTGCGGTTTCAGGAAGCAACAGTCGATCTTAATACCTTTTGAGCTTCAAACGCCTTGCGTAGCCTCTGGTAATTAGTGATGGCCCGCATGGCGATGGGCAGCTTCCCCAGGATCTTGAGGTCGATGGGTCGCTTGTGTGCCGATGTGATAAACTTGTTCATCCACCAGTAGGTGCTCTTGGATAGCAGGTTGACGAAGGGCTGCAGGTAGCGAACACCCAGGTCCTGCAGGTCATCTGGGGGCTTCATCTCTGGGGGTTGGGTGAAACACATGTACCGCTGGAGGAGACACAAAAAAAATACACACACATACACATACACACACAGAAACACAAAGGACATGCATTAGAAGATGAACGTACCATGTTGTCAAGGGATGTAAGCAGTGGTATACTGGAGTCTTTTATCTCACTGAGTAGGTGAGTGGGAGCTTAAGCGTTTATGGTATTCAGAGTACTAGTTTGATATCCAGGCTTTGCTCTGCTCCAACGACTATACATCAGTGATTTATATTCATATTTATATCTGCCTCCTTCCTCCGGCAACAGTTTGTCTATGCATTTCCCTACAGTAGAAATGAATTATGTGTGTCTCCGCTGAAGAGATTATTATAATGATCAACACAAACACACACACACACACACACAGACACACACTCTTGCACACACACTATTCATGGAAAATATAATATTGATAGTTCAATAATGAAGGAAACAAGTAGATAATCGTAAAAGTGAATCGTTTTCCTGGACTGACCTATCCTCTCCCTCCCTTGCAGTGCTGCTGTGGGCTGTGTGAGAGTGGATGGCTGTGGGTAGTGTCCTCAACAGATGGGCGATGGACCCCTGGGCTCACAGCGCTGGTACAGTGAGTGACATAGGCAGAGAGAAGCGCACTGAGCCACAGGCCCCATCATCATCACCACAGCAGTGTGCTTCTCCCCTCTGCTAAACGGCTTTACCACACAGCAACAGCAGCCGCAGTGGGGATTTACATTCGCCAGGGACAACAGCTGTAACAACGCAAACGGCGGTCAGCAGCTTGGCAAACGCACACTGAGTTCGCCCGTCTCCTGACTTAGCTCTGAGGCATGGCCATGCTGCTACATCCCATTAATCCCTTGGGTGTTTGTTGCGTAACCCTTGATCAGAGGCCAACGCCAGCTTCCTTTCCTTTCCATTATTCAGGAGTGTGTTATCACAGCTGGGTACTTTGCATAAGTAGCCAGAATCACTAACAAAGGCTGTACACAAATTATATATGCTGAGGATAATAATTTCATTCTATGGATTTTTATAATTCCTGTAACGGCTATCCTCTCATGTTTATATTAACAACACTAGGCATTAGTCCATAACAAAACACACACACACACAGTACACACAGACATGAACACGCACACGGGTGCGCACGCACACACACAGACAGAGAGAGACCTACATGTGCACACACGCAAACACATGCACACAACACTAACCTATAGCCAACTACCCACTTCCCAGCTGCCCCTGAGCCCGCTCCCACGCTCCCCTGTGTGCCCGTGTGCCCACTCACCCTGCCCAGGACCACATTGACCTCCACGGCCAGCAGCAGCCCGTAGATGAGCGCCAGCAGGCCGGTGATGCAGAAGCGCAGCTGCCCCAGGCCAATGCCGTGCCCGTCGTACTTAGCAAACTTGATGGTTTTAGTGACAAACGCCAGGACCCAGTAGATGAGCAAGGCTTAGGGAGGCAAGCAAACACATACATAACAATACACACACACATAAGCAAAAACAACAACAACAAAAACAGAATAAAGGACAGCTCAGAAATAAGATGGAATTGATGAGAATAAAATCTCACACAAATATTTTTGTCAAGGAGGTGCAGAAATACAAACACTCATGCACTCACACACACACAAACACACACATACAAACACACACATACACACACACACATCAACCATGTAGGGGATGTGAAAACATCTGGCACAGTTTTATCTCACCCACTCAAAAAAGCTAAGCATTTTAAGAGAATACAAGATTTCCCTTTATTGAGGAAAAGCTGAAAAATCTCTAATGTCTATACACAATGACCGCAGTTTGGCCTCTTCTGTGTTGGTTTGTTATAAAAAATAAGCAGCTGTATGAGGATGTCTGACCCAGAATGAGAACCATATGAGCTTGTCCTGTTTTCAGCCAAACTAGATCAATGCAACAGCACTCATATTGCATTAGTGAAGTGCAAGTGCAAAATGAATTCCATAATACATCAAACTGAATGCAAATGAAGCACTGTAATGGTGTTTTTCAACCCACGTTTTTAAAAAAATGACAAAAAAGAAGCTACAGGTCTCACACACACTTCTATGAATTTTATATTTCATTTGTGCGTAGTGGATATTTCAAGCATACTGTACCGAAGAGTAGTTTGGGGAAGTTAGACGTTTCGATGTTGTGATAATAGATGATTGACGTGATGCCGGCCATGAATGCCAGTCCTGGTGGCATGTATAGATGAAGGTGACGGGACTGACTAAACCTGCAGAATCAACACCACACAAGTACAAATAAATACAATTATAAAGTCATTCGTTCTGTTGACATTAAACTTGAACATAGACCCTCAGGGGTTTAACCTTTCACAGCAAACCCACTGCACAGTAAACCCTTGCATCTTTACTCTAAGCCTTTGTCATAATCCCATATAGGGGCTGACAAATCATGTGTGTGTGTGTGTGTGTGTGTGTACGTATGTGTGTGTGCGCATGTGTGCATGCACGTGCATGTTTGCATCTGTGTGTGTGTGTGTTTGTGTGCAAGTGTGTGTGCATGTGTAAAGTGTGTATAGAGTATGTGTGAGTGTATGTGTGCATGTGTGTGTGTGTGTGTGTGTGTGTGTGTGTAAGCACTCATAGCACTTACCCATCTGACACGATTCCCTCTGCAATCTCACACACCAGCACAAAGAGCAGCACAAACGTGAGCAGCCAGCGCAGGTTGTGTCCAGGGAAGTGCAGCCAGGTGCTGTGGTGGATGTGGACTTTTGAGCTCTGGCTGCCCCAACCTGTAAATACGACACACACACACACACACAGCAGGTGGATTAGCCCTTACCTCAGGCAGTACAACCCTGGACATCACATTCTAAAGTCTAGATAGTCTAATCAAAGTCTAGACACTAAAGGTAGGAGAGCAGTTTATAAGTTATACAGCTGTTTCTGGGCTTCTAACCACACAATTAGACCATATCTTGGTTTTCTCCCGAGAGGGCTTTCAATACAGTGCTTACCTTTTGATGATATAAGACAGTAGCATATCAGTTAATATTATTTTAATATAAAAGACTGAACATTCTGATTGTGTCTCTGTCAATTATGTTTCATGGAGATATAGAGACCTTTTATATTTGTCATGGGCATAACAGAATACATCCACTTGCAGTTTACATAACATAATTTCATAACACACTCTTGATTTTGCTGTGCAGTCTTTAAAGACTTTTTCTCTCTAGGACTAATCCACATATGTGAACCAAACCATCAGGAAAGCTTATTAACCTTAAATCTCCTGTCAACAATACTGGCAATAGCTTAAAATTAGAGCCAGCTGAGGTAGCTCTTATGAGAACTGATATTCTAGATCTCCTAAACTTTGTTTCAGGGTACATGGTACCACATCAGGAAATATCTTATGGGATGCATATCACTGCCAGTTATTCTGGCCCACACATTTTAAAGGAGAAATCCGGTGTGAACCGGTGACCTCAAACAACAGGGACCCGGACTGATTCACGCCGGATTTCTCCTTCAAGGGAGAGGGATGGACACTAAATGGCTGTGTCGGACAGATATTTCTGAGAGACACTGAGATTGTTTTAACAACATCACAGCTTTACTAATCTTGTCACACAAAAATTAAGGACAGGGGGTCTCATGTCACACAAACATGTTAGATCTGTTTCAACACTTATTCAGCATGAACTATCAACACTGAATAAAAGATGGGTACATCTGATGAACATTCGCAGTGAATACTAATTCATGATGTACTATGAGGCACCCAAGTGTTTTCTAACAGAGCAGTGACTCAACAACATGTGACGTGGTCTTCATCTTTGAGTTATTCTTCTATCTTACAGCCTAATTCAGCGTGCTCTGATTTGGACACTAGATACCCACCAATGAAGAGGATAGGAAAGGTGCTGAAGAACAGGAAGACATGCGGCACCAGTCCAAGAGCATCCAGGAAGCAGCCGTTGTTCAGAACCCCACGGTCCACATTGTAGGCCGCTGAGTTGTTGTCATTTCCACAGAAGGACAAGGATGAGTTGGAGTACCGTGTCTTTGAGGTGGTAGCAGGGAGGTGGACGGCAGGAGAGGGATGGGAGAGAGAGGTAAAGGAAATGGAGAAATTAACGGGAGTGGAGGTAACAGAGGGATTTGGATTAAGACACCACGATACAGCACAGCAACACAACACAATGCAGCAAGACAACCCAGCGCAACACTAGATCAAAATGTAATGGATGGATCCAGAGTAGTTCTCTCAAAATATTCAGTGAGGGAGGCAACCTCACTTAAACGAACACCAACCAACACCCCCAGATTTAACGGTTTTGAAGAGAAGGTAGTGTTTCTGTTCCTTAGGGCCTAGATCAGTCAGTCTTGACAATTGTTCCTCCTAAGTATCCCCTGCAGGCAGAGCTGTTCTCCAGCTTCAGCTCAGCTTGTGGACTGAACATACTCAGGGAAGGAAACAGCTCAAGGTAGAAAACAAACTCATTTGTCTGATCAAACAGACTGATGTTTGTCTCGTGTTCTTTTTATATATCTCCCATCACATCTCTCCTGCTCTAGAACCATCTTTCTCACTCTATCCCTTCCAACTCCTGTTCTCTGTCCCTTTCACATCAAGGCACACACACACACACACACAAACATGCAGTGCCTTGTTATTTGCTTTCTCAGCTGCTATGAATCAGATGGTATATATTAGCATTTTAGAATGAGAATGATAATCTTGGACAGCTGGTTGAAGTCAGTGTTGATGCTACATGCAGATGCCAGGGGATTTCTAAATATGAACATGCAGTGTATGCAGGATCACTGACCTCACGTTCATGGCCCAGATTAAATAGAGAACACATAGGATGACACTACTGCATATTATGCATCACTTTATACTACAGCTATTTGGGACTTCATCAAACATATAGAATATTCATTACACATACAGTCTGCATAATACTGCAACAAGGACAGGCAAGCTACTGAGTGATGCTTAGAATTATGTCACTTTGGTTTTGTGGTACCCCAGCTCAACTTAAATTGAAGCACAAGTAAGTTATGTCTTGTATAACACAAGCAATCATAAACAACAATAACTGAGAATTGTTTGTAACATTTTTTTTAGGATTTAGGGACTTTATGTTGAGCATTAACCATTATGTAAAATGCAGTGGTCTTTGGAAAAAACAAACAAGAATAGAAAAAAATGACTTCAGTAAAGACGGTTTTCAGACTGTGGATATGGTTCTCTGGCACGATTTACTAATGTGGGATACTCTGCACGTAATCTCTGGATTACTGCATTACTGAGAGGTCGTTTCAGACCTCTCTCTCGTCATCAAAATATCTTAATCGTCAGTGTTTAGTCATATGTCAAAATTTACTTTTGGCTGGGTGTTTTCATCAAGATCGAAGTAAAGATTAAACTAGAATTTTGACAATAAATGTCAAACAAATATTTATCTTCTTTTTTTTTGTTGTATGAAATATCTTCCAGCATTACTCCTGTACTCCTGATATGATTACAAGAGAGCATAACAAAAATCTCTACTTAAACCCAACAGCTATAGTAAGAACAAATGAAAAATCAAAGATCAACGGAAATCCATCTATGGATTACATGCCCAATCTTTCCATATGCTTATTCACATACATTTCTTTAAGTCCACAGGTCATGATGATGTCTGACACATTTACTGGTAATCCTCTGGGTTCAAAACTAAAGTGACCAAGGTGAAAGGGAGTCCAGCACAGCTGCGCGTCTAGACTAGTGCTTTCATACACTGAGATAAGAATGGCTGCACGCAAATACTAACTGAGACTCGAGTATCGGATCCCTGGTCAGAGCCATGTGACCATACCATGCCTGTAAACAAAGTCCTTACTATGCGGCTGACAGACGCTGCTGGGATGATGGCAATGGATAACAGGACACACGCTTTACTGCCCACAAGCTGCCCCTCAGCACATCAGCTGTTACAGACTGTTAAGATGTGGACCACTATAAACACACATGTGTAAGTGCGCACACACACACAGACACACACAGAGTCAAACACACAATTGTCTCTCTTCTCTGCACCATAACACACACACACACACAGACACATTCAAAGGCAGACTACAAGTATTCCCAATTCACTCAAAGACAATATGATCTTGTGACATTTGAGGCACAGATTCTTGTAAGTAAATTAATAAATAATGAATGCCTTTGCTATTATCCAGTCTCTCGCTATACAGGTCTGGTCAACATGAGTGCATTTATAATGCAATTGTTGATAGATTACAACTGAAAAATGTGCATGTCAGAATCAAATTCAATGCTATGTAAGCAGTATGCCAACTCATATTTAAGCTGTCAAAATAAAAACTGATGCAGACGTAAGCAGGTGTACACATTTAGAGCAGATGAGACTGAAAGATTATATAAGATGATTAGAAATATACCCCTCTTATAAAAAGCACATGCGGTTACAGGGCTGCTGTTGCCACTACTTTGGTAAGGACATCGGATTTAAATGCAGATACTTGAGCAGAAGTGATGGTTTCTCCATGAGAGTAAGTAATCTCACATCTTCCACAGAATTGTTACTCACCGGTTGATATCGGAACATCTTCTTGACCTATGTAAGTGACATCCAACATTCAACTCTTATAAAACAATGAAAGGAGTCAGCTTTAGAAATTAATTCCAAATAGCGTAACAAATGTTACGCTAAAAAACGAAAGAAAACGAAAGAAAAATTCACGACATTTCGTCTGCGCGTAATTGGCAATTCTGGCAAACCGGTTGACGACAAATCAGTACCATAAGCGTGGTTTAGTGAAGGGATGTTAAATTGACGATTTTTTCCCCATGCGAGTCCAGAGTGCAGCGTGGACCAGAGAAGCTGGAATGGAGCCCTCCCTGGAGCGACGAGCTGTGTGATGCTGAAAAGGAGCGCAAGGTCTGTGCCTGGATTTCAAATCCTGATATGCTTTGCTTGGAGGGTTTCCTCTCTGACGTGCACATTATTAAGCCGACCTATGAGTGAACACGTGGTATTCTTGCCAAGACAAATCCTCCACAAAGTCTTTATCAAACAAGAACAAAAGAGAAATGAATGAAATCTGATTCCAGTGTATCTGCTGCTTACTCAGAAACGAATTGTGTGCAAAAGTTGTTAACATATCTTTAAGTGATGACAAGGCTACAATAGCGGTACAATTATGTTTTTTTATTTATTTTTCACGCTCACACTAAAGGGTTACATTTTTGGCATTTGGTAAAACAATATATATTTGCAAAAGACAATTTCAAAACGAAGTAGGCTATATGAGAGGTCTATAACACTCACATTGGAAAACACACTATACTGCCCCCTCTTGGTTAAAAAAAATGATGGACGATTAATATCACGGTGTAAAGATGACCCTATTGACCCTAATGTTTTGTCTATAGATAAATTAACAAAATAATGATCATATCTGTCATATCTCTCTATTGTGAACAACAATTTAATAATAGTTTAAAATATGAGGAAATCAGATGTGAATGCATAAATACTTTAAATCAAACCATTCTATCATAAGAAATGAATGCATGTTTACCGTAGTTGTAAAAATGCACCGTGACATCTCTTGTATAAAATCTCATCTCCCCATGAACCCTAAGGTGACATCAGGCATTCCAGACATCTATGGTCACTTTGTGGACATAGTCCATTGTTGCAAATGTAAAGGATACCTTACACACAGCGTTTCTGGGAAACAATGAGTAACCACCAATGTCTATCTAAACAGTTCACCTATCACTTGTACCATCTGCTATGACTCCCTCTCACAGCTTAAGTGCCCAACATCAGCCATCACCGTGGCCCCGGGCACACAAAGGCGACCCAGACACAGGCGCCAGCGTCAGCCTGTGACAGACTGTGAAATGCCGGGTTTTTGAGTGTGGCTCACCATCGCACCCCTTAGACATTGAGCAGCTTTTATGAGGCAGGGGGCTGGGTGTTTAATAGAGAGAGTGAGGGGGGAGGGGTGTTGGGGGTCTTCCCTCCACTCTCATCCCTGCACTCTCACTGGGGCTCTCACAAAGCCTCTCTATGCACCACTGCGACTTCCCTCGCTCTCCACAGGGTCCTGCCACCGTCTGCCCCGAGCCCAGGTCGCGTTACGCCATTATGAAAAAAAAAAGCAGACGCACAATGCGGCGATGGACAAAAGGCGATGTGGGACACAGGAGCACCCCTGCGTCTCGGTGGAGTTTTTTAAATCAAAGCCCTCTCTGTGCAAGTCCTGCTTCATGTGTCGCATGGACATCGGGTCACTTCCTCTGTGAAATATGACCCATGTCAAACATCTTCATTCAGATTCTAATTGTGCCAGAGGTGCTTTGGATGTCACCCACTAGCTACCACAAGAGAGAAGATGGTGTGGCTTGGTAATCTCAGTGCCATGCTATGCAGCGAGGATCTGGAGAAATGGGAAACAGTCAGTGATTTTCTGATTGCTTTGCCACTGATTGGAAAGTACCTTATTATAGCCATGAACCAGGATGTTCAATCTTGTTTTACTGTTTTTTAAAATCTCATTGCTTGCTTTGGTGCATTTGTGCACTGAAGTCCTAGAAGTGTGCTTTGAAAAGTTCCATTTGGCTGCCTTGTAAAAGTTCATGGTATCAAGTTTTGCTGCTTAGAATTGATTATCATTTATCCTACATTTCTATAAGGTAGTTTGTTCTAGTGCCTCAATGAAACATCTAGTGCCTTAGTAACCTTGCTCTAAATGGAGACTGAAGAAGTTATGTTTATTGGGGTGAGAGCACCAAGGTACACACACATTAATGTGTAATGAATTGGTAATTCCATGTTAAGGATGTGACAACATGAGCAAGCATAGTATTACTTAAATGTAATTTTTGGAAGCAATCCTCATATTTCATATAATTTCTCAGATCATGCAAATAGCCTAGCATTACATTTACTGGTGTTATAGATGTGACAAAAAGTCCTCTTCACATGTGAATGCCCAAATAGTTTTCCAAACAGACATGTTTTTGCTATTTATATTTGATGGTTAGTAATATTTGTATATATTTTATCTTATATTTTAAGTATCATAAGCTATATGAGTTGAATTTTAAAACCTAGAACTCACTCAATTCAATTCTTTTCAACTTCTTTACAGTTCTCTCAAAAGAGCCTATTGTGGTGTTATATTTTCACACTTTGTCAAAACGAAAAAAGCAAACAGAAACCATCACTTATTCGCAACTTAGTTAGGCTACTTTTATCTAACACAAATGCAACTCTAATGAGTAGCAGCGTAAAGGCAATGAGCGCGATTCACATATCAGAGCGCACGACGTCTCATTTGCATCCGAGCGGATACCTGTCTGCATATATTATGCTAATCCGGAGGACCAGTTCAGACTTTAACCAAAGGGGATGGATGCTGTAAGACGCACTGAAGTAACGGAGAGGGATCCTGCGTGGAGAGAAGAGTTATCCGATATGAAAATGTGTCGGTAGTACAGCTCCATCAACACTTAACCTAAATATCTGGGGAGAAATTGATTCCACTTTTCGTATCCTATGAGTCACGAATGGATCCTACGTTAAGGCTCGGCAAGAAAATAATATTGCGTTTTTCATTACTTTGTATATTTTCTTCATATCAAGGTAAATATTTATATTTATTATGCAAGTATATATGATGTGGATGTTTTGTGGCATCAGTATGATGTTACAGAGGCATGTACAATTTTGGTTGCATACATTTTTTACTTTTGACATAATTTATGCTTTTGTCTTATATTAGCTAATGACACTGGCTTAAATAATCAGAATCGAATCTTTTATTTTAGTACATATTTCCTGGGGCACTGACAGAGTGAATTTTACTAGACAACATGATTATGAAAAGTAAGTTATTTTCCGCATTATTTCAGTATAATTTTCATCATTTGCGCTGAATTTGACTTATTGCAAAATAAGGGAAATGTAGCTGAAGCTAATGATTGTTATAGACACTGTATCTGTAAATATTCACTTTTCCAAATGTGACAGCCGTTCTTGTGTAACTTTGTTGATGTTTGGGAAAAAAGGCTTTATCTGCTCCGCAGCAGTGCTCTCTAGACTAACACAAATGCCGATTACCTGTGAGAAACAAACCGCGCCTTGTTCTCTCTTTCTTACAACAGCGAAAGCAGCAGTATAATACTGCAGAAATGGGATACGGGTTCCCAAGGAGAGCAGGTAGGAGAGCCTTGTCGCTGATTTGAAGCACTGCTTTGAGAACCCCTCCAAATACGTGAAACCGTCAATAAGGCATTTGAAATGTCACAGGTTAAATGCATACACTCGCACATTTGGTTCAAACAGGGTAAAGTCTATGAGGTAAATTTCCTACAACTTAGTGTTTACACCAAAAATGTTTGCTATGTTATTACTTGTATGTGTCAAGGCGAAAGGTATCAATTGTGTTATGACCCTTTCACAAGACAGTGACAGAAAAAGTCTGCTTTTTTGTTTCGTATTGATGTTTACGCTTGTGATAGCTTCCCTGACTTTTTGATTTTGCTCCTTCCGTTCACGAAAACCTTAGCGTCACACTATTTGGCAAGGAGCTGGACCCCATTTTAGGACAGGAAAAGTAACACAATAAGCCGCCTTCCTTACTACAAAGTATGCTATCAGGTCAACCGTAGTGGTAGACCTATTCTGTCATGTGCTTTCTATAATGTTAGTTCTCCCTCGTTCTGGACACATTGGAGATTTCCTTTTATTAACCCACCCCCCAAGAGCCTCAAAAGACACAATAGTAAACTAGGAGGCATTTCTCATCAGTCATCCCTCAACAATTAAGCTGCGGGTCAGGCTCTCATTCTCATGCCATTAACTTCCAATAGTCAGGCACAGTTAATAGTTGAAATGCCACCTCCCATCTTTTAGCTGTTGCTCTGGTTCTCTGGGATGAAAGCGGTCAATTCGGCTCAGTCCCAGCCTGGTCTCAGGTGTCCAGTCCCCACATACAGTAGGCTACATGAGGTTTGCTGGATTTCCACTGGAGGGTTGAAGGCACTGAGTACAAACTGTTCTCTTTTGCACGAGTCTGGTGAAGGGATCTTTATTTCAGCAGAATGTAATAGATTAATACATCTTACTGGTTATCAGCTGTAAAGGCAACAAAATATGCCGTCTGACTGATCTGGCAAGACCCTTGGATGTGGTAAAACCAGGGGATTATGTGTGTCATGAATGGCCTTTTTTAAATGTGCCACCGAAGTACTCCGATCTGCTTCTCCAATATAATCATAGATGACCATCTCTGTTTTTAATGCAATATTCTGTGCAACATTTTTGTTTGAAATGAATCTTAAGACATTATCAAAATACGCCTCATTTTCTTGCTTTAATCAATTTTTTATTAACATGTCACCGGAGAGCTCAGATTAAAAACTTCAACACAGAGGCTGAATCAGAGTGAGAATGGCTTTGCCTTAACAAATAGGACAAACTAATTTTAAAGAACACAAGAATAAAGACAGGCTTAGAAGTATCCTACTTTATTTTGGCAATTTGGTTTGGCATTTGGCTCTTTGGCAATGATGCATATTTCTTTATTCAGAAACTGCCCTCGTAATTCGATTCAAAAGATGTAGATATATTAATACGTTTAATGAGTAATTACTGAAAAATATCGGAAGAGTTGGATTATCATGCATTCTTGACCTCACACTGTTTGCATCAACAAAGTAATTCTCTTGTCTTTTTCCTGATTCAGAAAGCACTTACATCTAATATATCTACAAATGTACAGGAAGCACTGAAGCCATCAATACGAAGAGTCACAGGTATATTTAACAACTGACATGGGGAAGGTACAAAAGAAAAAAAGACTAAACCATGTAAATCTATATAGATGTGTGTTGTTTCAGCATATTGTAATTTGAAATTATTGCAATTAATCTGTGAATTTGTATCTAAAAATAGTTAATAATCCAAGGTAATCAATATCTTAGTGTGTATAGGACCTCTCTTACCTCCCTAGACTGTGCATTTTCAAGAGGCAGAACAATTGACCCTTCTGTGTGTGTTCGGCATGGCCGGGCGAGATATAAGAGGGACAAGGTGCAGTCCTTGATCCCTTAAGCCACACACGTTGGAAGGACTCTGTTGTCAGATGTCGTCATCTATACCTGCCCTGGCAGCTTGGCCATCTGAGACACTAGCTGCTTGGCTGGCCCACCCCCTCTACTCACCATATGGTGTAAACCCTCCTAAGATAAGGGACCACGGTTAGCCCCTCAGCCCCCCTACAGCTGTGGCCCAGTGCCCTGCCTGCGGCCAGGCGGATCGCTGCCTCAAAGGCCAGGTGGAACAGGGCTACTAGCTACACAAGACTTAAGTGGGAGAGACTGGAAGCTTGGTTGAGAGGGGGAAAGTGTAGCCTAGTCACTGCTGAACATATGTTAAGTGGGGGTTCAGTGTTTTGTCTTTAATAATCTTGCCCTAAAACACATGTTCAATAAGGAGGTGACTACTAAGGAAAGGGAAAAGGGGTTTCCCCTTTCATAGCAAATGCCATTTGTTTTGCCTAACACCAGCACTGGTGTTCAAATGTCAGCATAGTAAGTTCGCCACCCACCACTTCCTTCTTTCCACAACCAGCCGTTCCAGGCGCCAGATCAAGAATATCCCCTAACATTTGAGGGGCACAGAGTCTGAAACAATAGATCTGCAATTTAGATTGCAGGCACAATGCAGTATGAATGTGCTATAGTGAGTTTAATGTTTTCTTTCCTTCTGTCATTTATTTAATCATGGCCGCCATATGACTTTTGGCAGGTCCCTGCACTTTCCCATGTCTAAATGGAGGCCATTGTGTTCATTCAGACTCCTGCAACTGCAGTTTATATCAAGGCACTGGGCGACGATGTCAGAAAGGTACAAACGATAATTTTCATGATAAAGTCATTTGACAGACAGACGTATGTTGTGTAGTTTGCTTGTTGTAGTATATGTACCTATAATGTCTCAACACTGTTCTCTGTTCAGTCCCCAACACAGGTTTTGAGAGAGAGATGACGTGCCGATCATGGGGGCAGTACAATTTTGAGACCTTTGATGGGTTATACTTTTACTACCCTGGCAAATGTACTTACACTCTGCTTAGGGACTGTGAGGATACCACACAATCCAGTGTTCTCATACAGGTATATGCGTGTAATAGCCAAGGAAGCTTGTGATCAGCACTTCAGTAACTGTTTCATTCATGCATTTTTTATTGTCTATTTTTCCATCTTAACTTTTGTGGTATTGTTTTGTCAGTTTGTGTCTCTCGAGTGTGCGGTCTCTATCTTCAGACATTTTTTTTCCAGAGCAGATTACTGAAAGTGATCTCATCATTGCAGTCATTTATGTCAATTACAGTTTAATATAGCAATTACCTGTAGGGTTCACATCTTCTGTCATCCAAGACAGATTTTACTTTGTTCCCAGAAAGTTGCTCCTTGGGAAACAAGTGGAGGAACTGCCTAAGTGAGCAGTTTATTGCTGTTATTAGCCTAAATGCTAATATTATTTGTCAATGAATCAAAGAGATGGCTTAGGGCAGTGTATTAAGCCACTGGTGCCAGCTTTGAGACTTGGCACGACTCTTGTCATTGAGAACATTCTTCACTAAAACATTATCAAAACATTCCTTAATAAAAAAAGCGACATAGTGTTTTCTCACACAAGCAAACTTTTGTGAGCCAAATAACTTATTCAGAGCTGAAATACATTATTCATAGATGAAAATGACTAATAAACAGAGATGCTTTAAAAACCTTATGAATTAATTCTTCATGAAAGCATGTTATAAATTGTTTATAAATGGTCTCTGGTCTCAGACAAAACAAATGACTATTCTTAGTTTAGGCTACACCGTGTGCTGTGAGATACCAGAGAGTAGTTTTCTGTGTGACTCTAACTGTCCTGAATTCCTCCTGACTCCTGCACAGATTCACAATGACCCAGACTGTGGTCCCTCTCCATACACCTGTGCCCGGTCCGTCAGCCTCTTTCTGCCATGGGAAGGAGAGATCAGGTTGCAAAACTTCATGGTTACCTTTAAAGGCCAAAGGTACTGAATAAGCCCTCTCTAGACCACTTGCTGTGCAGGCTTATTTAACTGTAAGAATTTAACTGTAAAAACAATGCATCCTGGGGTTCTATCTGTTCAGAATGCAGTCACATGTTTTGCGTGATGTAAGTTTAACATAAGAACCTGTGGGACAAGTATGTGATTCTATGAACCCTTTGTCACGCAGTGTTCAGCTCCCATACAACATTCATGATATTGAAATGGAGAGGATATCCCACTACATCCTCATCACTCAACACCATGGCTTCACTCTGGCGTGGGAGGGCAACAATGGCTCTGTCTACATCAAGATGAGTCCAGAGTATGTTGGCAAGATGTGTGGGCTGTGTGGGAACTTTAATGCAGACGTTCAGGATGATCTGAAGACCAGCTATGGTATGTAGGCTTGATTGGACCATGTAGACTATTTTTGATATCTCAACAAAAATTGTCATAGGCAATATTTTTTTTCGGCAATAAAAGGCTTAATTTTGACAATATGCTGCATCATTGAAATTGAGACACAAAATTGCTAGTTATTTCTAATCATACATATCAAACGTCAACATGAAAGGTTTTCTAGATGTTATGCCACACGTACATTCCACAGGTGTTATCACTGAAGATGTGGCCATGTTTGGGAACAGCTGGACTGAGGAGGAGCCCCACCAGGCCAGCTGTCCCATGGTGCCCTCACTCTACCCCTCCCCATGTGCCGTCCAGGATGCCCACACACTCCTGGTACTGTGTCACACTGTCTGTGAAGTTTATGTGTTTTAGATTGATTTTGTCGTGCCTTCACTTATTTTCACTTACTACTTTCACTTATTGAAACTGGCTTTGGTTGAAAATATTTGCTGTTGTTTGTAGTTGTTGACAGATTCTTGATTGGCATTGTTGGCATTTGTGGATAGATTCTTTCTATGACATATTTGATGGATGAGAAAAAAAGCACTTCCTTTTGTTTTTCCTTTTCAGAAAGTGGAAGAAGTTTGTGCAACGCTACTGAAGAGTCCTTTCAAGTCATGTCATGAGTTCGTTAGCCCTTATTCTTTTATGGCCAGCTGCTCAAATGATCTCTGCCTGTGAGTAACTACCAATAGCACTTATAGATCATTGGTGACACACTGAATGAATTGACTGATATTCTGAGTATAATTTATCCATGAGAACCCATAATTCTTTTGTAATTCTTCTTTTACTGGTATTTTTTATATTTTTAAAGGGCCTATGCAGGGGTAACAATTACATGACAAAGACTGTGCTCATTAACTACACCCCCAGGCCCTGAGGGTATTTTCAACTAGGGGTTTTGTTTGTCCTGATTCTGTGGTAACAGGTCTGGTCCCAGTGGTGATGCGGTATGCCAGGTATTTACTGAGTATGCCAGGGCTTGTGCCCATGCAGGCCACACACTACAAGACTGGAGATCTCACATACAAGCTTGTGGTAGGTGTCCTCACCCACGATCTTCGAACTGTTTCAATTGCATATTTAGTTTCATATTGTTATGTTTCAACATGTTTGTATTTATTTAGGGGTTATACGTGTAAATGTATGGAATCTTCTCTGTTGTTGTCCTAGCTGTCTCCTGCCCAACGGAACTTGTGTACAATGAATGCATCACCTGTTGCCCTGTCTCATGTAATGTGGAGAGGATGTGCATCGACAGCAAGCTCCAGTGTCTAGATGGATGTTACTGTCCTGATGGTATGAGACTGTTGTGTAATGTGCTTCTTTTAGTGGGACCTCTGGCTAAAATACTGCTCTTACCCCAGAGAGCTTAGAAAGGGCTGAGAACAGCAGCTCAGAAGTAAACAGAATGGCCTAATTACTTCCCAGAGGGAGAACCTTTCTCATTCTGTGAATGTACCAGGGATTTGATGTTGATTGGTTGCTGACTCAAAAGTAGACTCTTCCATCATGTAGACAAGGGCCACTTTCATAAACAGTATCAGTACGAGCCAGTATCAAAAATAGAAAAGTTCTAGTTTCAGAGGCAAGCTCTGTTTTATTGTCACTGTTAGTGCTGCTTATCTCATTTGACCTGCGCATGGTCTCAATCCATATTAAGAAAACACCAGCCTTTCCAAGGTCTCTTTGGGCAGCTGCTTTGCTGAGTCACCACTTTCTTTGAACAGGGCCCTTTGTCCAGCTCCGGTCACTGACTCTCCCATGTGTCCCTTACATTGCAGATCTGATCTTCGAGGACGGGAGCTGTGTCAAGGCCTCCGACTGCCCCTGTGAGTTCCATGGCATGCTCTACCCCTCTGGTCAAGTGGTCCAGGAGGAGTGCAACAACTGGTCAGTATCCAAAGCAGCTCTCCATTGCTTAAAAAAACATCCACTTTCAAACACTCTCTCTCTGAGTACACTGAAGCTGATTGAAGTGTGTTGTCAGTCAACATGCTTTTAACATTACCCAGCACATCTCCGCAGATTTAATAGAATGGCAAGCATTCCTTCTGTGCCATAATGCAGCTGATTGTGCAATCATAATTGACTTTTGCGGACAGTCCAGCCACGGCAGAGGGAGGCCCACTGGTCACCTATCTGTGAAGTTTGTGACAGGCTTATGTGTAAAGTCCACCTGTGACCGCTTGTGTTTCATTACCTTTCAGCACCTGCCAAGGGGGAGTATGGAACTGCACTGATTACACCTGTCCAGGTCTGAGTGTCCTGTACACAGCACGCTGTTTAGAAAAATCTTGAAAAAAACGTATTAAGCCCAGAAATGGCTCTTGTTGAGTGGTTATGTAACACAGCATCTGATTCTGATTGTTTTTTGTTTGCTTGTTGTTTTGCTGCATATAGGGGAATGCTCTGTCACTGGCGATATGTTCTTTCAGTCCTTTGATGGGCGTGTTTACACTTTCCCAGCAACGTGCCAGTATGTTCTGGCAAAGAGTCGCAACTCTGGGAAATTCACAGTCACCATACAGAATGTACCTTGTGGACCAGTAAGTATGTAACAGTATGCATTATGGGCAATGACACCTCAGTCATCCCTATGTTAACACAAGCAAAGAGGAACTGGGAGAGTTCACTGTTTTTCCAAGTTAAGTAAGAAAGTTCAGTGTTTTTGTGCAATTGTGGTTGGTAAAATGGTGGCCTTCACTTGAAAGATGTATGTGTGCAGAAAGCAAGATGTGTATGTTTAACATAAACTGATGTTCCATAACAATTGTGGAACATTGCGACCAGTGACTGAACATTGTTTGCACTGATTGAACATTATGTCGGCCTGACTTTCTCACTCAGAGCTGTTGGGTGGGGCCGCTAGATGAAAGGCCCACTAAGGTTTGGTTTGTGTCATGATCAAACTCTCCAGAGCTGGGACAGATTAAATAAAAAAAGAACAAAAAACATGAGAGGCGACAAAAGCCCTGAGACTCTCTTCATCCTCAAAGGCAGCCTACCGTTTCCCATCGCCTGGGAACCGCTGATGCCACAACTCATCGTGCGGCAAGCGGACCCGGTATAAGATGTCAGGCCGACTGTATTGCCGCGGGCAATTCCCCTGGATTACCTTATCTGAATCCTGAGTGACGGGCAAGCAAGCGTCTTTGTAGTTGGGAGAGATGAAGAGGGTGCTGGGGGACAAAGGCGGGGGCTCTGCAAAGCGTCTGCTGAAAGGGGCCCAGGGCCTGATGCAGAGAGACGGGGGCACCTGTGCGCCCTGGCCTCCTGACTCCTATGAATGAGACGATTCATACGGATCGGATCGGTTTCTGTCAGGCAAAGGTTTTCGCCTCTGCTTTAAGAGCAGACAGAGGTGTGCTTAAATGCACAGACAGACATGCTCACACACATACACACACAGACGTGCACGTGTTCACACGTGAATGCACATGCTGAAATATGCCAGCGCATAAAGAAAATCACACATGCACAGACACACACACACATATTCGCGTGCACACACACACACACACAAAGACAACAAATTTTTAACTGTATTGTTTTTAACTGAAAGGGACACAGAGAAAGATCTGTTTGTATGTTTGTTTAAAACAGTATGAAATCTAGGATGCTGAGACCAGCCACAGTGTTTTCACTCAACCAGCCTATCTGCATTGTCTACCTTGAAAAGCCTGTGATCATACAAAATGCTTTTCTTTTGGGCTTCTTTATCAAAACTATCTTTTCTCAATTGCAGAATCTGGATGGGGCCTGCATCCAATCAGTTAACCTGGTTGTTGATGAGGATCCAAGGACGGAGATCACAATGAGCCACATTGGCGAGGTCTTCGTGTCTAGCCAGTACCGAATCTCCCTTCCCTATTCAGACGGTAACTGCACGTTCAGTGGGAAGCCTAAACATTGTATGCTCAGGCCCACGGCGAAGGGGAGTCCAGGGAGGCCTGATGTGGATTGAATGACAGCTGCTCGGCCCTTGAGCAAAAGGACAATGCTCCAGGCTGAATGCTCCAATGCTGCATTATTCTGCCCACACAAAACTCCCCTTCTTGTCAAGCTCTCCTTCACTGTGTGCAAATGTCTCTCAGTCCTCCCTGTAAAATGTCATCTTTGAACATAGAGACCCGTGTGTCATGATTACTTTTGTATGATGGATAAATAATGTTATATTATTTTACTGTAATTAGTCTATTTTAATATACTGTATTGCACCATATCATGGCTAATATTAAGATTCAAATTTATTTAGAAAAGGTGCAGGGCATAACTAACATAAAAAAGTGTTCCTTTGTGCTTTGTGTTTCCGTAGATGTGTTCCATATCCAGGAGCTGTCCACCATGTTCCTGCAGGTAAAAACCTCACAAGGTTTGAGGCTGCAGTACAACTGGCGGGAGTTCCGTCTCTACCTGCAGGTGTCTGAGTTCTGGAAGGAGGACACGGTGGGCCTGTGCGGGACCTTCAATGGGAACATTCAGGATGACTTCCTGTAAGTCTGCCTCGCTGACCCCCCGAGTGCTGCGGCAAACCCCCTGTAACTGCAGTCTCTTCCTGGCACCGTGTACGACCACTTTAGGCTGAAAGGATACTACGTTTCACTCCAGTTGGGGGGGGGCGGTGAGAAAGAAAGTAAGAGAGAAGGAGAGAGAGACAGACCACTCTGTAATGAACACTGTCAGCAGGCGTCCTCTACAAAGCTCTCATTTGCTAAGCCCACACATGTGGAATCACTAATGATGGTTCATATTCATATGTGTTATATACATATACTTTCACTTAATGAATCTGAAGTCAAGCGGCAAGTTGAAATTAGAGGGCAGTAGAGTATTTGGATCACACTGTTTTCACTGCAGTTTCTTATTCTAAAATATTTTTTCTCTTTATCGTGTGTGTGTGTGTGTGTGTGTGTGTGTGTGTGTGTCTCCAGAGCTCCATCTGGAATGATTGAGAGTACTCCACAACTGTTTGGGAATGCCTGGCGTGTACCCTCTGCCTGCTTGCCCAGTCTCAGCCTTCCACAACTGGACCCCTGCGACACCCATCAGCAGACAGGTGAGACTCACCTTGTCTGTCAGTGTTATCCTCACTAGCTTTGTAGTCCCTGGAGTCTGTGTTTAACCACCTCACTGCCTTTCTTAGCCTCCTATGCATCCCAGATGTGTGACATCCTAAACCAGGCGTTGTTTGCGCCTTGCCATGCCTACCTGAGCCCGGTGCCCTTTCACCGACAGTGCCGGGCCGACACCTGCAAGTGTGGGCAACCATGTCTCTGCTCCGCCCTGGCACACTACGCCCGTCACTGCAGACGCTTCTCCATCATCATTGACTTCAGAGCTCAGGTGGCTGACTGCGGTGAGTGTCTGTGTGTAATTTATAATAGGTGTCAATGACGTGTTTTACTTTTTTTTTTAAAAAAGAATGAAATTGTATTGTATTATACAAGAAATATCTTTTTTTTTAAACTCTTCAACCACATAGTTACACCACATACTTCATCTTTAATTTAGACTTTTTTAAATACAAGATCATAGAGTAGCAAGATACCTTGCTTTTTTATTTTTGGCGCACCAGGCAGCACAGCTCCATATTGTGGTGTTAAAGTGGCCTTTCTGCTCTTTATGATTATTTGGTTGTTTGAGGTTAATGGTGCTCATTTTGCTCCTTTCCCTTCCTTAGCAATCACATGCCCAGTGACCATGGAGTACGGCACGTGTGTGTCGGCATGCCAACGACGTTGCCAGTTTCTCTCCATGCCCCAGCTCTGTGGAGAGGAATGCGAGGAGGGTTGCGTTTGTCCTCTCGGAACATTCTACAACACTCGCACCCGCAGCTGTGTGAGAAGGTGCTCTTGATAGGCAAACACAGATTGAATAGTAATTTGTGTCTACTAACACAGTTGATTCTGTATCTGATACCTTACAGCTTTGTTTTAGAATAATTTCTTACATTTTAACATCATAAAATGTTACAGTAAAATTTAAGAAATTGTACTATTTGTGTTTTTTAAATTTCTGAGCTCACCAAGGGGTGATGCAATGCATTTGTAGTGAAAATTAGTCTTTAAGTTCAGGTCCAGGTCAAGTTTTGGGATAATGTAATTCCCAAACACTTTATACCCCATTATGGCTCTGGAGATATGCACTTTGCCTGCACTCTTGAGCCTTCGCAACCCCAGAAGACAAGCTGGTTAATTTTCCTTAAATGTCCTCTGGTCTTTGCATCCCAACCCGGCTCTGGGCCATACTTACCCTGCGCTAGAGTTACCACCAAGAATTTGTGCTGAAACCAGCCATTCATTGCCATGGAAGCTGTGGACGACACAGATATCTGATAACCAGAGAAAAAGAATTTGTAATACAGAGGCTGATGTGTTGTTAAGGCCTATATGTTACAAAGGCTTTTTACCTTCGCTAAACAACTTGCTAAAGAACTGTTAGAGCGTTTTGTTTTTTTTTTTGCCCTGGGTGTTTTATCTGATTGAAATGTTCTTTTTGCTTTCATTCAGTGTAAGTAATGTAAAGCATATTTTGTGTTGAATAGAATTCTTCATGTTAATTGCATGTATAGAATTGCTAACAGTGAAAAAAATCACACTTTGTGTGTCAAACATTACATCTCCATTCATGGAAGTGTGTGTGTGTGTGTGTGTTCAACAGGAGTGAGTGCCATTGCACCTTTTTAGGGGCAGATTATGCACCTGGGGATGTGATCATGACCTCATCAGGTGTACAGTAAGATCTATGCATTAGTTTTCTGTCACTCACAAACAATCCAGATTGCTCTAAATGTATTGTTTCCTTCGTGGCAATTACCTCTGTAACCTTTTGTACTGCTGTGTCTAATTGATTACTATTCATTTACTCTCTCTTTTAGGGTTTGTCAAGATGGAAAGATAGTGTCTCAGATGTCCTTTGTCAGTAAGTCTAATTTATAATAACTCTATTACATCAATCACCATACCTCATCTTTACCAGCGTAGGTTAAGGGGAGCTCTTTGTAATGTTTTGTGTTTTGTCATAACCTGCTTCACAGATAAGACATGCCCCCTTGGCCAGCGCTATCACGAGTGCGACGATGTGACAGGCAGCTCGGCCCGGAGCAAAGGCGTGACCTGTGAGGAGACTTGCGAGTCCCACTTGCTGAACCTCACCTGCTCGGCGCACGAGCCCTGCATTCCAGGCTGTGTCTGCCCTGAAGGGTGAGTCTCCCACAGAATCACTGGATTCCACTTTCACATCAAAACAACCAACCATCTAGAGCACAAATGATATAAGTCTGCGGGAGACCCACATTTCATGGGTCAATCAAAATTTATTGGTCAGCTGACTGTAGATAGTAGGAACTGGTCTCCTTGATCTGTTGTTTAATACTTGTGGTTTATTAATTTATCAGCCAGCAAGTTTATAAGATGCATCACCTGGGTGATTAATTTATCAGCCAGCAAGTTTCTAAGATGTATCACCAGGGTAATGAAAATATTTTTTTTGTGCATGTCATGGACTAAGTTTATTTTACATCAGTGGGCAACAGTAAATGTGAATTCACACAAGTGACGTGTAGAAACCGAGCAGAAGGTTCCATTCATTGTTTGACTGGTTTCTGGTATGATTCAGCTAGTTTCATGTTTCATCCTTTGCTTTGATGATCTTTTATGACAGCGATAGCTTTGTGATAACAGCATTTTGAGGATGGCAAAACTCCTGGCATATGTGTGTGTGTCATAACAACCTGAGTGTTGTATCAGTATGGGCCTTGTGTGTGCAGCATGTGAGGGCAGTGATATTTGGTCTGAATAAAAAGGTTGGCTATCTGTGGGCTGCTGATCCGTGCCGACTTCATTGAGGTGAAGGTCGGCCCCCACACTGGATTCTCTTCAGTGGAATGTCCTCTCTAATGTCACTGAAGTCACTGAGGTTCTATTTGAGGTCCTACATATTTATGACTCATTTAAACAAAATTGTAAGAGTTTCTTCAATAACCATGAGCAGTTCTCTGAATAATACCAGATAGTTGACAGTGACTCTTTCACTGCGTATAGAAGTGTTGCTGAGTCATTTAGTGTGTTTAAGCAAGTGCTGTTGACCCAGCTAGCACTGCTGAAAGGGGGATTTGTATTGGGAGATTCTTGTTGTGACGTGGGATAATTGTTTGCCTTCAGACCCATCAGGTCTCCCAGAGACGGGGTATTCTTGTGAATCACTGACACAGAAAACCACCACATCTTGCCAGATTAATGCCACCTGATCTGTTTAATGTCACACCCTTACAAGAGCGATATTGTCAAGGTTAAGTGAGTATATTATTAGTGGCAAGTGAAGTCCAATTCTCTGAGGCCAATATCAGACACAAAGAAGTCACAATAGGGTTTTGGTCGTAGCAACATTCTTCCAATTCAGTTGCTGTAGGGTGCTATGCGGCACTGCGATGAGGAGACTTAACTCCCTGAAGCATCTTCTCCTAGATGATTGGAGAGGTGCTGATTCACTTTGATGGTGTAGCATTTCCTTTGTTAATTCAGAGACCCTCATAAATATTCATATACCTTACCTACAATGTGAAAGGATGAATTGTGGTGAAAAATGATTGTGAGTCAAAAATGTCTAGACTATTATGTTAGCTGATATGTGAGCAAGGCTAGAAGGAGCAAAGGCCACTGCTCTTTAACTCCTGAGCCACCAACCAACCTAGTAATCCACTAACACACACCTGCAGCATGTTAATGTAGCCTCAGAGCTATGGCCGTCCTATCACAAATGTTTCATAAGCGGCTGTAACTCAAGAAGAGTTTAGGATCTAGTTTTTGCGTTGCATGTGGAAACAAAGAGCTGTTATGTTATGATTGGAAAGCAGTGAATGTAGTTTATTGTCATGTCTAGGGTGATGGACATCTTACAGAGTTCCACTGAAATGTTGGCTTGTGTCTTTGATTCCTTTAACACAGTAACTATGGGCCAGGTTCTCTTTAAACTCTATTTAAACTGTCAAGACCAAGTTCTCTTATTGTTATGCAGGATGCAACTTACTTTACTGCCTCCATTTTTTTAAAGTAGTATATACAGGCATATAAAGACAATGGTTTTGAAAGCATACTGTTGACTTGTCTTGATTGTTTAATAGTATCAGCATGTTTTTATTATGTGTTTTCTTTCAATAAAGAAATCAACTTCACAGGTCACCTTTAAAGTTTGTGTTTACAACAACTTCTTTTAAAATGTAAAAGAATCATATTGTACTAATACTTTTCTAAAAAGACCAAAACAAAATTCCATGTGGTCCACACAGCGTAGCTCTGCATTATTCATTGCTCTGAGGAGAGGCCATAATGCTAACGTTACATTCATGTCCTTATACAGCAGTATTGTGTCCCCTTTAAAGAATCCTTTTGTTCCCTGGCAAGGCTGAGCTCAAGGGATAAGGTAGTAAGTCTCCTGCAAATGTCAGTTTGGACTCACAGATTAGGTAAGAGGAGTGTTGAGCACAAGGCAGTGCATTCGGTGGTTCTCTTTATTTGGCATCAGCTGGAGTGGGCAGTCATGTATTAAGGTGAATGCACCCCCCACCACCACCCGAGCAGGTTTAGATGTTGTTTGTAAATGTTGCGGTTGTCATGTTGTGGCTTTGGCGAAGTGTTTGTGTGGGTTGTAATGGACGTTTGTGTCTGTGTGTTGGTGTCAAGCTGTTGTGTTGAATAGTGGACACTTGGGTGGCCATGCATAGCACTGAAGGCAGTCTGTGTCATTATCTGTCAGTGGGTTCGCTCTCCTCTCCCGTTACCTGCGCAGCCCTGCTGTGACTCACAGCTCCTCAGGGACTTTCTCTCACTGTGTTTGGAAGAAGGAGGCATTCCTGTGTTAATGAATGTCATTCATGCTGGGTAATTACCTGTGCCTTTTCTTCCGCTCACGCTTGTATGAATGACTGCTTTTTAAATTTATGCAATAAACTAGTAAAAAGTTGTATCAAGTGACTGCCAAGCAGCTTAGTTTTCAGAATCTTCATTTTCAGAATTTGTTGCTTTTTCATTTTGCAAGAAATGATTATCTGTGCTATAATGAATGTCTATTTCACATTAAGGAAGGTGGACTAATGCTGTTTTACCTTCACTTTTTGTGAATAGATTTGAGGTCTGAATTACTTTGTGCTTTTTGATGCTACATTTTGATGTGAGACACTCTAGAATATTCTTGAATATTTAGTGTTTCTGTGCCAAATGTCTACTGGGGAAAAACAGGGTTGTTCTCCTCACCTTTGCATTGTCACATTCCTGATTGAAATATGAACCAACAAAAACAAAGGATTCAAGCCAGAAAGTGATGGAGTTAACCTTCACCCATCATTTTCAAACCCCTCAGGCATGAAATTAAGTGTCTAAAGCTTGTGGGAAATCCTTCATAACCATGGCACTGTTCCCTAATAAGAAAAAAGGAATATGCTGTGTGCTGGTAGGTGGATCCTGGAATAGTGACATTATGAGGCAACCTGGGACTGATGTCCATTAGATTTTTTTTTTACATTATTTTATGTTAGATAGAATGTTAAATTAAATGTAATTCAATTAAATTGGATTCTTTTGTTAATAAAATTATATTTCCATGTGGTGCAAATTGAATTTATCATACTATATTTTCAGATTTTAGGTGACTTTAATGTGTGTCTTAAAAAGAAGCTCATAGATCTCTCATTACCAGAGGTAGTCACAGGGGACAGGTGTAGACATCTACCCAAGTGCTACGATAAGACAAAGACAATGCAATTGACAATAATTTGGCTCTATTTATAAACACAGTTCAGGCAGATAGGGGATGGATTATTAGAGATTCTTTGATCAGAGTAATTGATACAGTGTCTTGGCTTTGGGATAAAGAAAGCTGTTAACACCACTTTATCTGGGTGTAACTTTACACAGATGGATTCAAGGTTTGGGCACAGACCATTCAATGTGTCGCTTCATTGTCTGCGATCAGGCGGGCAGAGGAAATAACTCTCTCTCTCAATATTACAAGATGCTTATCAGCTGCGTGTGACAGTGTGGAAACAGTGCCGGGCAGCAGACACAAAGGTAGTCTCATTGTGTATCTCTGAGAATGGGAATTGTCTGGTTTTCTCATGTAACTGGTGCAATTCCCGTGCAACTGATCACTGCTCCGGATCTGTCGACTGCTGAAGCCCACCCTGGTATTGCAGAGAGACTGTCAGTCTATTCTCTCCTCATGAACTTAGTGCACTATACCCTGTACTTTTATTTACCCCTCACTTGCATGTCATGAATAACAGGTGGAGAAACTCAACTACATGTAACATGATTTACATATTATATAAATACATAGTGGATCTATTAACATGTCTAAACTGATTAAACCATGTGACTCATTGTGTTTTGTTTTGTTTTGTGCTCCCCAGCTTGCTGAAACATGGAGATGAGTGCTTCCTGCCAGCAACTTGCCCCTGCATCTGGAAAGGAAAAGAATACTTCCCTGGAGACCAAGTCACATCCCCATGTCACCAGTGGTAGGGAGACACACTGACTCTTGGTGAAGCAAACAATGTTTGGGAAAACTCTTTTTCATTTCATTCAATTTTAAAATAGAAATTGTATTTTGCCATCTTCAGAATTCATTACCAAAATGAGAAGAAATAATCCTGTCTCTCATCTTTGAGGACTCTCATGCATCTGAGGCTAGTGTAAGACAAATTGGCACACTCAACACCAAGCAAACAAATAAGAGTCTGATTTTAGACAAATCTCTTACAGCGCAGCTAATTTTGAAAATCATCTTTTGCTTGAGGCGTTGAGTCCTGGGATTGCCTCCTCAGTGAAGCTAGTCATCTGATAGGCCTGTGTAGCATTGTCTGTCAGGAGGGAAGGGTGGGGGTGGGTGTGGGGAGGGGGTTTGCACTACCTGGCTGACAGAGCCAGTCGTTGTATGATTCTCTTTCATTTCTTTTGGACTTTTGGACTGTTTTTGGCTGCTCAGATGAAGGCTTTTCATAACTCTCCCAGCAGTGAGGAGACAGGCTTTTAAACTCCCGCTCACTCTTCCAAAGGCCCTTCTCTTCAGATGATGATGATCAGAGATAAGCAGGACAGATGAATGATCCATAGAGCACTGATTCAACCTTTGGCAGTTGACTCGCCGCTCTCCTTCTGGAGATAATTGCAACTTGCTAACAAAAGAGTCCATTAAAACTGGCAGACTCACTTGCATTAATTGGTTAAAAGTGGACCCGCACTTTTGCAGTGATATGTGTGTGTGTGTGAGGGGGTGGATTGAGGGGGTTCAGCGTTCAGTGATGGTGAATCTGTCTTTCAGCGTTTGCCAGCATGGGACGTTCCAGTGTGTCTTCCAACCGTGCCCTTCGATGTGTACTGCCTATGGAGACCGTCATTACCGCACGTTTGATGGGCTGCTGTTTGATTATGTTGGGGTGTGCAAGGTCTATTTAGTGAAGGTGAGGGCAGTGCTTGGTAATTGCTTTATAATAAACTGAACAAAAATCTTTTTGTTAATAGTATGTTGTGTTCAGATTGATGATGATGTATATAATGTCAACAAAATGCCATAGTATTGTATGATGTGAATAATTACATGAAATTTGAGCACTGGCTATTCTTAGCTATTGAACTTAAATGAAAAAAATGTATGAAGCATTTCACGTTATATACACACCAAACAAATACCATGGCTTTTTTTTTGGCGTTATGGATGTGACAAAAAATTAGGTTTTCCAATGATACAATGAATTTGACATTGAGTTAAATGAATAAGATGCATTTAAAGATCAAATTTACAAAGAAAGCAAAAATCATCACTAAGATGTCTCTTATTTTTGTGTACTTGTATATTTTTATATTTGTAAATATGTGTTTCATCATGTTTTATCTGTTTCTTATTTGTCATACAGAGTAGTATGGATTCAATGCTAAGTGTGTCAGCTGAAAATGTGGATTGTTTTGAAAGTGGCGTGATCTGCCGAAAGTCATTGCTTATCACCGTTGGTCGATCTGTCATAGCCTTTGATGATGACAGTGGCAAACCTGTAAGTACACTATATTGTAGTGCTGTATATGTGAGGAGGATTACCGAACCCCTTTATTCTGTTCAAGTAATTTTGTTGCAGAAAAGCACAAAAAAAACTCACATACATATTTTCCAGAAAAAAAATCTAATTGATTTATGGCATTCTAAATGATTTTCAGTAAAATATGAAGTTTACATTATGTTGAAAGTTTCCATGCCTGTTATCCTACATGTCAAAAGGCTGCCTGCAATGTCACCTTAGCTCATGCAGTCCAGGCAGGTGTCCCTCAGTTTCACTACTGTAGCCAATTCAGGAGTGAAAGGGGAGTCTAGTGTTCCACATAACTACCTCCGGTTGACCTCTGACCTTCCTCCATTCTGCAGAGTCCGTCAAGCGTGGTGGACAGTAGGCAAGGCGTGTACATCTGGCAGGCAGGCTACTTCACCATTGTTCACATCCCTGAGGTGGACGTCACTGTGCTCTGGGACAAGAAGACCACCGTCCACATCCAGGCTGGACCTCGCTGGCAGGTGAGCTGACAGCTGGCCAATGTTTTATTGATATGTTTATCTAAGGACAGTGCTCCATATATGAATGAGTATATCACTGATTAAAGCCTAAGTCGAATTTACATCAGTAGTAGAGTTGATGTTAGAAATAATCTGTGACACCTCAATGCAGACATGAGATGTCCTCTAGGACTCTATAGAATGATGCAAATGTCAGCGTGTGTACTATTTTCTGTAGTTTATCTGCCAAAATATTTTTTCCAGGTTTCTCCCATATTTCAGACCCATTTACTGCCTGTTTTGTCATTTCTCTCTTAATTTACCAAGTCCAGACATAAATCAAATGAATATGTTTGCCCATCATTTCTCCCATAATTTATAAAGCCCAGACTTAAATTAAATGAATATGTTGCCCATCGTTTTCCACCTTCCACACACACAAAAAAATCCCAGATTCTGCTACTTAAATGTTGGTATACAAATGATGTGTATTATATTCCGTGGAGTAATTTGAAGCTGCTTTCAAATAACAACTCAAGTTAGCCAGAAATTTAGACCTGGCTGTCACAGAAAACAGTTTATAGACATATAATTATGATTGCTAATGGTCTACAATGGGATGTTGTGTTCAGGGTAAACTCTCCGGTCTCTGTGGAAACTTTGACCTGAGAACAGTGAATGAAATGAGAACACCAGAGAACATTGATTCTTCAACGCCACAAGAGTTTGGAAACAGCTGGACGGCCGCTGAGGTTAGAGATCTGTTCTTTCATCTTTGTGGAGAAGTACATGTATTTAGGGGGAAAGAGTAGAGGAGAGAGCAGGTCACTAAAACACACATTGGGGAGGGGGAATTATAGAGGTGTGATTTTGTAATCATCGCTAGAAGATGACTGAAGAAAAGAATATCTTATTCATTATACTCAGTAAACATGTCTGTGTGTGTGTGTGTGTGTGTGTGTGTGTATGTGTGTGTGTGTTCATATGTGTTTGATATCATGTGTGCATGCAATTTGTGCGTGTGTGTGTGTGAGTGAGTTCAAGTGCACAAAGCAAACAGCATGCACTGATTAAAATGATGAAATGTAAGGATTATTTTCAGAACTATGCAAGCAGGGTACCACAAAGTCAAAGAGATAAAACAGTATCTTTAATTAGTCAATCTACACATCACAGTAAAAGATGTGCTAAGGATCAGATTTTCATTTGATTTTCAGTTGAATTATCAATATTTTACATTTTCATGTTTATGAAATGGATCATATTTCCTTAATAATTTAATATTTATGTTAAGTAACAGTGGTCTCAACAGCCTACTGACAAAAGTTTGTGTTTGTATTGTGAGTAAAGGAAATTAATCAATTGAAATTGAAATTGAAAAGAATGAAGAGGTACAAAAGTGTGTGTTCTGGTTTTCTGTGTGTGAGTTTATGTGTGTGTGTATATGTGTGTGTGTGTGCGTTTGTTTGTTTGTTTGTTTGTGTGCATGAGTGTGTGTGTGTATATGTGTGCAGTGTGTATGTGCGCGCTTCACTACCTTCCTTTGTGGTTTCCTCTGTGGGTTCAGTGTGTTAACAGCCCTGACATCAGACACCCGTGCAGTCAGAGTCCCCTGCGTGAGCCGTTTGCTAAGAGGCAGTGTGGCATCTTGCTCAGTGAGGTCTTCCATGTCTGCCACCCAGTGGTGAGTTGGAAAAAGACAACTTCACACCATCCATGAGAACCACCATTAGTTATGCCATTAAGTGTATGATTATGTGTTCAGAACCCTGGTGTTATTGTGCAATGTAACCCACATGACACATGACACATTTCACATGTTTCTTATATGTTTCAACATAGAGCCTCTTCCCACAGTATATTGCAAAACCTTTCCTCTATCAGTGTAACATAAATAGATATTAATTGCAGCATATGTGGTTAATTCTGTGAAAATGACATTCACAAATTATAGTTATATTCCAGCATTTGCACATATATTCCAATTTAGCCCCCCCTCTTTAACTTTGTCATTGTGTTTGCAGTGTAAAGTGCATCTGTCATAGTTAAGAGTGTAGAGCGCTTCTCTGAATCTGATCTGTGATTCCCATCCCTCTCAGGTGGATGTGACATGGTTCTACATGAACTGCCTGGCGGACACCTGTGGCTGTAACCGAGGTGGGGACTGTGAGTGTTTCTGTACCAGTGTGGCAGCATACGCCCACCAGTGCTGCCAGCAGGGCATCACCGTAGACTGGCGCACCCCCTCACTTTGCCGTGAGTGATAAGAGACAGAGTATAAGAACATTCTAGTTTGCACATTTTGTTCCATTTAAAATGTCACAGTTCTAACCTCTCTGTTCTTGTCTTCACAGCGTATGACTGTGAATATTACAACAAAGGTACTTTTCCACAAATTTTCTTTGAATTTGAATGAATGAAGCCTCAAATGAAAATGTGTTGCCACTAGGGGGCAGAATATGTACACTGATGTTTTGAAGGTTTACACCTGATGTGACCGTGGACGCTGTTATTTGCATCATAGTTCTGGGCAAAGGACCGTACCAATTGACCACGTATAGGGAGAGGGACACAGTGATCGCAGCCAATGGGACCAGTGGAGTTGTTCTGCCCAGGAGGAGATCCACCGCCAGCAGTGGGCTCCTGTCCACGTTCATGATGACCCCAGGCCTAAGCAGAGTGCGGCCACATGGTGAGCCCTAAACCTGTGTCCGTCTCCCAGTCTACACTCCCTCTCTTTCCCTATGGCATAGTAACGTACCATACCATTCTGGAACCACATCTTTGTCCCTGATTATGCTGCTATGATGATGCTTGATACATTGCATGGAAATCATCTATAATACAGACACACTATCTGTGTTAGTACAAAAGACTACATTCGCCTAATTATTTGTTCTATGTAGAGTTGTTGTACAGCCTACCATTTTCTTCCTGTGAGTTTACCCAAATTTCATTTGATAAGTGCTACCATGACTAATAATGAAGTCATGAGTCTGGTTAGTCAAATCAGTATTGAAATCTGGTTCTCTACGTTCTAGTAGCAGAACTGATATTTGGTGCCAGTGTAACCCTCAATTATCACAAACATATGATGATATGACAGTTTTGCTATTTTGTCCCACCCCCCAACTCCCTTAATAGCAATAATATTAACTGCTGTCTGAGTTGTCGGGGTGAGGGGGACCTCAGGTGATCCTAAAGCACGTTTTCCCGCCACCCATTGCTTCTGCACACAACTCCATGTTTGCCTGTGCATTCTGCCAGCGGGTCAAAGCGGGTTTGTTGTTGTGTGAGCCAGTGCCAAGCACACAGATACCACCGATACGGTGGCACGGCAGGAGAGCCGCTATCACGTTGAACGATGCAAATGCCGCAACCTGACCCCTCTAACCTCATTTGCCAACCTGCCAGGCTCCCTGGCTATGCCAAGCTGCAGCGTGACTCCAATAAATCACTGAGCGCCTTGTCTCCTGCCAGGCATCCAGGAACGACGCACTGGAAAGCAACAAAAGTACTTTAACACTCATGCGTTCGTCACTCTCCATGCCTCATGGAAAAAGTCTGAGGCAGAGAATATGCCTCAGGGGGATTCCATTATGCGTATCACGGGTTTGGGGTGTCCACTCTCCTGTGTTAAAGCCAGATATGGTTGATTGTTGTTTGTCACTGTTGCTATTGGTTGAAATGTATCATCAGTTTGCCATATCAGAGTTACTGTGTTCCATCCTTCCTGTTACCTGTGTTTTGTAATTTTAGTGAAAAATGTATCTGTCATAAAATTGGAAATGTCTGGAGTCAATCAACCCATACCCCTGTTGTTTGAGGTTGCTTTCTGTTGGAGTGAGAATGACACAGTTGGGTACACTGCAGACAAAATAGCCAACGTTTCAGCTTTGCTTTCCTGTACCCTGTGCAGTTAGTGTTTGGTGCCGGTTCACAAATTCAGCCTGTGTTGTACCACATTCTATTGTTATTAAACCTACTGACAGCCCTTGACATCCTTGAACAGCAGGGATATGGATTATCTGGACTTTTCCTATAAGAATACCCATACCTAGATAACTATACCTACCTATACCTAGATATTTTATGTGATTTGGCATATTCATTTTCTACCAGTATTGTAATCATGACATAGCATAATTAGAATTAGACTGTAGAAAAAAAAAGATTTTTGATTGCTGTATATCATTGCTATGCAGATACATCACTTGTGTCCTTCGAGGCTGCAGACAGACCGAACTACTTCCTACGAGTGGACAGGGGTGGCCATCTTAGACTTGGCAAGTGGCAGGACAGTGAGGCCTTCTTCGACCAGTGCACGTTCGTCTTGCACAGGGACACCTGGATCCCCGGCTATGACTCACTGGAGTCCTTCTCCAAGCCGGGCTACTTCCTACACTACATGATCTCATGGGTTCACCTCATGAAGTACAACCACTCAGATGGCTTCCGCAGAGCCACTCTCTTCAGGCTAACAGGTTAGTTGCACCCAGGGTGTGTGTGTGTGTGTGTGTGTTGAGGTAAGGATTTAGTCAGTGCATATGTTTACCTTTTAAGATTTTATATTCTAGCGCTTTTGTATAAGTTGTATTTTCCTCCCTCATGTTTTATTAAAATACAACACAAAAGTGTTAACTTGTATGACATGCAGTTGTAGTAAAGCTCCCTCTGGCACTGAGTCTAGACGTGAGTCTAAACTATTTACTTGGAGACGAGACAGCGCATTGGAATAACACTCTAAAACCATGGTGAAATGTGGCAATCTCTAAGCTATGCAGGCAAGTCAGTCTGCTTCAAACTCAAATCCTCGGGGGGGGTCAGCCTGTGTTTTTGGGGCGTGTATAGTGTGTGTGTGTGTGTGTGTGTGTGTGTGTGTGTGTGCAGGGGGCCCTGAGACAGCTGAGGCTAAGAACAAAGTGTGTGTCTGCCGTAACCCACCCCCTGTGGGCCCCCTCTCATCTGTCCCGTTTCGCACAAACACTCATTTACTTTGCTAATGGGCGCTTTGTGGGCACTGCCATGTTTGGTGTTTGGTGTGTAATGGTGAGCCATGCAGCTGTTGACTGGCACACGCCCACCCTGGTGAAAAATGACAGCTTTTGTCAATGGCGAGTGGCTGATGGCGAGGAACTGCTTTAATCAAAGAGATTGAGGTCTGGGGCAGTGGTCAGGGCAGGCGTGTGTATGTGCCTGTGTTTGTGTGTGCGCGCGCGTGTGTGTGTGTGTGCCTGTCTGTGTTTGTGTGCGTGTGTGTGCGCAATAGACAGACCGCATGCGAGTACTGTATGGTGTGCATGTTGTGTATGTTGTGGTGTCTATGTGTTGGTTGGGTGTGTTAATATACATGTAGGGATGTGGTGGTATGTGTGCATGTGTGTGTGTGTGTGTCTGTGTATGTGTTAATATGCATGCATGTGTGCTTTGCACACATTGTGCGGTGTGTGTGAGTGAGAAACATGCAGTGCATGCAAGGACCACAGGATAGTCTTTAGATTTCTGTGGAGCAAAGAAGAACCTCATTCAGTGTCCCCCATGCAAAAAGCCTAGGGGCAGATTTGAAGCCCTTAGCAACAACTAACTGACGGCCAAACGGCAAGTTACTAGGGCACCCAGCCCCGAGGGTCGTGTTTCAGGGACATGTGAAGCCTGGAGAGTCCACAGCCTCCGTCTCCCATCTCCACCTTCACCTCCACCTCTAACGAGGAGCCGGAACAAGGGCCTGCTGAGCCAGAGCAATTACCCCAGCTAAATATACCACAGTATTTGATTTAGGCCCTGTTTACACATATCTAGATATTTTTATGAACGGATATTTTTTTTATCCGTTTGCACCTTTTTGTTTACACGTAAATGGAGTTTTAGCCACCTCAAACGGATATTTTTTTAAAACGGCGTCCAAGTGGATATTTTTCAAAACACTGTATTTTCTGGATTTCAGTGGATAGGTGTAAACGCAATAAAAAAAATAAATGGATAAAAAAAAATCTATTTGTTTACAAAAATATCTAGATATGTGTAAACAGGGCCTTAGTTTAATGGAAAAGTTAGAGCGCCTACAGAGTTTGCCAGCAAAAGCCACATGGTTTTCCTCACAGAGGTTGGATGGGGTGGGGGTGGTGCATGCCGGTCATATTGGTTCAAGAACTGAGAGCCCAAGAGGATAAACAGTGACAGGGATGTTCAGCTGATTCACCCAGTGTGTTAGACAAAGGGCTCATGCTGAGAAGATCAAAAGTCATGCATGGAGAGGTCAAAGGTCACTCCACCCATGGGCCAGAGGTGAGCTTACCACACTGTGCTTTTGTTTGTAGAAATGTACAAATCATTAAAAAAATGTATTGATAAAATATTGGTAGTTGTACTGTATGTACATATAACAGATTGTTAACAGTGACATGGCAACACTTACTTAGACCTTCTGTCAACCTACTGGTATAACCTTGTCATAAACAAGTTGTGGCAGATAGCCTTTCCTTCCTGGCACAAGTCATCACGCCAGTTGGTGCCCGCTGACTCGATGGCTTCAAATTACTGCTGTCAGAAATTACACGACAACTCACACAAACAGATTCCTCACAGTTTACTGATGTTACTGACCTATCATAGTGTCTTTGCAAAGTTAAGCATGACTATGATCCCAGAGACAAACTGACCATCGCAATGAAACAGGATAAGGAATGTCATCTGTTATGATATCTTCGCAATGTGGTGATATCCATATTATAATAGAAGGTTGTTTCAGCTGTATTTGTTATCAGTCCCTCTTTACTAAATATTGTTTTATTTCATATTAACCTTAAGACTGATGTTAATTTTGCTCAGGTACAAGACATTTGATGTAGTCTGTGGACCATAATGTTGTTGTCTTCTCTTCAGCACCGTCTCAACACCAGATCCGGCCGCTTTGCCAGTGGCGGTATGAGTCATGTGTCAGTCCCTGCTTCAGGACCTGCAGCGACCCGCTGGGCCAGAGCTGTGTCACCATTCTAAAGTAAGAGCCTCAGACCCGTCCCATGGTGACCCATTCAGGCACGTGTCATGCTGCTCAGTAACCATGGCCGACTGAGTTTTTGGGGACATGACTGCATCGAATGAGTAACACAGGGCAAATGTGTAGCTGTGTAATATGAGCCCAGTGAAAGTTTTATGTGCTTCTCATATACTGCTTTTGACCTGTGCATTTTGTACTGATCAACTCATTGTGCTATTCTTGATGAACATGCTATCAGATAGCCATTAATTCAAATCTCATAAATTTAAAACAATGCTCATTTGGAGATACTTTCTTTGTTGCTAAGTAAAAATGTTGTAAAGCATTTGATGTTAGGTAATATTAACACCATTAACACCTTAAGTTATACTTTATTAAATTGTTTTTGACACTTGTGTATTCACATCTTCTGGTTGTTGATGTTGAGTTTTGTTTGTTTTTCTGTGTAGAGTGGAAGGATGTCTCCCCCTCTGTCCTCCTCACATGGTCCTGGATGAAGTCACCCATAGATGTGTCCGTCTAGAAGACTGTAAGTCTGGTTTAGGCTCTTGGAACTTTGTTATAAATATGTAAGATAGTTGTGCTGTAATTATTGTTTTAAGTATCAGTGTATATAAAATGAACCAAGTTGAACTGTAGAACTCACTAACATGTGTTCCTGAGCAGAGTTCACAAGTTCTGTTCACAACACTACATAATATCGTTGCAGTGCCATATCACGTTACCTGAATGTTGAAATATTCAGCCTAACATCTGCTTAATTAAGCTTGATTCTCTAATCTGGCTTCCCAAACTCCTGGTGATGGGGTTTCACTCTTGCCACAGGCGAAGCATTAGCCCCTATCACCCCCCTCATGTCTTTTCCACTCTTAAATGGCCGCTCTTATCTAACAGTTGCCTTATTGTTTGTCCGCAGGCACTAAGCCCCCAGTTGCTGTTCAGCCCATTACGCCGTCCAGCACGGCGGCAACACCTGCAGCTGTCACTTCTGCCACCACCAAAACCACTTTGGGCCCCTCCACCACACGTGCCACTCCCCCCTCCTCCACCACCACCATCCCCACTCAAACCCCCTCAACCCCCAGCCCTGGTGTGGAGACCTCCAGCACCACAGCACGAGCTCCAAGCACCACCACTCACGAATTGGTCACTAAAGCTACTGCCATAACCACTGTTGTGGCAACCACCAGACCGTCTGTGGTGCCAACTGAATCCTCATCTGCGACAGTCAAGCCGGAGGTGATGGACTCTGTGAGGACAACTGCAAGGACATCTGCAGCCTCACCCACCACCTCTGTAGTCCCCACAACAACAACAACAAGCAGGACTCCCAGCCCCTCAGCTACTCCTGTCTCTGCTACTCTCAGCACTGAGAGAACGACTCCAGTCTCCCCCACATCACAGTTCTGGCTGACGTCCTCCACAGCCAGGACAAGCGTCACCTTCCCACTACAACCACCCACCACAGCCAGCACCACCAGTGCCCCCTCGTCTCCATCCCCTACTGTGGCTGAATCCACCAGTCCCACCCAGAGGCCCACCAGGGCCAGCACTCTGCCTGTGTTTCCAGTCTCCACTACTAGGGTCTCCTCTGGAGCCACGTCCAGCACTGCCAGGCCCTCTCTCCATCACACCACCACCACCAGGCCAACCACTGTGTCCGAGCCCTCCATGGTAACCGACAGGACAACCACCTCCACTACCTCCTCCTCTACAGCAGCTCCCAGTAGAGCTCTAGAGACAGAACGCACTACTGAACATGCCTCACCAACAGTCAAAACAACAACCTCTGTAGCTGAGTCTAGGACTACTGCGTCTTTCACATCAACTGCATACTCACCAACAACTTCCCCCACGCACACCGTAGCTACCACTACTGTCAAGACCATTCCGGAATCCACTACAGAATTGACTACACCCAGTGCCGCTTACATCACGGTGAGGACAACACCATCCAGAGCCCCTCGGACAACCCAGCCTCTCAGCTCCACAGAGTGGACGATAAGAACGTCCCCAACAGAATCTCGGACATCAACAACCACCGTTCCTGAGCCATCCTCCAGCACTCTGGTTCACACCTCTCCAACAAGGACAGCAACAACAGTTCTGCCTGCTTCACCTACTTCAGAGCAAGCAGCTACGACAATGACAAAAGCTACCACAGTGGTCCCTCCAACTGCGCTTCCTCCACTGAGCACTCGTACTACTCGTCCAACGCAACCACCTGAGGTAACGATGACAACTAAATTAACAACTGTGAGAGAAACACCATCACCCACTGCACATACCTCAACACCATCCTTGTCACCAGGGGTTTCAACCACTGAAAAGGCTGCGGAAACCTCTGAGTATGTTACCGCTGACTGGTGGCGAACTACAACCAGAGAAGCAACCACTTCCCACACTACTCCCATCAGGCCTGTTCCTACTGAAATCATCTCAACCACGAGACTTCCAGTAAGATCTACAACAGCAGAGCCCACGCATACAGTTTCGACGACTACTCTTACGACTTCAACGCAAACAGAGGCCACGTCATCGCTACCAACTTCTTCTGTGTCTCAGGTGCCCTCCACAGAGACCACTACATACAGACCACATGTGGAGGTGCCCAGCACTACGTCCCAGCCCAGCACACAAAGAACAACAGACTGGCAGACACGCCCTCCTTATCCAGAAACTTCTACCACCCTCGTTCCTGTCACTCAGAGAGTGACCTCAACCACCAAGGCTGTTACATTACCTGTTAGCCCAGGTGAGGTCACATCCACAAAGACCAGCACAGCTCCTCCAAGCCCCAGAGCTACGACAAGGGTTGCCACATCAATCACTGCACCAACTCTCTCATCAGCAACAACAACAACTACAGTAACAACAACAACAAGATCTACAACATTACAATCTACAACACCCACTGAAAGAGCAACTAGCAAAGTTGCAATAACCACAACACCAGTTCCAGAGGTGACGGCAAAAGACAGACTCAGCACGCTTTCAACAACTTCCAGGCCGCCTCACCCCAGTCTCCAGACCACCACTGTGAGGCCAGTGACCTTACGTCCATACACGGATACCACAAGAGTTCCTCCAATAACAGGGAGGGTCGAGGTGTCGACAACAGCAGCCACAACATCCCGGCCCTCACCATGGTCACCCATAGTCTACACAACATCCACCTCAACAACCTCAAGGCCAAGCACTGCCACCGAGAGGGTCACCACGAGAGTGAGCCCTACTACTACCCAAACCACACGGACCACGACAACACCTCAAACAACATCCAGAGTTACTCCCTCCACAGCAGTGCCTCCTGTATCCCCCAGTGTAGGCACCACAACCGCCAGAATAATAGAATCAACAACATCAACAACTACAAGAACAACAACAACAACAACAACAATAGAAACAACACCACCACCTTTGATTTCCACATCCACAGTAAGGACACCACCCAGTTCCCCAACAGCGTCAGAGTCTGTGTCGCCAACCCACACTCCTCGAACCACTGTCAGATCTGTAATCACAGAACTCACCACTAAAACTGAGGAGCCACTACCTACACAAACCACAACTGTTTCCTCGAGGCCAGTGGTCACTCTAACATCAACAGTAGCACAACCTGAAATGACCACCACCGTCACCCCCACCACCACCACCATTACCACCACCTCTGCTGTGACAGTATCCACCACAGAAGGAAGTACATCTGCCACCTTGTCTACGTCGGGTCTTCGCCCCACTCCAGAGGCTACTTCAGCGTTGACTGCAAAATCTACTCTGGAGCCAGAGGAGGTGAAGACAACTGCCTCTTCAGCGCCAGTGACCTCTGCCCCTTCCACATCACTTTCCACCAGAACAACAGAATCCATGAGGAGGACGGAGACATCACTGTCACCTGTTACTCAGTACAGCTCACAGGAGTCATCTGAGGCCCCAGAGACCCCCTTTGTCTCTGGCATACCCACCACCATGACTGCGTCTTCTACCAGGATGTGCACAGTGAGTTCATTTAAAACACAATATGCTGAGAACAATTTGAGTGCAATTTGAGTATGATTTTGAGTACTACTATATACCAAATACAACAGTGCTGTCATAGGTTCAGACTAATAATAAGTCCACAGGCTTTAAACTCTTATCTCTTTACTTCTGTGGTTGCACATACTTTCTGCACACACAATTTTGGACATACTTTCTGCACATACAAAGATGTTTTGATATGAGAAAAAAAGTTTTTAACATGCAAACTCATTTCTTTATATTCGCTGTTTTTTTTTTCAGGCACCGTACTCTGAAATTATTGATGAATGTACCAAGTATATTTGTGTGGGTGGGCAACTGGTTTTGTTCAACAAGTCTCTGAGTTGCCCCTATAACTCTACTCCTCCTAACTGTGGCCTTCTGGGCTTTGCCATTCTCGTGAATGGAGACAAGTGCTGTCCTAAATGGGATTGTCCATGTAAGTACCTTGCACAGTGGACCCCCCCCCCCCACACACACACACACACCAATATTGTAAGAAATCCCTTCTTTGGTCATTGATGTTACCATCCCATGCCTAATTTTTTCTCTCTCTGGGTGATTAAACACCAACAGGTCGCTGTTCTGTGTTTCCTGACCTTAATGTCATCACGTTTGATGGCAACAGTATAGCCATCTACAAAGCAGCTTCCTATGTGGTCACCCTGCTTCCCAATGAGACAGTCAGCATCCTGGTCCAGGAGTGCCCAGTTTCAGACACGGTATGTGTACTGATGTAGGGGTGCCTAAAACATCTGTGCTTAGTATGCATGGATATTGTAATCTTTATTATTAACTTACCGGTCCTTGGACTTATGTGTCTCATTATCTTTCTTATCATTGTCTTGCAGCTACTGTGGAATTTCACAAACCTCTGTCTGGTCGCTCTGAACATAACACACAAATCACACAACGTCCTCATCAACAGGCTGCAGAGAAGGGTGCGTCCTGTCTCTCTTGTACAAAATAACAAAAATAATGTAAATAATTTAACAATTATTTATTTATTTTCACAATTGAAAGTGCTTACTGCCTTTATTGGGCATGTATTCTGCAGTTATACGTGAACTCTAGGTATGCCAAGCCCCGCTTTAAGAAGTATGGATTTGAGATCCTGGACACAGGGAACATGTATCTAATCAGGACTCCGACAGGACTGAAGATCCAGTGGTTTCACAGCACTGGGATGATGGTGCTTGAAACTGACACATACAACAAAAAACTGCCCACCATGGGCCTGTGTGGTAAGCACTTGAAGTGTACATCTAAGTTATTTATTATGTATTATTTATTATTATTTAGCCTTTATTTATATATATATTTATCTAACATTTGAATACAAATTTCTTCTTTCTTTCTTTCTTTCGTTCTTTCTTTCTTTCTTTTCTTCCTTCTTTTTTTTCATCACCCCGTGGAAGGGTTCTGTGATGGCAATCCAGCTAATGACTTGACCCTGTCCAATGGCACGACAGTGGGGGAGAGCGAGGACCCCGCTGTCTTCATCGACAGCTGGCAGGTTCCCAACACCACCAGCTACGTCAGTCAGAGCCGCAGGCGCGAGGTCAACTGCTCCACCAGTGATTGCTCTGAATGCCTGGCCATGCTGCACAACAACAGCTTCAGTCGCTGTCATGACTATGTATGTGTCTCAAGTGTACTCTAATACAGCGATAGGCTTAAAGCTGAGAGGGTTAATGACATGGAGTGATAAAGTGTGTGTGACAGTGGGATGATGCATCTTTTGTTGACAGTACTCCAAGTTCACACATGGAGCTTTGAGAAGATATCTAGAGAACTAGGGAGATACAAATCTAATATATAAACATTATGTACGCATGTAGGTTACACAAAAGGCTTACTGATTTACTTTAATGAAAAAGTGTCAGTGAAGTTCAACTTGTGTGGTTTTAGGTTCCACCTGCAACGTTCTGCGAACTGTGGGTGCGAGATGCAGAGTATGTGAACAATCCGTGTGTGGCATTGGCGGCATATGTTGCCTCTTGTCACAAGTTCAATGTCTGCATCGAGTGGAGGAGCCCAGACTACTGTCGTAAGTTCAGACTAATAAGTCCACAGGCTCTCATTTTCGCAGGAGGGGTCAGAATAAAAGTCTTTAAACTCTTATCTGCTTACAAAGTGGTGCACATAGATCAAATTTTGATGCTTGCACCTCTGATTCCATCAGTAATACTGATTTTGATTTATTCACAAGTTGAGTAGTGGAACAGTATTTTCTAAAACCATGAGTATTTTTTGACTCTTCAGCCTTCCTTTGTCCTGAGGGCCTTCGCTACCAGTCGTGTCTGACCACGTGCACGGCTCAGTCGTGTCCCAACCATGAGTTTGAGTATGACCCTGAGCAGTGCTCTGGCCTGACCGAGGGTTGTGTGTGCCCAGAGGGGACCCTTCTCCACCGGCCATACTCGTCCCTCTGCATCTCACCCAGCAAGTGTGGTAAGGAGAACCTAACATCCATCTGATGTCATTGCTGACTTTTAGAAGGTGGAAAAATAGCATCCACCCTAAGTGTTCATGCAATACCCAATTTTTTTCTTGTTTATAATGTGTCATGACACAATATGTTTTGTCAATAGGAATCTGGTATAAAACCACATTAAATACACATTAAATACCTTTCTGATATCTGCAACATGTTTATCCTGGAGAAACCAAACTGACTCAAAAGTGGAGCTTAGTTTGCAATGACTTTCTATCACTGTGATCTCTGGGCTTTGCTGTTGAGGGCTATGTAACAGATAACTTGATCCTGTATGTACCGTTTGTGTACATGCAAATTATTTCTAGTGGAAGGATTGAGATTGTGGAATAGTTTGAAGATCCTTTTCATTGTTCATGTGTACGATATAACACACGACTGACACACAACTGATGAGCCTCCATGCAGCCTATCCTCAGCTCTACGGGTGTCCCTGAGTATGTGAGGCACTAGGCACTAGCACTTGTTTTGACCAGGGAAAGCTATTTGTTATGGCTCCTGTGTCAGGCCTGACTTTGACCCACGTCCTTCTCAACTCCCCCTTGAGAGTATTTCTCCTTTTTAAGCTGCTTGAGTGTTGTGTCCTGTTTCTCCCCAGCGTGCACTGACAGCTTCGGGATTCCGCGTGCCGTGGGGGAGGTGTGGAAGGCCTCCAAGGATGGCTGCTGTATGTACAGGTGTGAGAATGACACCATCGTGCCCATGGAGTACAACTGCACTGAGGTGCCCCAGCCAGAGTGCAAGAGAGCCGGAGAGGTTATCATCAGCTTGGCTGACGACAAGAGCTGTTGCCCACAGAAAGCCTGTGGTGGGTTTTACAAGTTGTTGAATGATAAAGCAAAGAGTACACTAGGAATGCTACACACTACCAAACTTCCTTGTCATTATGGGGTAGCAATGGTGTTGGGAACTCCAGGATGTTGTGGGTTGGATTCACATTGCACCGATGTGGGTGTTCCCTGATGTACTTATGAGGATGTTGCATGAAATAAAGATCTCCTTAGGAATACTACAAAATAAATGCCAAACATGCTTATCATTGGTATAATATATGAATTAAATATGTCATTGTCAGTTACAATGTAATTAGTTAGAAATGAGACCCTGTGATATTAGTGTCATTTGTAAACAGGATTTCCAAACTCCAATCAGTCTGAATGATGGTGTTGTTTTAAACAGTATGTAATCAGAGTCTTTGTGAAGCTGCACCTCCTGAGTGCAAGTTTGGAGAGAGGGTGGTATCATACTACAGAGAAGACTCCTGCTGCCCCAACCACTCCTGTGGTAAGTAGGCTCATACCTCTGACATAGGCTCCTGTGTGTAAAGCATCATTTATTGAATATTGTCAGTTCTGTGTGAGATAGCTTTATATTGTGTGCTGCACTAAGAAATTGAATCAGCTTCTCAAGATAATTCTAAAGTAATGTCTGTGAAAAAGTGTGCATGATGAAATGAAGGGTACAGACTTACTATATATAAAGTCTGTTCCTCTTTTAGTTTTCAGTCTCATGTATATGATGGCTGCTCTCTTAACTCAGAGGCCAGATCCATCATCCAAGTTTTCTTTGTTTATTTCTTTATTTTGGCTGATGTCTTTGTGTTTGACTTTGTCTTTTTTTGGTTTCTGTTTAGAATGTGACCCTGAGCTGTGTGAGACAGAGGTGCCGTCCTGCCGAGACGACCAGACCCTGATCGCCACAAAGGCTGATGGGAGCTGCTGCCTGGCATACATTTGCAGTAAGTCACAGAAATCCACCTGCAGGCCAGGACACACAGCATGGTGCTCATTCTTTGCTGAGGAAAAAAATACCACATGTTCACACTATGCTTCTCACAAATTTTGAGTTGGTGTTATCGGGTGTCTTGGCACCAACTTTGATTTCTGTGTGTTTCTGTGTGTGTGTGTGCGTGTGTGTGACGACTCAGTGTGTGACATGTGCCCAGAGATTGTTACAAAATGTGAGGAGGGGGAGCTGCTGACAGTGGATGCTAACAGCACTGATCGCTGCTGCCCAGCCTATCACTGTGGTAAGAGGAGACCCACCTGCCAAGGCACCACACGATTCCCTCTCCTCTCTTGATTTGCCTCCACAGATCCTGCATGTCCCTACTCTCTAATGTCCTGTGTGCTGTACAACTTTTCTGTCATCACACCATTTCTATCTACTCACTGATTAGCTTTATTTTACTTAACTCTAAAAACCTGCTTGTGGCACTGATTGCAGTGTCCATGATAATAAGAATGCTAAAGATAATGGCAGTGATAGGGTAGTGGTTAAGGAACCTGGCTAGCATGCTAGTAGCTTGGTAATTGTGGGTTCAAATCCAGCTGCCACTGTTGTGCTCTTGGAGAGACTGGCCCTGAAGTAGTTAATTATTGACAAATGTAAGCCACTTAAGCTATAAGCGTCTTCAAAATGGGCAACTTAAATGCATTTCATTATCAGATATTTAATCTGTGGAGTGGAATTAATCTGTAATTCCACTCCACAGTTTGTGAGCCATTCCGCTGTGCTGAGTTCTCCTGTCCGCTGGGTATGGCCGTATCCACCGAGGGCCTGCCAGGCCGCTGCTGTCCCCTTCGCACATGTGGTAAAGCACTCTCTCTATGCCATTCATTCTCACCATGTCACTGTGCTGTGCATCTTCTTTAACCACTCGTCTATCTGATATGTGTGTTTTACAGAGTGTGCATGTGACAAGATTCCAAGTCCCAAATGTGCGTTGGTAAGTATTACCCCCGGTGTGATTCTAGTTACCTGCGAGCAACTCTAATTCTGCTGATTTATGACTTTTTTTGTCACTGTGTGTTTGATTTATGTTTTGTGGTTGGCCTTGATTGTCTTGTCCAGGGTGAGATCCTGCAGCCTGACAGATCATTTCAGTCTGAGTCCATAAGCCAGTGTGGCTGTAAGAGGTACAAGTGTGGTGAGTGAACTATTTGAATTATGGCTTTGTGAGGAGCCAATTAAATTACTGTTGTCAGAATCTGAACAAATTTGACTGATTCAAATATCCATGCTTGCAGTGGCATTACATTAATTTACTAACTTTTGTATAGTCAGTGACCTTTGTGTGTGTGTGTGTGTGTGTGTGTGTGTGTGTGTGTGTGTGATGCTTCGATTAACCAGTGCAAGATGCTGTGTGTGTGGATGGGGTGAGGGGTGTGATGCGGCCGGGCCAGACCCTGGTTGAGCACAGCGATCAGGGTGTGTGTCACGCCACCCACTGCACCCCTACACGAGACCCACTCACTGGTTACCACCTCATACGCACCTCCAGCACTAACTGTTCTGCTCAGTGCTACCCAGTAAGTTACTGTAACAAACATATTTCATATATGACTAATAAACATAACTCATATATGACTGAAAGCAGACTGACACCATTTGTAAATACTGTACTTTGTAAATACTTTATATATACTGTATATGAACAAATAGCATTTCTTATACTCTATATAAACAGATAATACAAATAAAGAATAATAGAATATATACAAATTTGTATTTTGATGTCCTATTATTGTTATGGCTTTCTCAGAATCAGATTTATGTCCCCCCCAAAGACCTGTCTGCATGCTGTGGGGTCTGCAGGAACATTTCCTGCCTCCACAAAAATGAAAATGGTTCCATTACTCTATATAAGGTAAGCTGTTCTCAAATGGCACATCGGTGCATTTATTATGACTGCTAAGAAAAGCTTTTAGTCTTGGACTAGATTAATCTGAGAAACTGGCCCATTGAGATGTATAGATGAAGCCTTTCAGTCCCAGACTGAAAAGATTTTAATGGATATTTTCACTGAAGTTCTGTTCAAGTCTACACTTATTCCACATACAAAGCCTGTGAAATGTACTTGGTTTCCTCTAGTCCAAAATCTAGTCCAAAACCTATAATTTTCCCGATCTCCCCCACCCCAGCCAGGGAAGACGTGGGTGTCAGACTGCATGAGATATGAATGTGCAGACACCCAGTCAGGGCCCACCCTCATCTCCTACTCATACAGCTGCCCCCCTTTCAATGAGACTGAGTGTATGAAGGTGAGCCCACTCAAACACTCACTCACACACACACACACACACACTTATCCATTCACCTACTCACCCATACCCACTCACCACATCTGACACTCCAGCATAGAATAGGATAGGATTAACTTTAATACCTCCCCAAGGGGAAACTCAAATGTGCTACCATGGGCAACATGCAAGACATAGAACAACATGTAGCAAAACATAGTACAGAAAACAGTAGCAAAGACCGTGCAAATGCAAATACAAATACAGATATAGTGCTATAAATCTTTAGAAATGGTACTAATTCACATAAGAGGGATTGTGTTTACTATTTTTACATGATTGTTTATAAACTCTTAATAGGCCCATGTAATAGACTATTGAAGTGACTGTCAATCCTTTATGTATTTATAGCACCTAACCAACAGAATCTGATAGTATTTGACATTTGCTGTCTTATTCTAGATTGGTGGTACCATAGTGAGTTACATGGATGGATGCTGTAGGACATGTAAGTAATGGGCTGTGAACTTGGTTTGTTCAGTAGTTGTTCAGAAAATGTTTAGACATTTCCACAAAGTGTTACACCTAACTAAATTTTAATTCAACTCCATGCCCTTTCAGTAATGCTTCCCACACTGGTAATTTTGTTAAATACATACTAATACAGAGATGTTACATATTTATGCATATTTGCCAGGTTTTTCTATAAGCAAACAGATGGGTAATGTTATTGTTTATGCTTTATTGTGTATTTGTATACTGTTAACTGCAAGAATGCAGAGGCATGTTAGTCTCATGTGTGGCACTGACAACCTTATACTGCACTGTTAATAACCCCACCAGGTACCGGATTTTCCCTGTTCCCATTTCCCGTTAGCGCTTTGAAACCTACAGTTAGCACAAACTGTGAAAGAGGTACCAGACAGATAGGAGACAACAAGGCTCACCAGCACCATTGTTGATTTCCAACAATGTACTCCCCCCCCCCACACACACACACAATTTCATTCCTACCATTGGAAAACAAAACAGGACACATTATGCTTTCGAAAAGAAACAAAAATATATTTATTATTCGTTTGTCTCTGCTAGCGATTCTTGCGACACAGTTGCAGCTCAGTCTTTCCCCATTTTGCTCTGTTCGGGCAGTGCATTGTTGATTGCCAACAATGTACTGTTGGTAGTGGCCAAGTAGTGAGTATTTGTGTAGCTCTTCTGCATGTCTTTATTGGATCCTGCGATTTATACTATAGTAGCCAATCATTTAGTTCTATAGAGACTTGTATGGGGCTCTGAAGTGATATGTTGGGCAATATGGCACAAACAATACTCAAAATTTTGATTGAAAAAATTGACTCAGACACCTGAATTTAATTCAGTCAACTTTGATGCTTTATATAAAAAAGACACTATTTATATTTCATGTGCCATGTTATCCAAACAATAACACCTTTCTATACAATTGTTATACAAATATACTAGATAATATATTAAAGCCAGTAGGATATATGTTCTTTCTGTCTTCAAAGTAGATATCAAGCATCTATTTTTTTTATAAACCACACTTTTGAACAGAGGATACTTAATTCGTTTTCTTTATATTAATTGTTATTTTGTAAATGAAACAGTATGAAAAGCATCCACTTCAACAGTGCCCTCTATTCTGAAGTGTTGAATGTCTGTTAAATAGTAGAGTATTGTCATGATTATATTCAAAGCTTTGTAGCCAAGTGGGGAAAGATTTGTTTAATATCACTAATCTGTGAACCAAAGGTGTGCTCTGGGATATGATACTCTATATCAGGACAGACATTTTGAGCATGAAAAGTTATGTTCTTAAGAGAGGTTTCTTGATTTAAATGGACATTAAAGATGTGGTGGATAGATGGTGATTGCATTAAATGACACTCTTGCCCATTTAACAACATTTCAGGTAAAGAAGATGGCAAGTCATGCCAGAAAGTTACTGTGAGGATGACCATCAGAAAAAATGACTGTCGAAGCAACAGACCAGTATGTTACCCTTTCAGATGCTTTCCAAACCTGGAAACAAAATTCCACACAAAGCAATCTTTCAACAACCTTGTTGCCTGCTCCTGATCTTTCCTTACAGGTAAACATAGTGTCATGTGACGGGAAGTGCCCATCAGCTAGCATATACAACTACAACATAAATACATACGCTCGCTTCTGTAAGTGCTGTCGGGAGATGGGACTTCAGCGCCGGACCGTCCAGCTCTACTGCAGCGGCAATTCCACCTGGGTCAACTACTCCATCCAGGAGCCCACCGACTGCTCCTGCCAGTGGTCATAGGTATGCTACCACCACCACCACCACTCAGCAGGTCCCTCAGTGCCAGGGGGCACCTGTCTTATGCCATGCCATCCCAACCCAGAGCTGGCACCAGGGGGGAGGCTGATACAGGTAGTGCCAGGTCCAGCTGAGGTACTTCAGGATATAGGGATGCCTGTCTGCTTTAGGTGGCACATTAACACAGTTGTTTGTTTTTGAAATGGTGGCAGAATATTTTCATTCAAGTATTTATTTGACAGAAACTGTAATGCAAAGGTAGTAAGACTGGAGTCAGGTGTATGAAATCACAGATTCTCTGATAACGGGCACCTTCAGATTATGATGTCACACTGGGGCAGTACAAACAAGAACCACAGGCCTGTGAGATGCACATTGATTCACCTCAGTCAAAGCAAACCCTATCTTAATATGGTTACCTCTACTCCACAAAAAAATGCTTGGGGTTTAGAAAATGGTCAGATGTTCCACACAAAAAAATAGCACATTTTGAGCCTGCTTGCTTTGAACCGGTACATTTTAAAGCCGTAGATTTTCTTTTTTCAGAATTCATCTGTTCCAAAGATCAAAAGAGAAGGTGCATCACATTTTTAAAAGTGTGTGAGGAATATATGTATGTCTGAAGAAAAACTGTAATATTAATAATGACACCATTAACACATAAAAAAGGTCTAGCCTAGGAGCACTTATCTGAAAGTCTGACCATATAAACATTGTTAAATAAAGAACTTAGGCATTTCTAAAGCAAACTGGGACACATATTTAAATACTGACCAACAGGCCACATGACATATCGTTATGACAGAAATAGCTTGGAGATGCAGGTGCAGGTATTGTAATTCCCAATTGTAACACTGGACGGCGGACTCTATGGCATTATTCATTTTAACAGAAGCGATCAAAGAGAGAACAACACCACTTTACTCAGCTGGGTTGACAGGGAAGCTTTATAGGATCATAGCATATTAATATCATCCAGCAACACACTTCAATTGTCTTAAAATGTACATAAACTAATGTACTGGATTTAGTTCCCATTTAGTTGATTTCTACATATTATGAACTACATTTGTTTTAAACCTTAGCTATAATGATATTGCAATGCACTGTATATTAATGATTTAAGAGGCTTTATAACCGACTTAGTAACATTTTGTTAAATTTAAATCAAGCTGTATTTTGAGCACTTTATTTATTTATTTCCAGGCCACATAGAGCAATAACTCCCAAACTACAAAACTGACCCTGCACACATTTACATTGATCTCGAGCATTTCAATGCCACAGCTAAAGAGTTTTTTATTAAAACAAATATTTATATATATATGTTTCTGACAAAAATATAAATATCACAATACATGAAAAATTGTCCTCCATAAAATGAAAAGTACAGTATTTCTGTCCCATACCATACACCATACAAGCGTTATGTCATGATCATTCACTGTGTGTGTTTGTGTGTATGTTTTTCAGTGTATGTGTATGTGTATGTGTATGTGCATTGAATTTGATAACTATCACACATTTTGATAATTTTGAAAGCAGCACCCATAGCAAAATATGTGTATCATATCATATATGTGTATTTGCATTTCAATAAATATTTCCTTAGAAAACACTACTGCTTGGATATGCTATTGTAAATTTCTTCACAAGTGTCTTACATACACTCTACTGTATATCTACACATATAAATTATAATAATTATAATAACACAAACAGTGAAATTTATATTTGATGATAAATATTAATAATATTTTTGTGTTCACCAACCTAATCTTTGTAGACTGCAAAGGGACTTCCACTGTTAGATACCTTACATGTACACGCCTGAGCATTTCAAAGTCCTGCTCTTATTTGCCCTGAGGCTGCAGCTGTTTCCAGGCCTGCCTTGGCCCTCTGTTCCTTGTTATGAAATTTTTCAGCTCCCCTGACACTCTGCTGCATCCACCTTTGAAAGGGACTCTGTGGCCTACCACTAATAGGACAGATGTCAAGGTGGAGAGAGAGTGTGGAAAGCTCCCTGGAGATGCACACTTGAAAAATCACATTTCAACACGTCATATGTAACAGTAGATGGGGCTGCTGGCAGATCAAATCCACGGCGTACCAGCAGAACAATTCACAATTATTTTTCATCCAAGAGACTTTAACCGGATCATGCTCTGTGGTCCAAATGGTTTCCCAGAAATCTTATTCTCCGTGTAATCAGCTAATGGCTCTGATCCGATTCATTCATTCTTTTGTGCAAATGGGTTCTTCTGCAAAGCTACTGGCTCCAGAGGCCCTATTTGACTCAGTGACTGGATTCAGTGATACGGGTTGAATGATGGAAGAGTCTTGAGTGTGCGGGACGCTCCACGTGCCACCTGTTGATTCCCTTCGATCCTCGGGACGTGTTTAGTCACCATGGATCTAACGCACGAACAGCTCCCCACGGTAGCCACAAGGCCCACTGAGATGACACTGGTGACTTTAGCCACACAGCACATCTGACACATGCACACATGAGCACACACACACACACACACACACACACACTCATATCATACTCTCATACAAGCTTTCTCTCTCTCACTCTCACTTACTCACTCTCTCTCTCACACACACACACACAATCACACATGCTGGATGTACACACTCCTCACTGTGTCACACAAAACAAATCCCCCCGCTGCTCTCTCTGCCATGGATTCAGCGTAATTTGGGCCGCAGCTGTCCTACCCTGAAACACTGAGAAATTGTCCTGCACATGTCAGACCATGAAACAAATGTCCCCAAAGGCAGATGAGAAAACAAGATGTCCACCAACCACGGCTGCTGGACTGGACAGACTCCCCTCTCTATAGGGAGGAGAGATCAGCAACAAAGGCACTCATCCACTGCTGGAGGAGCTAGCAGCTCAGCTGTAGATGCCTGTGCCGGCCGTGTTACTGAGGAGCAGCAGAATGAGGTGGTTGGGGAGGAGTAGCAGAAGAAGGAGGAGGAGAAGCAGGAGGTGGTGACAGCAAGGAGATACAGGACAAGTAGGAAGAGGAGGTGGTGGAGGCGGAGGAGGTGGTGGCAGAGAAGAAGTGGAGCAGGAGGAGGAGGTGGTGGTGGTGGTGGAGGAGGAGGTTGGCGTGCTCAAGGCATACCAATGATGGATGAGCACCAAGTGTGTGGAGCGTGTCAGAGCTGTGGCTCGCACGCGGGCACAGCCTTCTGAAAGATGTATGCTGACTTATTGCCAATACTGTACCCCATTGTACGCCCCCAAGCACGGCAGATTACACGCCGGTTAGCTGCCACACCGTGGCCTCTGCAGCCCACTCCTACAGGTGCAAAGGGCTTTGGGCGGGCTCAGTGTGTTGACACAGGCAGCCAGACGCGGGGCCTCTGTGTCACGCCACCCTAATAAACTTGCTGCCATGTCCACTACTCTGAGCCTTACAAAGAATTGTCTAGTTTGTGTTCTTCTGTGTCAGATTATGTACTGTAAATCATACTATGGTAAATAAAATATACATATAAATCAATCAAATAGCCTACACAAGTTAGGGCACAATAGTTCAAAACATGTGAATATCATACACATAGGAGAATAGTTACATGGTAAACATTGAAATATGTTTGCTACATGTAAAAGTTTCTTTAGTTAGTCATGGTGATTTGGTGGTTTGTCAGCAGCAACAAGAATTTTACTCCAGTGCCATCTAGTGGACAACCTGTTTTTTCTGGGTCAGGTTACTGTATCTCCACACAGATATATTAGTTTGAGTCTACATCTCTCTCCTTCCAGTTCAATACCTTTGCTTATGTACTTATTTGCTGTCCTATAGAAACTCAGAGAAGACTGATCAGAGTTCATCAGAGTGCAGCCTGGTGGCAGTTGCATTGCGTACATTTCTGCCTCTCAGTATCATCCGCTAAGGGGAGCACTATGAATCATGACATAGTTCTTTGTCCAACTGCGTCACACTTTCAGCCATGATTGAGTGTTTTTCCAGGCTACGTCACTTGGTGCTTTGGTTTACGCTTTAAAATGTGACCCCACTACCCCCCCCCCAACACACACACACACACACACACTCACACACACACACTCACTCGAAGGCACCGCGAGAGAAAGGTCACATAACTATGCCGGCTCAAATATGATCGTCTGTACTCACAGAGATGCGGGGAGCTAGATCCACCCTTCACAGTAACTTGTCAGCAAATCTGGGTGAAGGCGGTGGACCCAGCCAAGCCGACAGGAATCCACTGGACCCAATACACCCAAACCCATGGGCCTTAGAGTCTTAAGTCTATCATGTTTATGGACCAAACATTTGTTAGCAGTAAACTTTCCATTTTTGGGCATTAATACTGTAATATTGTTTATAGTAATATACATGTATATTAGATACAGTTTTGTGATATACTGCATATGTTAACTTGTTAACTGTCAGTCAAATGATCTCTAACTGTGACAGTAGTTTTAAGTAAGGGGACCTATGTATTTAAAAAAGTATGAAAAAAGAAAATTTTGTCTTATCTTAAAAAAAAACTTTAATACTCATTCTTTTAAATTTTTACAAAATTAAAAACAAAATGGACTTTGGATGAACTTCCTGTGTACTACTGAAATAATGAATGATTCTATTCACACTACCACCTGTTCTCAAAAAAAGTCTCTTAATTAAGCATCAAGATGAGATGTGTTTGTGTTTTTTTTTTTAAAGAAATAACAGTCAAATTAAAATGAGTAATCTGCCCCAAACATCAGACAAATGACAAATCCCGCTGTTGACATTCTGGCCTTTACAGCACCCTCACACCCCTGTCTATTCTCCCAATCTCCTAATTTCCCCCCATCACCCCAGTGTAATTCTCTCTCAGGATCCATTTCAAATGTCAGATCATTTCAACCCTCAGATTTATTAGCACTAACATGGCTATATCACATCAGTAATAACCAATAGAAGGTCTGTGAATTGGAGAACCTTTCTGTATTTTTCCGAATTAGTCTTATCTGTGAAGATAAACAATATGGGCGGGTGCACGCTGTAAGTGACCTGTGGCCACATCACGCATTGGCTTTATATCCAGACTGTGACTATGGCTCTGCGTTATTAGGGATTGCATTACCATCGTCTGTTTAATGTAACCAGAGAGTGTGAAGATGGATTAAAGCTGTCTAGTTCTAGTTATGATATCAATTATGTCCAAGACCACCAGAAAGGGAGACCCGTTGTGAATATCTGTCCAGGATAACAAGGCAGATAACAAGGCCTCTCACACAAACATAATAACAAATTTGCTTTGCTGCTTCAGTCATTTCATTTAGTGCATTCTCTAGTTCATGCTAAACATTACCAGAAAAACAATTACACATACCTATAAACACTCTCACACACACACAAACACACATAAAAACCTTTAAGCTTTTAAAATAAGGGGCAGGGGCAGAACCTTTTGGGTCTGCAGGTCAGCATCCCTTGGGAGCAAACTCAAAATAAGACAAATACCTTGCATGTACAGACTCTCTGACTGGACTTGAGTCATTATCTCTTTTTCACATATGCACACACACACATACACACACACACACATATATATTTTAAGTCTGGCCTCTGAAGTGAGAATACATCTGACTTTAGTGTAGCGCTGTGACACGATCACAGCCCGGCCCCCGCGGTCAGCACAGCTGCTTCACTTGGCCGCCCTGCCCTCCCGTCACTTACTGGGCTGAAGTGACAAATCAGGGTGACAGCGCTAGAGGAACTCGAGGAAGCATAAGCTTCCCTGGCCAGGTCGACAGTTGAATACCAAAGATTCAGCACATGTTATATCTGCGTGCAAGTGTGAGGTGCCCACGCTCAAAGTCACTGGTACACAGTGGTGTGCTGAGGTAGAGCCGACAAAATGATGACATACATATTAGACATGCACACACGATAGAGGAGATAGCAGCTGGTACAAATCATTTGTCTTTCTGTTGATATTTTCTCCCAAATTTGAGGAATGCAATCATAAACAGTGTGTGAACAACTGGTGTTGAGAGTTGAAGAGGTTCATCATCTCTTGTCTAGATTTTTTTTTTTTAACTATAGCTGTTCACAAAGGAAAAAAAAACCTGAGCCTAAATAACTTTGTGGTCGTCTCTGATTTCAAAGTCATGTCCTTAGAGCCAGCTGTATCATAATGAACTGCACGCTCTTCCAAACGATCTAATGCTGGGCGCATTTGAAAGGCAAGCTACTGAGGCTGAACTGGGAAGTTTTGAGAAAGTTGAAAGAGGAAGGGAAGAAAAAAAAAGCCCTGCTCCCTGTGATGGTCACCAGATGGTCCAGTGATTTAGCAGATCTTAGTGGCAGTGTTTGATACCCGGCAGCCTGATCTGTTCCTCCAGAACTTGTGTTAATGCACTAAGGTGTAAAACTGGTTACCTAAAAGGCACACAAAAAAAAGTGTCCGAGCACTTCCCAGTGCCTTATTGGTACTGCTAAAACATGCTACTTGGGGTTTGGTGACAGTACAGTCAGCCATGCCATGCAGTGAAGGTTTTTTTTATTTTGCAGGGGTCCTACCATTCAACTGCACAGTGCATGTCCTGGATGGCTGGTGGAATTAACACCTCCTTTTATCTGACCTTCATATAACTATATGCTATCCAAATTATAACAAAACAAAAAAGTCTCGAAAAGATAGCTCAAATACTGGTTACATAGTGTTGCTTTGAGACTTATTATGAGAGTGACATCAAGAGAGGTTACAATATTCATGGCAATAGTTTTCACTCACAGTCAGTTTGTTAGATGAGATGAGAAATGATGTGACGTAATTTCTTTTCACAAGGTTTCTCAGGAAATGGTGCTGATATACTCATTATTCTCTAAAGGAATCTAAATTGGCTTTAGAATTAAATTGATATGGTGGTATAGAATGAATTAATGTATGGTGCTTGACGCCTTGACAACAGTTCTGAACTTAGATATTAAGTTCATGTTAAATTGTCTCCCATATTTCCACACACACACACATGCACACATACATACATATGCATTCAAACACATTAACATACACATACACACACACAACTGAGTGGATATTAATACAAAAGACCCCACAACACACCCACACACAACACTTACATACAAACCCCCCAGAAAAAGACACAAACACAGACACACACACACACACACACACACACACACACACACACACACACACACTCACTCACTAAGCACACAAGCACACAGGGCAGTAATTAGAGAAATAGGAAACCTAAGCTCCAACTTCATTCTCACTTACAGATGGCATTACAGAGAGAAAATAAAACTGGTGTGCAAAGTTGAATCACTGCCAAGAACTTTACAGCTAAATGCCCACACAACAGCCAAATGGCCCCACACAGCTAAGGCTATCATAATTCACTCACATTTTTACCACAGAACACTATTAGTGTTATATATGTAATACGTTGTCAGGACAGATGTGCTTTGACAGCATGTCAAACCCTTGACTGAATTCTAACACATCAAACACACAATTCTAACACATCTAACACACAATTCTAACACATATTTCTAATACATACGCATAACTCTAAAATTAGATTTGATAAACATATACTTGTAAATGTCCCTTGATATAAAACTGTCATTATGATGTAACATCATCTTGCCGTTTCTCTTTCTCCATTAATGGTACATTTGTCAGCCTTCCTGGCTAACCTTTAAACAAGCACAGAAAGCTGATGTGGCCAGAGGATGGGGTGACACCAAGGGGCCCAAGCGGGCGCTTTGTTGAGGTCACATATACCACGGCATGTCTGCCCCCTGACACCACTGCCCAGAGAGGTGCACGGGGCGCTGGGGGGGGCGGTAACCTGGGTGGGGTATGCTAGCTCTGTCCCCTTTGGCCTGGCTCAGACCAGGGTCAGGTAAGGACTGCTGGTGATGCCATTATTTATGAATGACAGCAGTTGCTAGGAGTAGGATGAGTGCGGTGGAGGGGCCTGCTGAGCTTGGGAGGGACAGGAAGTTGGTCAACAGGTCAAAGACGAATGGGAGTGAGCCACCAACAGGTGGAAGGTTTAGGGCCTTCTGAGCGCAACCCCATGGTCCTCTCCACCTGTTCCCGCTGTCACTCACCCAGCCCCACTTGACTCTAACCTAGTATGCCTGGAGGCTCCCTAGACCCCATACTGGTTATTCAATGTCCACTTTTCCATGTGGCTGCTCCCACGTGTATAATGATATATGAATACCGTAAGGATATACATATATAATATATATGCATATATAAAGTTGGGACCTGCTGCACAGATCACATCTTCTGTCCAGTTTTGAAAGAAGAGTTCGGAGATTGATTGATGGGCCATTCCACCCTTCTGGATGCCGTGAAAACTGATGCCGAGACTATTTTGGGCCTGGGCACAGAGTTTAGGGACTGTGTGTGCCTCACACGGCATGGTTTTTAAATGTCACCCAAACTCAGCAGAGGCAACGCAGTAGAGACCCTGACTTGCGGCCCTTACAACTCTGCAGTGCTGAAAACACATTCTCCCCTTGAGCACGAACCGACAAATTATAACGTGTCTCTGGGGGAACATGTATGACACCCCTAGTTTGCCACTGAAGTTTGCCGAGGTGTCATCTCATTTCTCCTTGGCGAGAAGGCAGAGGTTGTTTTGTAAGGGCTGTCAAGTGAGAATATTAGAGAGGGTTATCTGTTCATGTTGAGTAGAAATTAGATTTCCTCTCTCTCTCTCTCTCTCTCTCTTTCCCCTCCAGAGTTTTCTGAGACAGGGTAGCTTAGTGGTTATTTTAGAAGAAAGGCCTCTCAATCCCTGCAGCTGTTGCTCTGTGGCACGGAGGACTTAGTCACTGTTTCACTTCTGCTTGCAAACAGAAACCTCTAGTCCAGTACATCATGCATAGTGCAAGAGTTTTAATGCTGTTTTCATGGGTTGGAGAACAGGCTTTTGTGAAATCGTTTTTGTGAAATCGAGTCTGATGTTTTGACTCCAGTTGTTGAATAAAAAATCCTGCGGTTAGATGTAAAAATGTGTCATTGTGGTCATCAGAATGGTACATGTCCTGAATAGAATCTGCATCAACAGCAGTACCAGTATTCAGTATTCAGAAGATTTCTCCCAGTTGATACACTGATTCATTAATTTCATGTGTTAGTTGTCCTGTTTTGCAGCATAAGCAGTACTCTGGAGTCATGAGGAGAAAACCAAATGAAAGACAGCCCGATTAGAATTTGACATACACTTGACGCGAAACCAAGTTATCCATAATTGTATGCATGCATACAGCTATGAGTTCAGATAGTGTTACATAGATAATGTTTCTGATCCCTATTGCCTGCCAACGTGATGAACCTAAACACTATCCTCTCCCTATCCCTTATCCACACCAACACAACCCTGATTTATTTACTTTGTTTATGGGTTTGCCAGACCTGTACGTGCCAGTGTAACATTACAGCCCACAGTAGCTGGAGTGGCTGGAGTGTTTTCCCCTCTGATCCAGCCCTTCGCCGGGGTGTTCTTGCAGACAAGCGGCATTAATTCCCCCTGGCTGGGCCCTGGACCCATCAGTAGGCCACCTGGCTCCTGTTTGAGGACGAGACACTGAAAGAGCCTCTGGACTCCTCAAAGCACAGCCAGGGAGGCCACGGCACCAAAACTGCAGCCGTCCCCAAAACAACTGCAGCCCAGGCACACACGCAGTACGCAGACAGTGCTCTCTTTGCCTAGGTTTTGATCAGCCACTTAAACGGTGCCTTTCCAGCTGGAATGCTGTGCTGTCTTAGAGGGGTTTAAGTGCTGTGTGCCTGTATGTGTATGTGTGTTTGTGTGTGTGTGTATGTGTGTGTGTGTGTGTGTGTGTGTGTGTGTGTGTGTGTGTGTTTATGCACATGTGTCATGAACGGGTGTATGTGTGTGTATGTGCGTTCATGCGCACATGTGTGTCATGAATGTGTGTGTGCATGTATGACTATTCATATGCTTTTATGGCCATGTGTGTGCAGCAGCAGGTTAGATAGGTTTTATATTGAGTGGTGGTTGTATGAAAGTTTTGCCCCTTTAACACAGGCAGGTTTTAAAGGCCAGCTGTTGTGTGTGACAGATGCAAGAAACTTGCGAGGCACAAAAGATAGCTTTGACATGAGCTCAACTAATACTGTCTTTTACAACACCCATAGCACCAACACTCCCATACCCGTACAGTTGACCAATGTCCACCAATAGCCTACTGAGTGCCCAGTCTATGCAAAGTCTACTGTACAAATATTTGCAAAAATACCTAAATATTTTAACCCTTAAATGTATTGACACCTAGCAAAACAGTTCAATTAATCAAATAAGTACATACTCACAACAACACTCAACAAAACCTCCAATAATACAAAAAGTGTAAATGAATAGCCCAAACAACAATAAACAAGTACAGCTGAGCAGCCATACTGGACCAGATCACTCAAAAATGAAGCATTGAGTCAGACCCCATTTCAGTGTTCCACAGACACAGAAGCCATCCTGCTGCAGCCAGACCTTAACCACGTGCAGGTCAGAGTCCCTTACCCGTGCCCTTTCTGCACGCACCCAACAAACACAGTTTCCGCTCAAACCAGTGATGGTGACAGGTCAACTCTCACATTGCCAGAGCCGGGGATCACACGTCTGTATGTTTGCTCCTTCCAGACACAAATGGACGTCAGGTAGCACCTCTGTTTGAACTCTCGTGCTTTGGGAGTTCCTCCGGACAAAAACGAGCCCCTTGTCCCAGCGAGCCAACCCAGGTTACTGCACTGTCTGAGTGGCATGGTCACCGTGGCGTTGGCCTTTAAAAAGATCCTCGTGTCCATCTGCTCTGCAACTGTGCAGCAGGTGCGTTGGAGTACTGAAGTGACACACCAAACCAACACGGGCCAGGCTGGGACTGGGACACCCCTCTCCTCTCCTGGTCAAGCCGTTATTGTCTGTCAAACGAGGGGAACCTGCAATGGCTGGGCATTGGGCATTTAGTCGAGACTTTCGCCTCAATTCTCTCTTCTGGGAGTTGTGCTCAACAGCCTGAGGCCTAACTATGTTTGTGTTCTGCTATGTTTTGGAGGTGGAAATTATGGTATTATCCCATTTTATCCATTTTACAGAAACTGAAGACTTGTGTTTGGCTTATTGCAGAACTATAGACAGCATTTAAAACATATGCAATGTGAGATCTTTAGTATAACATCAAACATGTCCTGCATTTTTTAGCTCTGTCCACACAATCACTGCTGGTCATTGAGTCTGTTTTGTTCCAGTCGCCACTAGGGATGCTGGGAGTCTTCTGTTGCAGCAGGGCAGACTGACTGGCACCCGTGTAGTCGCTGCTTCGTCTTAGAGACAGCTGCTGTCTGCGTGACAACGCTGGCCAATAGGGAACAGAGCCAGAGCAGGGAGGTTGGCGCTGAAGCTCAACTTGGCCGACCAGGATAGAATTACTGGATAGACCTGGACAGTTCAACACATGCACAGGGACACTCAGTCTTTACTTATCAGCATAAGAGTGCATAGTGTAGACACTATCATCTTTACAGACAGTGTTATCAGTATACAGTATACAGAGTGATATCAAGCTGCACTGTAGTGTCTGTTACAGTGACGGCACAACAGTATCATGTACTGAAATTAATTTGAGAACTAAATAGAGTGGACAGTAACAGTGTATCTGACATATATATTTACATACTTCAAATACTTCAGTCAATTGGTGCGCAGACTTATAATGTGTCATAAATAGGATATTCACTTTGTCCATTCCAGATATTTTTAAGGCAGATCTATTTCCATAATTCTTAGCTGATACTTAAAGTACTGTTGAATTATTGCTCTTCAAAGCTAAAACCTAAATCTGCTCATGATAAGATGATTGTCCTGAGGACCCCTTTTCAGCAAGCATTAGTTGGACTTTTTGAAGTGAACAAAACTTTTCTAAATGTACTTGTTGCGAAGCACTATGTGCAGTGTGGGGTCACTGTAGGTCTAGGCTATGAGGAGTGCATTGTCAGTGACCTTGAAGAGCCAACAGCAGGTGTTCTGAAAGCATACTGAAGGAAGATGATTGAGATAGAGAGAGAGAGACCAACTGGACTCCACACCAAGTAGCTGGCTATGAAAAGATAGACAGCAGTGAAAGTGACTGGCATGTGTGGAAGCACGGAAGAATGACACCAATGCAGAAACAGAAAGAAAACACTTTGGGCTCAGAAAACCTTCAGTGGATTCGTACATATTCTACATATTCTTAAACCAGGAGAAGATAAATAACACTCTAGAAGTGGCTTGAGTTACTTTGACATGCTGTTTCTGTGTGTCACTTACAAGACAGTTATGTACAGTTATGCAACACTTTTTGAAGTGGCAAAATTGGATGTGAATCAATTTGTAGCTCTGTTGTTCAAGTGTTGTTGGTGGGGAAAAGAACAAGAAAATACAATACAATACAATATAGACAAACTGGCAGCTAACACTAACTGAATGGGGAACAGAAACTCACTTTGAGTTTCATTTTTCATTTTTCCTATGCCCCATTCAGTAAATGTTAGCTGCTAGTTTGCTATTCGGTATATTTTGTATAAAATTTTCTTGTTCTTCTCAAACAACAGGGCTATGGAGTGATTTTATAAGAAACTAGCACTGTTAGTATCTCTGTTAGTGACACTCATACACAACACACAGTGAGGTGAAACATACTAACCCAGAGCAATAGGTGCCCCGGGAGCAGTGAGGGACTAGATGCCTTGCTCAGGGCCACCTCAACCTTGGATGTGGACAGGACAACGATATCCAACCACATCCCCCGCCTACATTTTTTCTCCTGGTCGAGATTCAAACCTGCCACCCTTCCTTCAGTCACAAGCCCGAGGTAATCAATAGGCCACAGCTACCTGACAAAAAAGCAGTACATCAACAATTATATCTCCAAATGACAACAGTTAGCACGGACGTGTTGGAACTGTGGTAACATCAGCCACTGATAAATGGCCATTCATAAACTGATAAACCTCCGTTGTGAATCTCTGTTGCTTCAAATAGAACTATCTGATTTATCTTAGCAATACTTTTTACAGCAACATAAGCTTTTGTTGGTGTTTGTGATGTTCTGCATGACTTAGATTGTCACATTTTGGCCAGAACTCTGGTGAAATAATACCATATAACCCATCATCTATCACTGGCACAAATGAAGCACACTGACCACTAATTTTCCATAGGGACTTTGAATCTGTACAGTTCATACAACAGGTATCTTAGAGAATTTCTTGATATAAATTTTTTAATGTATTTTATGTGTTCTTGCCTTTGTAAGTTCAGGGTCACCTGCTCTGTCTGGAGAGCTGTGGTGGTGTATAGGCCTGAGGGGCCGTGTCTCTCAGTCCTGTCCCCTGTTCACATGGGAAGGCAGCAGCTGGCGACGGGGGTGCTCAACACAAACACAGGGCCATAAATCTTCCATCCACCTGTCCGTGTACACCACCGAGCAGTTGGAAAGAGCATAGCCTGAGATACTTACGTGCTTAGGGACTTACATAAAAACACCTTCATGATTAATCACTTCAGATAGTAGCACTGATATGTACCGTGGTGGGAAACTGTACCGGAAATTCGAGTTCTTAGAAGCAGTGTGGTAGAGTAGGCTGTTAATGGTAAATGACAGTTGTTGTTCACATGTTGAAATAATCTTGCTGATGTCAGTTTGTGCTTTCGACTCGTTTACGACACAATGGCTTCCTGTGCAGGTCACCATGTTCATAAAAGCTGTCAGCGCTAGGTGACTTCAATCGTCCAGGCCGTTGTCATGAGCCACTTTCAAAGATGGGGACAGCAGTGCATACTGGGTACTCGGATGGGTAATTTATGTTAGGGGGCGGTTTGGGAAAACATCCTGATGTCAGAATCATACGAATGGAGTGGCGTCTGTGGTGACAACGACAAGGCCAGATACGTATCTGCAGTTAGAGGGCCTGTATTGGACAGGCTAGAGAGAGGGGGACATGGAGGAGCTTGATGGGGGAAGGACAATTGATTGGCCATCTGACATCAATGAGAGAGTCCGTGACATTTGTCCCCCAAACCCGCCCTTCAGGAAGTGCCCAGTGACCCTCTTTTACATAGAAGCACAGGCACAAGAGTAGGACTCTTTGTTTTAGCCGTTGTCATTGACTTAACCTCTGACCTTGCTAGCAGGGAGACTTAAATGTTCCCAAGTGTGGACAAGACTACTTATTAATCTATTCACAAGACCAATGAGCTTCATTACCATGCATGATATACATTACTACAGCCTAGTTGATGGAATTAATCAACATGACTTGGAAACATGAGCAATCTTGTAAAAAATGTCCAATAAAGTTAGCAGACAGGCAATGGGGCGTAAAACTAATTAGCATGTGTGATATTGGGAACACATTATCTCCTCATTGCTTTTAAGTGTAATTGTTTTTACACTGACTGGGCCTTTGACACAGACACGCAAAGGGAATGAAAGATCAAGCCTTTTGGATAGAAGCCTCATTTAGTCATCATGGGCAGAGGCTGTTTTCTGTGTTTGGTGAATCCTCCCAGTAATGGCATTCACAAACTCACTAAGCAGGACCATAAGGGCCATAACACTAAGTCATTTCCTTAAAGGAGAAATCCGGTGTGAAGCAATCCATAACCCTGTTCAAGGTCACTGAACACTGTTAGTAGCAAAAAGTACAAGAAAATTTTATATAACATAGACCGAATAGCAAACTGGCAACTAACATTAACTGAATGGGGCATAGGAAATGAAAACTGAAACTGAGTTTTTGTGCCCCACTCAGTTAGTGTTAGCTGCTGGTTTCCTATTTTGTCTATGTTGTGTTAAATGTTCTCATTCTTTTTCCTACAGACAGCACTCTTTGACCTCAATTGATTGAATCACACAATTTCTCCTAAACCCTAATTGCTGTATCATGGAATAAATGAACCACACAAATGTTTCATAACCATGCTGAATGAATGAGTGAGTCAGTCAATGAATCGGTGATAAAGCAGGATTGGGAGGCTACTTTACTGTACTCTGGCACACATCTGCACTGATGATATAGCATTGATTCCACTTAATAGCTAAACAAAGGAACTTGACACCCCTGAGCACCAAATCTCACAACATAAACTGAGGGTGGCTAATAGGTCATTATATTGTTCTAACATGCACAGAGCAAAAACAGATGTAAACAAACCTCTGCTCTGTGCAACCAGTGTAATGATGACATGTCAGACAGAGGCTGTAAGTACAGTATAATTGCACTATATGATTTACCTGAAGGAACACACACAGAGGTCTTTGAAATGGTAAACTTCACTTGCTATCTCTGTTAATATTTTATTTAAATATTTTGAGCTGGTACTTCCTGGAAACATCACTGTCTGTAGGAGAGATGTTTACCAGCCGTCATCACCAGATTCACTCACATTAGTCAAAGAGCCGAAACAATCTCTTCTTGTATTCTGAGAGTGCAGGCCTGGACCCATCAGATAACTAGTGAGAAAACAAATAGGGTGCACTTTGCATAACTATATTTCTTTACTTGCATTTGCATTTGCTTTTTTATTTTAGTGTGTTTCAGATGTTGCCCTAAGAAAACACTTTTTAAATAAAATAAGGCACATACAACACCCGAAGTTAACAAATCTGCTTCCTAATAATTTCACACTTCTTGACTTTGAGAGTTATTACTAAAGGAATTGATGAAACCCAACTATGGTGTTATAGCAAGGGAAATGGGGTCATTAGAGCTGGCAAGAATGTGCAGGGCATGACTTTGGACCATCAGAAAATAACTCTGGGTAGCAGTAATCCACTAAGCCCACTATGAAAATCTCAGCTCTGAGTATGTATTACCAGCAAAGCAGCTCATTGCCTACATACCAGCTAAGTATAGCTCTGCTGGAAGCAGAGGAACAGGGTGAATGTCCAGTAAGAACTGATTCATAAATATGGCTGAGTGACAGGAGTTCATCCTGTCAGGAGTTTTTGAAATGAGACTACTCAGCCATTTCCTATCAGTCTCTCCTATCAGAATGTTGAAAATGACAATATACTTTATGCTGCTCTGAAGTAATGCTACCTTTTTTGATGTAGTCTAATCTAAATAGATATATTAAACAATATGAAAAGGTGCTGGACAGCAAGGATTCTAAATAAAGACACGTCTTCGGGAAAGACAATTACAGAGATGCTAAAATCAGGTGATATAAAATGAAATTAAATATTTGGGTGTTGGGCTTGAATAATATAGGGAGTAGTAAATGAAAGGCTGTAACCTGAAAAAGGCCTCACAAGCTTGTTGAAGATTCATTGCATTTTTTGGAAAAATACATATAGACGAATACAGGTACAGAGATGTTGACTCATATACCAGCATTCAGATTCTCTCTGGAAATTAAGTAGTATACATCAGTAGGCAGCCACATAAAAAGTCAAGCAAAGGATGGATGTCAAGCGTGGGAAGTGTCTCAGCATGAATGTTACTGTAAGAGATGTTACAGTATTAAAAACAATCCGCCCATCTGTGTGATTCATTCATCACTTCTCTGATTTCACTCCCTTCACTGCTTATAGACTGTGCTGTTCTCACTCCACTCCTCCACAGACAGAATAAAAGTGTCCAAAGCACAGAGGATCCTGTGGGAAGAAAAACTATTTAAATTTCACTCAACACAGCGAGTTACACAACACTACATATTTTTATGGAGGCTTACAAAGACAAGCAAACATTTCTAAACTGAGTGGACCTGTAATGGTTAAATGTGATTTTTAGAACATCATATATGACACACACACACACACACACACACACACACACACACACATATATATATATATATATGGCATATCTTAAACCAATTCAGAGTGTGTTTTTTGGTCTGTGCTGCCATACCAATTAACTTAGATTAACTTTGAAAAAAAAAGACCCTTAGGTGTATTTTACAGTGTTATTTTTTTTAGAATCAGATGTCCACTTGATAGACTGATAGAGATTGTGTCCTTGATCGTAACTGATGGCACGCAGTGGTGTTAGACTGCTACTGTGTCCCTAACTAACTAGGGGTAATTAAACTGCATGTGTCTCAGCAGGGGGTCTGGGCCTGGTCCCAGAGGGCACAGTGCTCCATCTGGAATCCGCATTGGGACTCCCCTGCTGGGAGCAAGTCCGCTGGACGCGTTTAACCCTGTAGCAGGAACAGCATGTCCGTACATGCCCGCCGAGGTCCTTCAATCCATTCTGAGACCCTCTCTGAGTCCCCTTGCCCTGAACAGCCAAATTGAAAATGACTCTATTCTACAGCCCAGTTTATACTGGAGATGCAAATTAGCTTGGCACAACTTTGGCATGGCACAGCTTGATTTAGCATAGCCACAAGTAGTACTGGGAAGGCCCTGGGCAATCCTGGCTCATGGACATGATGGTTAAGTCATCTGAGTTTGCCTGTGTTGGAGAACAGGGGAGGACTCCTGCTGTTCCTGTTTGTTTGTTTGCTTTTGTATGTGTGGGAATCAAAACACAGCATTACGGTGCTCTCAGCAGGACCACTGCTACAGATGAGCCCAGATCAAGACAGGGAGGACGTAAACAGCTACCAACAGTGTTTCTCAGATCCTTCTAGTTGGCAATAATGGCCAAATTGATTTGCCAGGAATACAATTATGACATCATAATATTTTCATAAGGGTTTTTGTTTTAAATCATGAATTACCAGTGAGTGTATTCACTGTAAGGGGAAAACATCCATATACAAAATGAATGATTTTTAATGTTACCCAATTATACAGAAACATTTCAAAACTGTAGTAAAAAAAAAGCTTAGGATGTTTACATACAGCAAACATAATTACGCTGAGGTTATCAAATAAAAATGAGAAATAAATGCCCTAAAATGTGTCAAATTGATGTTTAAGACATATGACAAAGTGGTTATGATACTGTCTATAAATGTAGTCCTTGAGAGAGCTAATAAAAAGTATACAAGGGAGATGTCAGAAATTCTATATTCTCCATATTGAGACTCCATAAAACTGTGATGTCAAAAGTTTCTTGGCAGAGTGTAACAGGAGACAAACCAACCCACATTATCACTCAGGCAGAAAGGGAAATAAGCATCCGATTAGGGATTTTTTATTTGTGTCTAAACTACTGGAAAACTGGACAAGGTGAAGAGATTTGATTGAGAGCATCACTCTGGTCCATTTCATTGCAATCCTTGCGAGCTGGGAAACCAAATGGAGACTTGAGAGCCCTCTTACTGGTTGGTCACGAGTGAGATGTATTTCACAATTGTCTCTCCCTCTCCGCCACTGCTGTTTATGATGGGAAGTGTGGGGGAGTAGGTGTATGGGTGTGTGTGTGCGTATGTACTTGTGTGTGTGAGAAAGAGAGTATGTGTCTGTATGCATGGCTGCGGTGTGCAGTGTGAGTGTGTGTACAGTGTGTACAGTGTGTACATGTGTGTGTGTGTATGTATGTGTGGTGTGTGTGTATGTGTGTGTATGCGCGTGCATGCTGGTTGGCCATCTGGGCCCTGTGTAATAAGTCTGTATACCAAGCTTAGGCTCTATACCGGAGTTGTTTAAGACTCACTAGGTGCCAGGATGGAGGGAGGAATGACTTCTTCGTTTGGTGGCGTCAACCACCCCGGAAAAATGTACCTGAGCTCTCAGGGCAATTATTCACAGTCTCTCAGGTTCCGTCGGGACTGGAGCCTCAGCAGAATGCCCTGGCTCTGGAGGCCCAGAGAGGGGATGGTCCTGCTCAACAACATTAAATCTGATACCTGTACTAGGCCCATGTACGTGCTGTTGCATCCAGAATAAGACTTAATCCATGTCTGCACTTTACACTCACAGGAGTGTGTTTTCTCTTACAAATGTTATAAGGGGTCCTGTTATTGTAACAGTATAAAGTTAAGCCTATGCACATTAATATAATTTAATGTCATGGATAAAATATAAATTACTTTGTGGTGGAAAAGATATGGAATGAATTACTATTGCAAAATATTATCCATTTAATACCTAATAGTACCTACTATACCTAATAGCTAAAAAATAATGATGTTCTGTGCTGACACTTTGTCAGGCACTCTGAAGAGTGCAATGTGATTATTTTTATTACAACATTTATGATGTGTCTATTCTGTGAGAAGGCCTTCACTCGTGTGACTTTATAACAATTGCCATCTCTGACCTCATTGTATAAAGGAGACTTTATGGGACCAGTAGTGTCATATCTTTAGATGAGAGTATTGCAGTAACACCTCAGTAATCTCCAACAAGGTGTAGGACTACTTTATTCAGGAAGTCAGAAGACACCTCTGAGCCAATACGAGGTGACAGGATTACTGAGGATTGGTCAGGAGTGTGAAAGTCAGGAACAAATGGGTTTGAGCATTTAGGCATTTAGCCAATAAGAAATGTGCAATCAAAGCCAAAAGGGTTGCTAAGTAGAATCAGCACATAGGCATGAGGGCATAGACATGAGGGCATCTTCTGTGCAAAATGAGATTAAATGGAAGAAATTAAAAATTGTCTAGAGCTATGTGTTACTATGTGTTTTGAATCATTACATGCAAACACTAAAATAGGTGTTTCAGTTATGTTATGTGAGGGTTCTCTGAAGTAATTAACCACTAATAATACCAATTACACAATCAATGAATTACAATAATCAAATCATCAAATGAAAATGGATCCTCACAGTCAACACAAATAGGCTAGCCTACCATGCATTTCACCATCAAATAAAAAATATAGGCTTATGCAGGATACTGATCAATTATGCAAACCAATATCTATCTAACAAATAATTAAGAAATTATTACCAAATACACAATAAGGCTGCCAGTAAGGCTGTGTAGTCATGTATATATTATGCCCATGGATTACCATCTCTGTAATAATCTCAAATAATCTCTAATCTGTCTATAAAGCCGAACTGTAACACAGTGTCAATATTTCCTCATTGCTATACAACAGACATGTGTATTGAGAAGTTATTAAAAAATAAAACTTATTAGTAAATAAAACCATAAGGCTGCCAGATGTTGCAATGAATATACACCCATGGATTCCCATCTCTGCAGTAAGATAATGGAGACTGGTTGTTTTGTGGGGCCAAGGAGAGTGAGTGGTCGGTCTTCAGCAGGTCACTGAGTGCTGAGGGCCTCCAGATGGTCTGTCTGTCCCAGACTCTCTGTGTCTCTCAACAGAGGAGACTGATTGGCCCGCAGCCGCTTTGTTCCCTCGGAGTGGACATGCTCTGTTTTACGAGTGGCCGTGCCAATGAAGGGCCTGGAACGCTGCCCGATGGAAGTACCACGCAGGCTGGATGGCGCCTCCCATACTTAAAACAATATTTAATGTTTTACATCACTATGTGCCAACGGATCAGTGGCTTGGGCTGCTCTAATTGCCAGCAAAGACTTGCATGTTTTTTGTAAATACAACACCAGGGAACAATGTACATTCTTTGACATGAGGCTTACAGGCAAAGCAACACATGCCAGCATTTTAAAGGTGGGCATCACTGAACTCTTTATAGCTGCGAGGCATCTAATGGCATGTCTTTGATGAAACCTTAACTATGAGTGGTTGGGCAAACAAAAATAGATGATGACGCAGGAATTGGAAATATAGTGCCACTAGTGAGATTTCTATATTTTACCCAGTGAAAAACTTTAAAATAGCTTCTCATTCTCTAATGTGGGCTAAGTGAAAGGTATGCTCTAATTACCCAGCCCATATGTCTCCGGCTCTGGGGACTGTCATGGTGTGGTCTGCACTCAACAGGCTTAAGAGTACTAGCAGAGTCCAAGAGTCCAATCAGTATGAAGATGAAAAGGCAGAAAACGGCTCCTTGAGAACGACCTTCACATCCACTGTTACACATTCTCCAGCACTAGGAGTCACATTACATCATGTGTCGCCTCGCCTTCTCACAACTATTTGTGGATTTTTTGTGGACTATTTTGAGGATTTTAGTTATTTTCCAGCAATGCTGGTGTTCACAGTTCAGATATACAAATAAATAAATGAATAATGTGTGTACAATAAATTCAATGTGAAGCGTATTGCATGCTGTTTCATACAGTACATCTCCACATCCCCCTCACAGAGCATCCTCCCAGCATCCTCCTGCCCTATCAGTTCCTTAAAAGAGATGACAGCGAGCATTGTTATTGTCTTAGTGGTGACATTCTCACCCACGGAGTGTTGTTCCAACTCTGAGCTTCAAATGGCATTCCTTCAGAGTGTCACCATCCAAAACAATGATCCCTGATTATTTAAGCCATTTGCACATGCCAAAAATGTTGCAAACTAGACCACCCTGGGGTTGAGGAGCTGAGACTATACCACCCAGAACTGAGATGTGGTTAGTACCTGCCAAAGCCCTGACCATTAGGCACCTGAGCTAAATTTGGCACAGCCGGCGAGGCCCCAGTGCTGCGTTCACACCTGCTGCGAGGCTGTCTCAGGCCGGGGACAGTCTCCGCAGTCCTGGGTGGGTGTTTGGGATGCCCAGCCACTCAGGCAACAAAGGAGCATCCCCATGGAGCCAACATACAGTAGGCCTATCTGTGGGCTCTAGACTCATTTTGCATGTATCATACAGAATTTAAGCAAACAACAAAATGACTTTATTAACAAAGTGACATTATTATCTGCAAGGAAAACATCACAACAGAATATAATGTGATGTGATGCTTTTCACTTATAAATTCAGTCATCCAAGTGTTTATAGAATGTACATGGAGCTTAAACAGTCACATTATCCCATTGTTTGGCTTAGAGTGTTCTGCAGTTGTTTGCATGTAAATCTCTCAGTAAAGCTAATTGAGAACACTAAAAGCAGAAGCAGTTAATGGCGCAGTGGTAGAAGACCAACAGCGGAGATGAAACTGGAGAAAGATAGATAACCGTCAACGCAGGGTTAACTCACAGCTGAACTGATCAAACTCAGTACAAATTGTAGCAGCTCCAGGGGTCCCTCGTATTAATGCCAGCGTCATTATTCCATTTGGGCTCATTCGCCACCACCCAAGTGAGCTTGCAGTGAAGAGATGGGGTGTGAGGATGGAGACCACACAGGAGAGAAAAACAAGCCTGACCACATCTCTACTAAAGGGCAGACCTTCGACTCACCCATGTTACACTGAGACACAGACAGAAGTGCAGTCATTATTGTATGTAAACTCTACATGCCTGAGTTTGAACTACTTAATTAAACCAATTTAGGCCTAACCATCCTCATTCCCAACACAAACCCGGGTCAGATAATCCCTTATTCTTTTCAGTAGCCTCTAACAGAGCAGCTGAGCGGGAGAGACACAGACAGTACAGATCAGTGTAGACCAATATTCTGTACCTTGCAGTGTTTAAGAGAATGAAAACAATCGATTATTACATGCTTGTTTAGTAGTAATATTTTAGTTGTTAAGACCAAGAACACCAAGAACGATGACTATAACTATACCGACAAATAAATATCGCTTTAATTAATATGAATGACAACTTCCACACTGCAACTATATCGACAACTACATACGAATATACAAACTAAATATTGTTATAATTACAGTTATCTTTATAGTTATCGCTCCAGGTGTGAACAGATCTTTAGTCCTTCTTCCTACACGCAGGCTACATAAGGAAAGAAAGAGCAAACATTTGTAGACAAGAAATAAACAGCGGCTGTGTGAAGCTTGCAAACACTGACTCATGGGTGGCCCAACATGAGTGTTCACTCTTGTCATGTTTGTGTTGTGAGACTTGTAAAATGGAGGTTTAGGAGGGTGACAGAGGGGTCTCATGGGCATCCTCTGGCTGGCTTTATGTCCAAGGCAATAGTCTCGTCTCAGCAGATTTTACCGCAGTCATTTCTAAGACATGTGGTTAAGTATTTGAAATTGTCTCGTGCACCTTAGTGTGCCATGATGGTAGGCCTACTGTAACACAACATCCATGGTAATGGGCAAACAACAATGTACAACAACACAGTTAACAGTAAAATAAATAAAGAAATAATTTCTCCATTTCTTCTTTCAGTCTTAACATATTTTTCACTTTTCATATTAATGTAACAATAAGTAGTTTTGGTGTAAGTCTAGTGGACTAGCTACCTACAAGGCACATAAAATATTTCCCAGAGCCTTAATTGCACTGCTAGAACATGCTGATTGGTGTGTGATAGCAAAAGATTCAGCAATGTCATGCTGTAAAGGTAGTCCTGTAAAGTTTCCTACCCTGCACCCAGAACTGCACAGTGTATATTCAGAATGTCTGGTGGGAATAACACTTGTGTTTCTGCTCTCTTCAAATGTCTGTATGCCATCCAAAGTAATTGAAGACAATATCAAAAACAGTCTAATAAAAATTATACCCTCTTGACATCTCTTAAATTACTTTGGACAGCACTGTTTATGAAAAGTGAAGCACTGTTTGTCTCTTTCAAGAAAATCCCTGAACCACTTACCACTGATGTTTACAGAGGCAATGATTAGTACCTAAAGGTCATATTCCAGAAGTTTCCCTTGCTCATTTTTCAAATGTGGCTCATGCTCATTTTGAGTGAACGTGGGAGAGACCAGAAATTGTATCTGTGGTCCTGGCGTGAGCATGCTGACACTTCATTCATAGGCATGTGTAGAGAGTGCACCCTCCAGAAAGATGATCATCTCTTTCAGATGCTCACAACATGACACAAGAACATCTCATCACTCACACAACCAAGGATGTGTAACAAATGTCTGTCTGAAACCATGCTGTCCTTCCACTCATATATACCTCATAATATATGGACTGACAACATGCTTAACAACAGGTCATTATAATTCTCTAAATATGCGCTAAATTATATATATATATATATATATATATATATATATATATATATATATATATATATATATATATATATATATATATATATATATATATATATATATATATTTATATGTAATGTATGTGATGTAAAATTACAACACTCTGCATTTGGATTCAAAATAAACATGAAAAATACAATAAATTTGAAAAATAACAACACTGAATATACTGTATTTTCAAATCATATTTGTGCGTATGCAGGTGTGAGCAATGAAGGCTTAGCTGACACACCAGAGTAGTGCATGACACAAAACTCTTCTTGTGTTTTGGAGCTGGTCATAACCATGTCTGTAGGGTGTGCGTATGCCAACAGGGATTTGGTCTTAATCCTTTAGCTGCAGTGGCACAAGACCTGTTGGCCATCTCGTGCCTGTGGCCACAATCCCCCAGTATGCTGCACATGAGTGTGGAGAAAGCCCAGCTGTAGGATGGCTGTAATGCAATCTGTGGTCCGTCACAATGCCTGTGTTCACTGAGTTGGGGGGCGGGTAGTCCACACTGGTTATGCTCTACAACAGGTGTGAAGAGAAACTCTAGGGCTGTCGCTGATTGCTGACTGACGATTGCTCTCCCCACTCCCTCTTTTTCATGCAAAAAGCAGACTGTGAAAGTTGTGTAATTTTACAATAACATTAATGTTAGCATATAAACTTGTCAGAATTTTCCCATAATCAACACCTGATCAAAACAACAGTTTAAATAAAAAATCATGACAATTACATACAGCTGTGTTTAATTGACTAAAAACACCATTGATCACAAAACACCATTTCCATGTTAACAGAGTAAATACATTCAATGTTGTCTGAAAAAATGCTTTATCTATAGATTTTTATGAACGGTTTTGTTGTTATTGAATCACTTCACAGAAACACTAGATGGTTCATTTTGGTTTGCAAATAGAGGCTTTCAATGTATAAATACATAATGAGGAAATGTCACGTTTTATCAGTAAATAGAGGAATGGAGGTCTCCTTCAATTTTTTAAAATTATCTGTTATAATTGTCACTGTTTTATTTTGTTTTTTTAACAAATAAATATAAATTGGGTATTTCATGCTTTATCAACTGAAATACATTTTTAGCTGTGAGCTATGCCTGACCCAACTGTTTTGTGCATTTTGTGCATTTTTTAATTATTATTTTCTAATTTTCCCGAGAGGCTATGTGCCAGTGCCAACATGTGTCAAAATTCTGTAGAGAGGAGTTCGTTATAAATATCAGCATCCGTCTCCACTCTCTCTGAAATAAAAACATGAAAGCTCACGTTTAGATAGCGACTTGAGAAGGGGGCAAGAGATGCATGTAGTAAACCTCGGGCTTAGTCGGCCTGAGGGCTTTACGCCGGTATTCGGTGTACATTACATCTAAATCCGGACAACCGCGGAGATCAGATAAAATGACATTTTCTCCTTTTCAGTTTCAGAGAGGCAACTATGAACCAATTATGATGCGTCACTGTGTCAGGAAAATACTGCAAAATATTAATTTCGCTTTGAGTGGTTATGACATCTGAATAGGTTGACGTTCTGGAATTTGATTTCAACCAATCTAGGCATACTGCGTCAATGGATTTTTATTTGTTTCAAGGATCATTGGCTAGGTAAAATACGACTAACCATTTTAGTCTGATAATATTGAGAGAACTGTTTAATCGTGAATATATTTCTTATGGAATAATAGCTTGTGTATGAATAGCCGGACATTTTCTTTACTATTTATTTTATCTTTCATTTTCATCCTCTTGTTTTCATTTTCATCCTCCCCTGGTTTCCTTGTCATTCTGCTTTGTAGAAAAAAAGTCCTCCAATTACGCATGACTAAGCACTTCATGATAATAAACACCATGACTGAACATACTCCGTGCGCAAATTGATCTACCCATGACTCAGTGAGCCTGCACTTGAGTTTTGGCTCTACAGCGTCACCTGTTGTAATCAATAGATATAGCAAAGCACATAGTTACATGGTGGATTTTAAGGCTGCAAAACTCCATAGAATTAATAAGGGGAAAGGTGTATATGTGTGTGTGTATATATATATATATATATATATATATATATATATATATATATATATATATATATATATATATATATACATATATATATATATAAGCTTATATATATATATAAGCTAGTAAATAAATTAAGCAGTAACGTCGGACACTACATAGACATCGTTTTCAACTTCAATAAATAGCCATTTAACGCCAATAGGTTTTTAAACAATTTTAAACAATATTATTTCACAATCACTAAAGTCCATCTTTTATCTGTTAAATTAGACTTTAGGCAAATGTATAGTTTTGTTAATGTAATGTTATTTATAATTTAAGTCAGTTCTGTCTCACTGAGCTTACTAAACACTCAGATTTCATTTGTAACCTATATTAATGAAAAAAGATGTTCTTTTTTTGTTGTTGTTTTCTAATTTACTTTTTTTTTGTTTCCTTTTTAACCCAAACCTTATTCGACTAGTGTCTTAAAAATAACATGAGTTGCACATACCAAATTCGTAACACAAGATACATTTATCTTGTATTTAAATCTTAAGTGAATTTACATTTCTTTTGGTATTACATGTCAAACAGATATTATCGCTATTAGATTAGCCTGTATCAATAAGCCTGTATCATTAAGCATTCTCTCATTAAGTCAATGACGCCCCTCTAAGAGAGCGCACAGCCATTGGTTTATCTTGGGGTTTGTCCGCAGCAGGACACGCCCCGAGACCCACAGGTCAGTATAAATTTGAGCCAAACTTCTGCTTCAGAACGAAAGTTGAGGGGTTCTCAGCTGATGCACGCTCATACTTCTGATTCGTCCATACATTGATCTAGTGTGGATAAAATATTTCCTGTCCCGTCAGAGGCAGTAAATCAACGGAAATTCTTAAAGTTCATTGGAAATAAACAAACAAGGACCATGGAGTTGGATATCTCCTTTCCAATCACCTCCGCAGACGACTTTTATGATGACCCCTGTTTCAACACCAGTGACATGCAGTTCTTTGAGGATTTGGATCCCAGGCTGGTACACGTTAGTCTCCTAAAGCCAGACGAACATCAACAGAATGAAGACGAGCACATCCGCGCACCAAGTGGGCATCACCAGGCTGGCAGATGCCTTCTGTGGGCATGCAAAGCCTGCAAAAGGAAAACAACCAATGCCGATCGCAGGAAAGCCGCAACTATGCGTGAGAGGAGGCGACTATCAAAAGTCAATGATGCTTTTGAGACCCTGAAGAGATGCACGTCTACAAACCCGAACCAGAGGTTGCCAAAGGTGGAGATTCTCAGAAATGCCATCAGCTACATCGAATCTTTACAGGCCTTGCTGAGGGTAGGACAGGAAGAAAGCTACTACCCAGTGCTCGACCACTACAGCGGTGACTCTGACGCATCAAGTCCGAGGTCCAATTGTTCTGATGGCATGGTATGTTATTCACACAATAGATATGTGCTTTGTGTGTTTTACATTACATCACATTACTTTACATTGTTGCTTGTTACTTTACATTGCTATATTTTCAATTTATCTGACAACTGGTCTTTCTCCCGTTTAGGCTGACTTCAGTGGGCCAGCTTGCACTTCAAGGAGAAGGAACAATTATGACAGCGCTTACTTCAATGAAACACCAAATGGTAAGTGTGAGGTCACATCTGACGCATTGCAGATTAGCTGGACAGATAACTGAGATACAGACAATTTAACTCATTGCTTAAAAGGGTTAATATGATCCTATCAGTTAATTTTCAGCGGGAAATTAAGAACGTTTTTTAACATAAACTTTCTATTCCCTTTCAGATTCCAGAAACAACAAAAACTCCGTTATTTCCAGTCTGGACTGTCTATCGAGCATTGTAGAGAGGATCACCACAGATGCTTCTTCTTGTCCGGCTGTTCAGGAGGGCTCTGAAGGTAGCCCATGCTCTCCTCAGGAGGGATCTGTGCTGACTGAGCCAGTTGCACCCGTCCCGTCACCGACTAGCTGTATCCCTGCTTCACAAGACCCCAACCCGATTTATCAAGTGCTCTGAGGATATCGGTGCTTGAGAAGCTAGTGGACAAACAGACATTACATTCTTCAGAACGAATTTATTCCTTTTACACACTCAAGAGTTCATAGACTTGTTTTTGAGGTGACTTGAGCTAAGTGAATGATTGCGTCCTGTTTCATATCGGCCTAGCAAGTCTACGGTGTCCAATATCTTAAATGAACACTATTCCTGTGTAATCTTTAGCAAGAAAACGTCTTTGTCTATGTGTGAATGCACTAGGGTTAGTGTCAGTTGTGTAACTGTTGAAGACTGAAAATAGATGGCACAAAATCGACTAGAGAGAAAGTAGGCTATGCGTTTGACAGTTAGGCTACCCAGCATTTGGACAGAAAAAAAGATATTGTGGCCTACCTGAGGAAACAATTTTTCAACATAAATGTCATCATTCGATTCCTCCGTTTGACAGATATGACACGATAATGAATGGAACATGAGGACCATTTTTGTATATTTGTAAATAAGAGCACTGCTGAAAATCAAAAAAATCTTTACTTATTTAATGTTGCTTGTTGGAAGACGGTTGTATTGTTGTGGCAAATGTTAAACTTTATATTTATAAGAAATATATGAGTGTATGTCAACATTTTACAAAATAAATATTTATACAGATTAGTTTACCTTTTCGTTCATTTTTATGGATAGGCCTATGTCAAGATATTCTCATGTCCATAATGCATTCTTGTATGCTGTCGTTTGTATGCTGTCTCTCATCAGTTGAAGATTGTTTGTAGGTCTATAATGCGTTCTAGGCACAGGCTAACATAAAGTTAAAACGGTGGAAATGTTTTAAGAGTCATGATATGTTTCGGCCAGAGAGCTGCGTCGGGACGATCATAGAGAACTATTTAAAAAAAATACATCACTTGTTGGCCATACTGCAAGCCTTTCTATATTGTTGGACCTTTTCTACACCAGGCATTTGGGTCAGGCAGTATTAAACGATTTTTTAAACCATGACATCATCTAAATCAAGATGATAATGAGACGACAAGACATTAAATATTTGCAATGTGACAGAGGATACTTACGAAACAAAATAAAAACGAGCAACCTGAAATCACCAGAGAACAAGTTCAAATCGAACCACTTTGACTGCCCGAAAAAACATAGGCTAGCTGTTATGAGACAACTGCACTAACATTTTCGTGTCCTACACGCAGTACTAGCTGTAGCCTACGATGCTTTTTTGGTCTCCAAAACATTGCATTTCTACATGAACTGCAACTCAAAACGGCCGTTATTATGCTCAGAAACCTGCAGTTATTAAGGCCAATATCCTAGCTGAGAAATCTGTACATTTACTCTAGTTGCCTAGCCCGAGAAGAAGTCCATAAATCTATTAATTTATACATCTAATAAATCTGTCCATATATCTACATTAAAAACAATGCGTTAGGTATATGTAGGCTATGTATGTATTTTATGTCTTTATCTTAAATGACTGTAAAGGATGCTGTGGTCTTACAACTACAGCAATTCGATTTTAGTGTGATATAAAATGGTATATACAAACAAATATGTGAAAAACGTTTAGAAACAGCCTACATTTACATGCATTGTGAAAACGAACTTTTCCCACTTGTATCAGAAAGTGATAATCAGATTGAGTAAATGGCATATGAAAAATGTCAAAAAATAAAACATCTGATGGAAAATACATATATATATATAATTTATTTATGTGGTGGTGACATTAACAGTTTTCCTGTTCCTGTTTTCCGGCAGCAGGTTATATGTTTTGCTTACATTGCTCATATGATTTCAACAATGTCCAGCCTTTTATCTGTTTCAGCTCACACAGTGCATAACATTCCCAACCTGTATATTGTTTGACTGCTTACCAGTTCAAGATGATTATGAACATAACGACCATCAAGTTCATGGTTTAAGAAGAAGGGTTTTATTGTACTGTAAACAGTAGCAGGGCAACAGACAAAGCTGAAGAGTAAAACGTTATTTACAAAAAACATCTTGAGAACCTAACAGTAGTCCAGGGGTGAGGCAGGTCAAAGGCGACTACTTCTATCCAGATCAGGGCCTGTAGGAGGGATTTCACACAACACAAAACAGATGCCAGGGCATCTGATGCCTGTTGTTTCTGTGCTATGGGTCTAGGTGTTTTCTGGGCAGCTACGAGGGGCGGGTCAGTGATCCGGCAGATATGGCAGTCACATGCCGGCACCACGTCCTCCAGGGCTGGCGGCCTACTTTCTGCGGCGGGTGGCGGCTCCCTTCTTGCTGCTGTAGTATGGCAAGAGCAGAGATGCACACGTGAGAAAAAAACTGGGTGGAGTGGTGGTGAACGACCTCCTAAGGGGGCCCTAGGGGAAGTCTCACTCCTCACACTGACCTCTAGTGTCATGCAATGGACTGGACACAGTCACATGGAATCATATCTCCACATGACAGTAGAGACACTGGCTATCTGAATGATCAATCCTATATACAGTATCTCATACACTGGCGATAAATAAAGTGCCATGTAAAGTGTTACTATACAATGGTGATAGATATAAAAGCATCTAATTCCAATGCGTGACAGAGACATTAAAAGTTTCTCAACTGTCAGCTTTGCATTTCCTTTTGTGGGCCATGTGGGCCATCACACAAATGACGGGTCTTTCATATTTACACAGCTAATGGATACAGAGGGGATTTCAGTAGTTATTAACAATGTGGTAAAGCAACCTCTGATTAGTAAACACTCTGGGCCTGTGACCATGCAAAGTTACATCATAACAGTTCATACAGTCATGCCATGCTAAACTTACCATTATTATTTCATGAAATGTTCAAAAAACAAAACACTTTCATCTCTCATTACATCAAATGAGGCATGAAAGGGTCATGGGGATGATGTAGCAGAGTTTAGCTAGATCATGGACACAGACCTTCACTGTACTCACATCCATAGAAAACACACCACAATTATATAATCAGGTGGCAAAGAAAATTATAAGCTCACAGCTGAACGCCCCCCCCCAAACACCCAAAGCCTTGGCATACTCCATCACAGCAACAGTTTTTAGACTGTATCCATGTCATTACAGGTAATAAATGCCTGATTTTTTTATTTATTTATTGAAAAATGAAAAAAAAAAATGATGAGCTAAACTTTCAATTTTCTTTGCCCTTAGAGTGATCCTTACCAGATGGAAGGTAATGAAGCAGGAATGGACCAAAAGCAAGTGATAGCTGTAATGTCCCACACTGCCAGTTTGACATTACAGGTGGTACAGATAGTTATGATGTGGACAGTACTGTAAGTACCTTTCTGTTAACGGGTAAACAGTAAACCGGTTATTCACTCCTCCCCTTGGCATTGAAAACCGGGTACAGCAAACAGGCAGAAAAATGTGAGCCTACAGTTTGCCAGTATGCTTAGTCTCACCCGCATCTTCCACGCCTTTTACAAAAATGTCCTAATTACTTACACTCTGTCTGTGCTGTAGCTGTAGATCATTGGCTCCGCTTGCAGTGTTTTACTTGGGTTTACTTTAGGACATTGTTTGTATGGCCTTAGTGCAAATGACAGACTCACCACAACAAGTGTGATGTGGATTTGACTGACATGTTGCATAAGTGTTTGTGTATGTGTGTGTATGTGTTTGTGTATATGTATGTGCTTGTGTGTGTGTATGTATTTGCGTGTGTAGGGGTTGGGTGGGGGTTGGGTGGGGGCAGTGGCTTGTGTGGGAATGAGTCTAGTGACTAGTGCTGTTTCTGGTCAGAAGTTATTAGAGAGTGATGATGACTGCATTTCTTGGGAGAGGCACTAATGGGCCTTTCTCAGAAGAGGAAATGCATCAGTCGACCATGCGCCTGCAGAGTTTGTGTAGGAGCTGATGGGAAGCATTACTTACTGTTTCTGCAGCTCATCAATGCGGTTTCGCAGAGAGATGACCTGAAAGCAACACATTCACAGTGCAGTTCTTTTAAAAACACAGGCTGTGTAGGGCGACAGCAGCGAACCGCTCACCTTTTCTGTTTTGAAGGGGAGTCCCACTGCACTGGCTCACGTTTGAGAGACTGGAGACTAACAGCTATACACACACGTGTCAAGTTGGCCTTACATAATCGCCGAAGTAAATATGTATTTTTGTTGTCATATCGAATTCAAGTATTGAATAGAATTTTTTTTAAAAAATTGTGCAATTTTTAACCTATGTACATCACAGAGAGGCAAAAAGACTGTGTGTGTATCTGGTCTGTTTCTCCAGCTCACAAAGGACCAAGCAGATCTTTGAAGGAACCATCACACGTTTGTGTGCTGTCTGTTCGCATAAGAGGTGATAACACTCTCAGCACTGTGTGCACCATCCAGGGAAGCACTCTTAGGCCCACTTATACACACCCACCTACCTGTAGGGGCAAAAGGCTGCTCACACTACTGTCAGGCCAGTGGGCCCAGAGAGTTTTAAAGGTCTCTCACAAACTTCTACCAAGTGACAGGTGCCTTATTGGCCAACACAGCAAATATTTTTTTGAGGCACAATCACTCTTCAGTGACTGAGGCAAACAATACAGCTTCTCCAGCTGTTCCAGTATTGGATTTAACCTGCCACTCTTCATGATGATGATGGCCTGTTGCCCCCATTTCCAAGGCTCTCTTTTTTTTTGAGTGACCCATGCAGGCAGACCATGCTGTCTGGACCGAGCGTTGTGTGCCTGCACTCGCTCAGCTATCTGAGCTCTGTTACTTACAATTTACTCAGCTCCTCCACTCTCTTACGTAGTGTTGTAACCTGAAGGGGATCAAAGCACAGCTGCATTCAATGCTGTATGGGGCGGGCCTCTGTTTAAGGAGGTGGAACCCTTTGCAACCAGGACTTCAATACACGTTAACAAGAGTACATTTTGCTATCTGAATATATAACATCCCTGTGGAATTGAAGCTTATTGCAATTTAATGTTGTGATGCTCAGTTTTTGTTGTTAGACTAGTGTGGTGTTCATCATATTCTATGAGGCGGGATCCTGTTTGTCGTCATGGTTACATTTTCAAAACTAACCACCAAGTAACGCAGGCACAGGGTGACAAGTAGAGTTCCATAACTGTGTTGTTGTTGAAGAAGCACTAAATTATAGCTGATATTAAAATAAAATAAAATTTATTAGGGTTGTGGGCCTTTTTGATCTTTATTTTCACATGTCCCTGAGCAGGGCAAACACCCACCTCATACTTCTGCCTCTTCAGCTTCTCCATGTGGTCAAACTTCTCAGACTCCAGCTGGTGCATCCAGTCCCACAGCTCCTTGGCCTTTTCCCTATTCAAGCCAATACAAACCAAACTCAGCAAGGGGAAACATTTTTACAACAACACACCACCACCTAAAGCATTGGCTTATCTCTCTAGAATGTGCTGTTCGTCACAGGCTTTGTGTACTATCACTGTAATGTCTGTGATTTGATTCCAGTACCACAAACATTCTCACAGTCCCAGCTCCCAGCACTCTGAGATGTCATGGCTGAGCCAAAGGACTTACTTCAGTTTATCCTCGTTCAGGTGGTCAATGTTCAGACCCTTGCGTCTTTCAGCTAGGATCTTCTTCTTCTTCTCTCTCTCAGTCTGCTTCTTGCCTCTCTTTCCTTCAGCCTGTAACATAAAAGAGACACACAAGAGTTACAAACAACCACATATTTCTATCTAAAATCATTAAGAAACATACAGAACCCCAGGGACCTGTTTCCAATATATACATTAAGCATATACTCCACAACTAACACCTAGACCCAGATTTTTTCTGTAAAATTCTCTTACATTTTAGGACTAGGGTTTAATCCATGTATTGGAAACCAACTCTAAATGTAAGGAGACATTAAGGCCTGTGTAGTAATTATATTTCTATTTAGATGTGATAAAGACATGCAGAGAAATCAAAGTAAACATTAAAAGTTTCTGAGGGCTGACCTTCTGCAGGTGGCTGCTGTAGCTGGATCCCATGCTAGACAGGGCGGACTTCTTCTTAGCCTCGTCATCAGCCTTCTTCTTGGCATCTAACTCCTCCTTCCTCAGCCTCTCCTCCTGCAAGGCCAATCAGGATGCAGTGCATCAGTGTGTGTGTGTGTGTCTGTGTGTGTGTACATGTATGGGTGATCCAGTGGAAGTGAGGTCTCTCCACACACCTCACGTCTCGCCTGACGCTCTTTCTCCTTCTCAGCACGAACCCTCTGCTGCTCAGCTCTCTCTGCCCTACGTTTCTCCTGTGGATTTGGACACAAATACACACACACACACACACACACACACACACACACACACACACACATACACAAATACACACACATACACACACACACAAATACACACACACACACACGGACACATACACACACATACACACACACACACAAATACACACACACACAAATACACATACACACACACATACACACAGTATCGAAAAAGTGAATTAAGAAAACCAATCTGATGACATAGATTGGCTCCTGTAAGACATATTCAGTTCAACAGAAACCATAGCTTACAATTCTTTCTTTGAGAGCAATAAGCTCCTCCTCCTCCTTCTTTCTCTGCTCAAAGTGAGCATCGATCAGGGCCTGCAGCTCAATGAGGTCCTTGTTCTGACGCTTCTTTTGGATGTCCTGTGGGCGCACAGAAAGGGCAATGGTCAAATTTACTTCACACACTGGTGTAGTCAAATTCAGTGTGTGTATGTGTGTGTGTGTGTGTGTGTGTGTGTGTGTGTGTGTGTGTGTGTGTGTGTGTGTGTGTGTGTGTGTGTGTGTGTGTGTGTGTGTGTGTGTGTGTGTGTGTGTGTGTGTGTGTGTGTGTGTGTGCATGTATGTGTTGTCCACATCCTTCATTCAGCATACACAATAGGAGAACTAATGCTAACTTACATCAAAGTCCACTTTGTCGCCATCAGGGATTTTGGGGGCACTGGGCCTAGAAAAATTCAAATAATGTCAAATCAGCTACACATTTGTGATTGCCTTGGTCAGTCTTGACTCGACTTTTAAGGTAAAGCATTCTACACGACTCACAATAAGACAGCGTAAACATCATGCAAGCACACACTGCCCTAAATCTAAAGCAGCTTCATCTAATCATCTAAAGCTTACACCAACACTTGATACTCACTTGAACTTTGGCTTCTCCTCTGTTCAGTCACAAAATAAAAAAGAAGAAGGACATGTTACAGTGTTAGAGTTGCACAACTGATGGTATTTTAGCTTTCAGGCAACAACCGATGGATGTTATGTTAATAATGAAAAAGGCTGTTATTTCAGGTTACTGCATCTAATGGTGTTGGAGCTCTTTCTCTTGCGACAGTGTCTACTGAGAGTTGAATTACTTTCAACTGTGTGCTGTTGTTAATGTACAAGAGTCAGTGAAAAGGTAAATACAAAAAAACTCAAAGTGCACATCATTTTCACAGACACAGACACGACCAAAGTGCTTATCAGTACACAAATGCACAAATAACACAACAAATCCTTTGGGTTGTAGACAAAAAACAGGTGAGGCTGCAAAAACAACTGGGATACCATGATTGGTGTGATACTTAGTTATTTGTCCCTAGCTCTCAGGTATGTCAGTGTTAAGGTTAACCATGACCTAGTTGAATGAAATCAAAACTGTGGGTGTGATTGGAGAATCTCAATGCTGACTAGGATAAAATTTGGATTGACCCATCCCTCACCCACCAAACAACAAAACCAAAAGAAAAAAACAACAAAACAAAACCAAAGCAAGGAAAACAACACAGAAAAACTTGAGACACAAGCAAGGCAACACCAAGTGATTTTTTAAAAAAAGGGTTCTTTGCAGAAAAATACAATCTACCATCTTGTTCTCCCTCCTCGACTGGTTTGGCACGTCATGCAAAGAGAGAAGCACAGCATACATGAGCAGTGGGGTCACTGTGCGAGTCAAAGCATAATGTGAGCATTTTATATTCTTTCACCCTTTCTCCATGTTGGCACATCATTATCTGACACTAGGCTTAAAATTGAACTTTCATGTTGGATTTTTGGTGATTGGGCATCTGGCCAATTGATTGACTTTATTGGTTTTGTTTGGTATTTGCATTTGTATTTGTATTTGTAGTTGTTAGTGCACCTTGCTCGGTGGAAGACGCAGGCATCTACCAGCTCAGGGGTGGCTTCGACCTCCCCACACACTACGACTGGCAATCTACAGCCCCTCTAATCAGATAGTACACATACAAGAAATGTGTCAACATACCTTCCTCTTCATAGGCCTCTGCATGCAGCAAGCGTCCAAAGCAAGAGCAGAATAGAAAACATTAGCAATTCAAACAGATGGAACACAGCCACTACCTCACATACAACTGCTATGACGGGCACTTTTGGAAGAGCTCTGCTCGGTTTTAAATCCAGATTGAGGTGTCTGTAAAAAAGCTTTGATTTCTCTTAATTAACCATAATTAAGTATTATCGACAAGCCATCACACTCTAAGACACCTCAATAGGAAAAGCATTTTTGTAAAAAAAAAAGTGCATTTCATACTTAATTTCTCAAAATATCAACTCATCGGTTCTCAAGAAGATGTCTTCTTGTAAATAAGAGAAAGGACTGGGGTCTAATGCTTGGAGACTTTCAAAAGGGACAAATAAGCCTTTACAGCGGCCAGGTTTCTCTCCATACCACATCTATCACAGAGATCTCATATGGCAGGGATGCTCTAGGGGCCTCTACATTCCACTCAGTTAAATGGGAGAGATGGAGATCTGATGTGCTGTATAGAATGGCCATAGAGGAACACAAGACACCCTTCTGTGTAAAGGCCTGGGGTGATCTGTGATCACCATGGATCTTGCATATTAGGCAAGTCAAGTCAATTTTAAGAGGACATCAAAAAAAGGTGAATGCATAGATCCTTCCTTTGTCCCTTTGAGGAGGATTTGGAAACAAACCAATGGCATATAATGCCCCATGTGCAATACTAACACTTATCATCCAAAGCTTCGTATGGAGGCTCTGAAGTAGTCAGTTCCGATACGGAGCAAAGGGTAACACCAACGCATGCAACTACATGTCGGTACAAGTAATCAACTTTCTTCAAATCTAACTTAAGAGAGCAGTGCTTTGCCAGACAACAGCGAGAGAACTGCTCTCTGTTTTGTGAGTGTTGGGGGGTAAACAGGTGGAGTTTAGCTTGGTTACAAGCACACTAACAACTATTAAGCTTCAATGATAATATTAGAAATGGGAATAAATAACTGTATTAGTGAGTGCCCCTCCCAAAGGAGCCAAAGGGACTCTGGGCACCATCATCACAGCACCGAACAGAAGCAGATATTGATGACAAGCTGCTAGAGGCCTACTGTGGGAGCATGGTAGATGTAAACAGCAATGTCATTTCAAACACAGAATTCTCCCTGTACAACGTATCAACAAGTCTCCTTCATAGTGGGCAGTTATGAAGAGGAGGTACCTCCAGTGACTGTTAGCAACTTCAATGGGGGGTTGATGCTACAAGGTTGAGTATGGGTTTGTTTGGTACACATGTCTTCTAGTATGATTGTTTTTAGACAATTAATTAATTAGTTTAATTAATTAAATTTGCTTATTTGCTTTTACATTTTTTATATATTTTTTTTGCACCTCTTAATAAAATTTCGGGGAAGGATGAATGAATATCCATGCCACATACCTTCCTGCACCTCTGGTTCGGGCTCAGGCTCAGGCTCAGGCTCTGGCTCTGGTTCTGGTTCTACCTCTGGTTCAGGCTCAGGCTCAGGCTCTGGCTCTGGTTCTACCTCGGGTTCGGGCTCAGGCTCAGGAGCCGCCTCGGGAGCTACTTCTACCTCCACTACCTCTTCGGCTAAAGCCACGCAGCATGCAGCGAGCAACCAGGGAGAGGAAGGTTTATGTTAGGGATCGTAGGCCAAAAGGCAAAGGGAGAGGCAGAGGCATTATTAGAGCATAAGAAAGATTACTTGTCAGCAATGAGGAAAAAGAAGAGAGAGAGAGGGAAAAAGGGAGAGGTGAGGAGAGGGAGGAGGGAGGAGGGAGGAGGGAGGAGGAAAGGGAGATAGAGGAGCAGAGGCAAGGGAAAGACATTAGGGAGAATAAGGCATGGAGGTGAAGGCCCACAAACAGCTCTGCTGACAAAATACAGCTGGCAGTAACATCAAAAGAGGGAGAGAGAAAGATGAGTCAATGAAACACGCACAAACATGGTGAAAAACAAGATGTTGATTAGATGAACAAGTGATACTCAGTGTACCGGAGATACCTGGGTTTTAGTGTGGGTTTTATACACGGTTAACTCATTATTGCCTGATTACAGTTGACCTCAGGGTTTGAGTTTCAGAAAGTCATCCAGTCATCCATTCAAGCATGTGTCACCCTTAATTAGTGTGTGTTTGACAGGCATTGCAAGGCAAATGGGATACGTGCAGATTTATGACATTTGGCAACAAGCATAATAAACAGTGAACACATGATCACAATGACCAACACTAGGGATTGGGGAAAGGGGGGAAAACTATGTGTTTTTGAGTGTGTTAATGTGAGCAGGTGTCAAAGTGCTGCTGGTGTCCCTGAGTGATGAAATAAGTGGAACTCTGTCTACTGTTAATGAAGCAGAAGCACACCTTTGGCTGATAAGAAATATCCATCATCCCAGAGACAAGTACACCAGCCTACACGGATATGAACCCAGCCACTGGGATGGTAGCCTTATCTCTGCAAAAGGCCATTTGGCGTTGACTAGTGGCAACAAGATAAATGAATCTTACTAAAAAGGTGCTTTCTTCAAAGGCTTAATTATTATAATTGAATTGTCTTTTGAAATGACAGGATTAAATCATAGCAGCTTTCTCTATTGGCATCTTTTTTGTGTGTTGTGTTAAATTTGATGTCAAACAGGACAGTGAAAACAGTGAGGAAGTGTTAGTGCTATCAAAGCACAATGACTGATTGAGACAGTGTCAAACACATTTGAAATTAAGGGTGGGATGGTGGTACAATTAGTATGGACATTTAATGTAATCTAATCATCTGTGGATTTTTACCTTCCCCCTCGACCTCTTCATTTCCGAAAAGAAAGCAATAAATGCAAAAGATTAAAAGGTGCCTACCGCTATGAAATAACTAATAATATTACGACTTTAAAACAATAGATCAATGCTGTCATGCTGAGCATACACATATGCTGGCCTTCAAAACTGGTCATGAATAATCAAGGGTATCAGTACATTGAATTTAAGGCCACAAGTCATACAAAACATTTCATATCATATCCAGTTTAAGGAGGGCAGTATATCAGTGCATAACATTATTAGACATAGTTGCAGGACAACAGATCATCATACAGTAAAGATGTTATCTTAGGTAGTGTTGAATGACTATCATCATCTTTTCAGAATAATTACTATTAATGGCCAATCGACATAAACATCTGTGTCCTGTGACTATGCATCAGGAAAACTTCTATCAGTACATTCCTTATATCAGCCCAACAGTGTACTTTGGCTGCATTGCTACAGAAGGTAGCAAAGAGGCACACATCTTCGTTCATATCAGGTCGACGAAAATGTGATGCCAGAAAGATTTCCATGAACACTCACTACAACTAATAATGACATACAGAAGTTGGTGTCCGATTTGTTCAAAGGCAGAAATGCAAAGGCAGATATTCAGTTGCAGTGTATCACATCTGTCGGTAGAGGGGGACGTACTACCGTGTATTCAGGACCGTGAATACAGAATGGATGTGGAGACGCAATTGTTCGAAAATAATATTTAAACCATTTTTAATGGTTAATATTAAATGGCAAATATTCAGCCTACTGTTAAATTGTTTGGATACAACTTACCCTCGACCTGATCGCTGTAGGAAAAAGCAAAGAAAAAACGGTTAATATAGCAAAATGTTGCCAATAAATAATAAGAATAACATTGCTAATAACAAGAAAGCTTTGAATGCATTACCAATAAACAGTATGCACAGTGTAGGCTAACCTAAATCCACGGCACATTAATTGATGTGTTAATTAACAAATTAATTAATGCATCAATTAGGCCTACCAAAACAACTGAGATTCAACAATCAATTTTATACTTACACTTCCGTATCAGACATGATGACGGTAGACTTTACACCTGTGTGTGACAGAGAGGAGAGGCCTAATGTCAGGATATCACTCTGTGAAAAAGTTTATGACCGGGCACTGTATGACAGAGCACATCGGCCAGATAAGAGGGGATCCTTTCAATATCTCGTTAAGGTCAGTGTATACGCGTTGCTAACGACACCTGTGCTTTAACCTTCAAATGCTTTTAACACTTCAAATCGTCTACACTGAATGGGATGGGATTTAGGCTACCTCTTGTCCGCAGCCCATGTGTTGCGTACCACTACTAACAGAGTAAATTTTTTTAATTGTGTGGCATTTTATAAAATGAAATAAACAGTGAAATCAAGATTCGTTATCTCTCAACATGTCATTGCGCTTGGCTAATGTCCGCGTTGGAAAAGCCACCGTTGGGTGACTCCCGCCATATGCGCTTCAGCACAGCTGTAGGGGATTAACCGAGGATCATATTTCTCAGCATCAGCTTTTTGTCTGAATAGCTGTCATAATTACCATCGCACTGCCTTATGTGGTCATAGCACCTAAGAAAATGATATAATTGGAAACTAGTGATAAGCTTTCACTGCATTGTTCCCTTACATCATATGATGTAACCACATCTGAAAGAGTTTAGGGTCTCCACGAAGTTCTCTGAACAATTAAGTCTGCCTTAGACAAGACTCAGAGGACAGAGGTGCAAGATTTTTTGTTCTCTGTTTTTTGTCTTTTGTGACAGGCATTTTCTTTCCCAAATACTAGCCATTCTAGAGTTAAGTAGTGAAGTGACACTATAGGAAAGATTCACAGCTGACTGGCTAAAGCACCTGCCAATTTTTTCAATCCCCTATTGGCTCCTCTGCATATATGTAGTGCTTATAATCATTATCAGCTATGCTTTGCTAAGCCTCTATTGTCGTACTCAACAATGCAGTGATGACTTCAAAGTGGCTGTTTGTAAATCCACAGCTTGAAATACTCTGAGGCAGCTCATCAGGAACACATAACAATAGCCTATGGTCGATGACATCAGTGGATCCAAAACCACATAATACTTGTCCAGTTCATTCTGTGAATCCTTCATAAGCACGCAACACTATGCCTTAGTATAAGAGTATTCCAAACCCCCACTGACAAACTTCCAATTTTTGTGTATCTTAATATTTCATACAGAATAGTAATGATGACATTGCCAGTGAAGGCTATCCAAACAGTACAATAACTCATGTCTGAAATATTTCCAATTCTGAATTTAATCCTCTTCAAATCCATCCAAGGCAACAGGCTCAGATTGCCTACAAACGTATCACATCTAATAGTTGTCCAAGCACTAATAAATTCTGCCCCATAAAAAGATTTATGCGTCCTTCTACTCTCTGCAACGTGTCAACTCGTGCCAGGGCAGCAGACCTGGCAGCAGGTGAGGCAAAATGATTCTACCCACCAGCTCCTTTGAAGAAGAAGGAGAAAAAAAGAATCTGATACAGTAACACCATTTACTGTGTGCTAATTGCACTATCCACGGACCTGCTGAAGCACTCTTGGGTGAGTTATTCCGGTTCTTTCTCTTTCTCCCCCTCTTACCTCAGAAAAGCCGAAAAGAAGTTGAGCGTCCTGGTGGCGCAGACTGGCTGTAAGGTTCTGCAAACTTCCCACAGCGAATAAGTCCTTCTGTTATACTGATACCTGATATGCTGAGGAGCCTTATTGGCTGAGGGTGTGAGTGAGCGAGGGAGTGCACAGGGGGGCAGGAGACATCTTCTCCTCTGGCACTGAATAAGGAGATGGGTAGAATGTACTGGATGGAAGGAGGCTCAAGTTTGGTAAGGCGAGATGGCCAGTGGCTATATTTGTCTCAATACAAGGCAAGCAAAAATTAGTCCAAGGGGTACTCAAGCAAATAATGTTTGAAGCAGACAGGCTGCAATATACTGCAACACATGAGGTTGGCATTTGAATAATGCCACTGTTTATTTTAGCCAAGAGTCTGTAAGAACTTGGTTTATGCCAATGCAAAGCAGATGTAAATTGATTGATAGTAAATACTGATAAAATAATGTGAAATAATGTGTTGTGGTTTGGAAAAACTTTTTGTGAAGATGTCAAATTTATTTCAGGAACCTTGAATGAAATGGTCCTTTTAGGTGAAATAGTCTATTTCTGTAGACTATAGAAATAAGTCTATTCTACCCTAGAGGGTGATTTGTAGCAAACACATAATTATGTGTGTAAAAAGGATTCACCAGCTATAGTAAAAGATAAATGAACTACACTCACTCAAAAGCAGATAAGCAAAACTTTAAGGCTATATGCTTCTGCATGTTAAGTCCTGAAATAGTATGTGTGACAGTGTCCTCACTGACTAAAGCTTGGAAGTGTAGCTCAACAGTTAATAGTTTATCACCAAGTATTTTCTTGGTGTTGCTTCATGACAGTTGTGAAGATTGACAGCATGTGCACTAGTGTGTCATTTCTCACTAAACAGAGGAACATGATGCTGTAATTATACTAACCAAACCTGTTGATGTGTAATCACTTGAAGTGAAGGAGATCTAAGGCTAGAAAGAACTTATTAAGTGGCTATGTCTACTGTGGTCAACGTCATTCATCTGCAAAACACAATGTAATGTTAGGCAGCTTAAAGGTGACCCTATAATCGCAGGACAAATTCTCAGAGGTCAAGTTCAAGTCTGTTAAGCTAGTGATTTACTACCTCTGAAATGCATATCAAAGTAAATAATTCCAAGCTTTCCTGATGCCAGCTTTCCTGATGTTCAAAAGAAAAATGTAAAAGAAATTTGGTCAAATGCACAGCAAAGTCACTGTTAATGGATGTGGGCAAATAGAATGTCAAAACATGTTCTACATAGACAATGGTTTTGATATATAAATTGTTTTTCAGTGCTATACAGCAGTGGTTTTCCACATTATTAAGTGTTTGGAGCAACAAGGATTGTTGATCTAGTGTTTTAAGTCAACACTCTATGTCTGAGATTTGATTGATTTATTGTAGTGTATTAAGCTATTCGGATGATTTACATACATATGTAGACTAAATTTAAGTAAAATATATTTTGTTGGCCTCCATTCCAATTACCGATAATAACTTTTGTTGTAAATTATGTCTATATGCAGCAGAATTATAACTAAAGTTCTTGACCAACTCTAGAAATATATGAAATTGGGGAATCATTTAGATTTATAAATAACATAACTTTAATCAAACATTTGTAGACACAATTTAGACCTTGTTATGACATAATTATGCTGTGGTCATTAAATTATGTGGCTCTGACGTTTTCCTGTTTACCGTCTCAAGAGATAAAATCCACACCACTGCGCAAATGATTCACGAGCGCTGGTTGAAAGACACTCCCACTGAAGTAGCCCCTAACATCTCAGTGGAGCTTCCTGTCTAATTCAGATAGGGAAAGGGTGCTGTAAGGGACTGGCCGAATAACCAGTGTAAGGACCCGTCATACAGACAGACAGAGGCACCAGAATGCTCCTAGTGGCCTGTAGGGGCTGCTCCATGCAGGCCAAGGAGTGAGGGGTTGTCGCAGGGGCCAGAGACACCGCCATATATCTCAGGTGAAGTGGAAAGCCCCCTGCTTGCCTGGTTACTGCTGCCTGCGTGTTGTCAAAGTAGAACATGAATTTAGGGCAAGGGTTTTATTTTTGGAGTAGTTGCTCTCCCCTGGCTAGGCAGGGTGAGGTCCTGTGTTGTCCCCTCTGACACTCCAGGCTGGGATTTGCAGGGAGCAGTCAGTTACACCTTAAAGCAGCCCTCACACAGGTAAAACCAACAGAAAAATGCAAGAATCATGTATATATTCATAGTTGTGTTTCAGTGAAGGTTAATTGGCAATTGAATGTGTTGAGCCCATGGGGGTCTGTGGCTTTGCCTCTAAGGGCTGGTTTGGGCCCTAATAAAAAGTGCTGTATCCTTTAGGGAACTTTTTTGCATGTAGTGTGCTATACTTAGTATCTTGTGCTTGTATCTTGAAGAATGTTAAGAATTTTCTGAACATTAGATGCTATCAGTTACATTTCTTATAGAGCAGTAATATGTTATAGTTTATTGTTAATACAGTGGTATTACTGATAATGATAACTTTGGGAGTCTTGCTATCCCACTCTTAAAAGAGTGCAATCTCTCTTCAACCAACAGATCAAGGGTCATCGTCATCCATCAAGCCCTGGTAAGTCATATGAGAACATGTGACTTTTTACCATGCCTTATCATAGCCTCATGATCATGTACCAAAGTGATTATACCACTCACACAAATGCTTGATTTTATTTGAATTTTGTAATTTCAATTTTTGCAAAGGAACTCTACAAGGCTTGTTCTTTGTGGGCACTATTATTATACTGCCCCCTCTCACGCAAGTATGGTAGTGGTGCCCCATATATCCAGTGCCTTAAATGGATGACCTCTACTCATGTGTCCGTCTGAGTGTAGTGTCTGGCTGTGTGCTAAACTCATTTTCAAATGTAATCCTTCCGTGGAGGTTTTAGAAGACACTAAACTAAGCATGTCATACATTTCATATCACAATCGTGAACTGCAATATGTAATGTTTGATGCTTTATTATGTGTGGTCGGAAATATCTGGTAGTACAGTTGCCACTAAATGTAGAATGCAACCTGCTGTTTTGCCAGAACCTGTTGATGATACTGTGGTTCAGGCCTACAAAGTTGAGCTGTTATTCAGCTTTCCGGTGTATTAAACCAATTGATTGTATTTTGGAATTCTTTATGTCTTTGTTCTGTGGACCTTCCATGCAAAAAAAAACAGCCTAGGCTGGTGGCTGGTTTTGGCTGGTCTTACTGTTTCTTTTACCAGCCCTGGCTTGCTGGTTGGGCTACCACTTGGACTTGCTGGTGTGACCGTCTCAGGAAGCTGGTCATATGTAAGTGTGTTGGTTTATTTTGGCCATGCTGGTAACCAGCCTATCAAGCTTACATTGATGGCTTAAGATGGTCAAACTGATTTGACCAGCCATAAAGCTGGACATTGCTGGACTGACAAGTCAATCTCCAGCTAAAATGATCAGCCTAAGCTGCTTTGACCAACAAAACCATCATAATTCTACCATCATAAGCTGGGTCAACCAGCTAAACCAGCAAAACTCTCACAAAACATAGCATCAGCTCTTCAACCATCTTAAGCTGGGTCATCCAGCTAAACCAGCAAAACTTTTGCAAAAACATAGCTTCAACCAGGAAACCATGATAAGCTGGTCAGGCTGTTTTTTCAGCAGGGATGAAAGCTATACTGGTTAGTTTAATACTATTCTTAGGTTATTTGACTAATGACTTACGCTGCTCTCCAAGGATCAAGTTAAAATTAGGTCAGGTAAGGTTATTGCCGAGACATGTTTTATAGTCTACTATTCACAGAGAAGGTGCTCTCATAGAAGAAAAAAAACAGTAAGAACAATTTGTAGTAAAAGTCATTTATGTGCTATTTCATCATTGATCCCAATCCACAACTTTTTTCAGCATTTACTACCTGTATACAGTATTGAAATGACAGAAAATAAGAAATGATTGTCAGATATACAATGATTAATGATTTAAGGAAATGTGAGACCAATTATGTTCCGCAATACCAGTCTGTGGATACTTTATAATAGAATTACATATTCATCTACCCAAATAAAACCCTCTAAAAATACACAAGGCTAACTTCACCTGGCTTTCATAATGACCTTGTTTTTAGCTCTAGCTTTGTTATTTAACAACTACACTCTGCTATACTATACCTATTGTATATTTTGTAGATGGTTTGTTTGGGTATGAACATTAAAGATGCGTTGGCAGTCGAAGCAAGTTTTTTTATCATTGTCATAGAACCTCTTGGCCTATGTTCCTGAAAGCCACATGCTGTACAAAACAAAAAAATTGAAAAGCAGCGAGCTGTCTATTCACAATAACAAAACACTGCAGGCATTCAGAGAGAGAGAAGCACATACTGAGGAACAAACCATGCTTATTCCCAGTTTATTGTTCCTAATTCTGACATCTGAAGGAGCTGTTTGACTTAACCACAGTTGTCTCTTCAGTGTTTTAATGTTTTAGTAACCTGTAGAATTACTAAAATTGGATCTGGGTCAACAACAACAAAAAAACTGTAACATTGCAATCATAAATACAAAACAAATCTATTGACAACAAAGCTAAAAAATATTTAAAAAACAAAATGCCATTATCACAGGGTATATTGGAAATACTGAAATAGTACAGAGTGACAATGGAAACATTAAATGCTGAAGAAGGGGAATGTCTAACATCCTAACTGGGTGAATGTGAGTGTCTTCGAATGCTCTGGATCTGCTTCTCCGCTGGTCCCTCATAAGTCCTCACCTGAAAAGTGGAGAGATGGTGTTAGTTCAGTTCAACTAGTTTAGATGTTATTAGTTCAGTTTAACTAGTTTAGTATTAGTTCAGAGGACTGAAGCATTGATGGTGCATCAAAACAATTATGTCAACCTTTTTTATAGCAGCTGTTAAATAACATTTGAGAAGTTGTAATATTAGTGTTTTTATTTAATTTTCCAGGGGGTTGAAATGGTGATGGCGGTCAGTTTCAGCAATGGACCCCACCCTGACCTGGAGCCCTCACAGTACCCTCCACCCCTACTACCAAAGCCTGGAAAGGATAATGCTCGTCTGCAGAAACTCATCAAGAAGTCCGCAAAGAAGAAGTCCTCCTCCTGTTCCCAAACGCCCATCCCTTTCCGCTCAAGTCTCTCTCCAGTTAATGAGATAAGTGACTTAGAACTCAGTGACACCTCCACACCTCCAAGAACACCAGACATCCCACTCTATGGCAGTTCCCTCAACGTTAACAACCACTCAGCCAGACCCTACTACCAGCTGTCAACCACATCTTTGTCAGGCCGTCATAACTCTCCCTTTCGTGGATCTGAGACTGCATCAACACAGTCATTTTCAAGTCTACCTTGTGTGCCTGAGCATCACATTGCACCCCTGTACGCCTGTTCCTCATTTCTGTTTGATGATGCCACCCCCATCAACGAACTGTCAATCACAGAACCTATAGCCAAAGCACCTGAGCCAGCCACTGGTCACACAATCACATCAGACTCATATGGACTAAGACCGGCTGTTGTTTGTCCAGCACCACCAACCTTCCAACAGCAAATCCAAGCAACTGTGCCAGGCCCTTCAATTGCAACAGTGCCAGCGCATGCCTACACAGCCCCTCCTCAACCTCCACCTCCACCTCCACTTCAACCACAACCCACTATCCCGACACAAGGCCCCTATGGCCCAGCTGAGACTGCCCCTTTCCCCATTTCAACACCTGGACAACAGAGTTTTGGTTCTCTACAAAGGCATTTGTCAACTTCAACTCTGACGCTTGGACCTCTTCTACCCCAAGTGCCACCACCTCCTCCTAGTACTTTAAATCAGGTAGCCATACCAGGAACGTACAGGCCCAATATATCAGCTCCACTACCCAATCCACCACTAGGACAACAGCCAGCTCCAATGGTTCCCTCGGGCCTACAACAAATACAAACATTTGGAAGCACTCAACCTCCTAGTATCTCAAACCAACCAACACAAGGTCCATATGGACCCACTGTAATGGTTCAATCTCCTCCTCAAGGCCCATTTGGAAGAACTATGACTGTGCCTCCACTAAGATCTCAAGAACAAATGCCTCCTGTTCTGCACCAGAACTCTCTGGCCCATTTTGCACCACCACAGCCTCCCCTCTTTGCCCAGACCCCAAGTCAGTCTCACATGCCAGTCTTGTCATCAGTATCAGCGATACACAATAAGGCAGAGCCTGCAATGTCTTCACAGGGTGCTGTAGCTATCCCTCCCACATTTGGAGCACCAAATGCCCCTCAAATGGCTTCTGCAGAGTTATCTGCCATTAAAAAAGTATACACATCTAAAGCCACATTTTATGAGTTATCCAAACCTCCATCTCTTCAAGATATAACTGGACTGAATACATCCTACAATGGTGCATCTCTGTCAACCATACACAGGGAAAATACCCTTACCTCTGATGTAAAGAAAAGTGTGACTTCATCCTATGATCCTACTGGAAGAAAAACCCCATCAGGGCGACCAAAAACTCCTGCTTTTCAGGCCTCCAGGACTAAGACCCCTGTTTTAGAAATACCAAAGGCCAATCCGCTGCTTTTTGCAGGACCTCCTACCTTCTCCTCCACAAGGGATGTTCACAATGCAGTTAAGAAAGAGGTTCAGGGACCCACATTGTCTACTATTACCAGAAGTGAGGCATTTGTTAAACCCTCTGCTACTCTGAATCCTGCTGTCCCGAGGGAAATGAACACATTTCAAATTCAAAATGTCATTGAGCTAAAGGAGCCTGAAAAAGAAATCAGTTTAGCAGCTAAAGTTATCACTGAGGCCCTGTCAATACCCAAGTTAACATCGGATGCTTCTTTAATGAGAACCAAACCGTCAGAGGCCTCTCAGCCCACTGCTACAGCAAGTGTGGAGCCTGTGCCTTCCATGGGCCCACAGGAGTATCAGATTACCAGGGCTCAGACATATGAGCCAGTTGCACCAGCAACACCCTCAAATGAATTTACCATACCAAGATCTGTGAGCCAGGGCCCTCCAGTCCCTGCACCTCCCTCTCAGAACTATCTAGCACCCATGACTCCCTATCAAACACCTGTTACACCAGTGCACTGGTCACCAAGACCTCCATCACGATTACTTGGAAATCAAAGGTTGAATGCATCAAGTAGCGAGCTACACAAACCTAGAGGGAAGTCAACTTACTATGGATTGACTCCTGTTGAATATGCTGCTTATGGCGGAATAAAGACTTATGGTCCTTCTGCTAATCAGACACAATTGGGTGATGCATCCAAAGGTTGCCTTGATGATTTGGCATCTTCAAAAATAGCCGATTCATCATCACAGGATACCAATTCCACAGATAATATAAATAAACCTGAGGAAACATCACAACAGGAAGGAGCAACAAAACTGCAAAGTGAACCACAGAGTGGATCTAAGCTGAGCACCTCCATGATCCATCTGTCTGTGTCTCAGCACTCTTCAGCAGCAGCTACATCATCTGATAACACAGTTAATCAGTCACAAACACCAGTATCTGATGAGAAAACCCCTGCATTAGGTAGACAAACTCCGGAAGCAGCAACAGAAGGCATGTCAAGACCAAATGCACCGGTATTGTCCCAACAAAAACTGTCTATCTTAAAGGAACCCATTGAGCAAACAACTGTGGCAAATGGGCCTGTACCCATGGGGAGAGAAGATCTGATGGCATCTTTGTCTAAAGACTCACGAACACTACCAACTATTGTCCTAACCCATGGACAAAGTATGCCTGTTTACCCTTTGCCCAAAACAAATATTAATAATGACAGTTCACGTGCTGCTGAAATGACAATGAAACAAACGGAACAAAAAATGCAACTGTCAGCTTTGGGTATTCAACGAAAAACATCCACATCTACACAGGAAATTATGGTCAGCAAACTGTCATCAAATGTATCCTCACAACTGCCTCCAAATAATTTTACTTTGACAAAGGTCCAGACAAAGACCTTGACAAACACAACTGATGCAAAGTCTCTGAACAAGCTTGCTACCATGAATGCAGGTGCTACATTTGTTTCTCACTCAAGTGTAGAGGCTATAGTATCAAAATCTATTACAGGCACTTCAGTACCTTCAGTAGAAACAAACATTACCACTGTGTCAGAGACAATCAATTCAGAACCTCCCAAAACACTCCCTGGAGTCATGTCATCTGTTATCCCTGATGGTGAGAGTCAGTCATCAAAAATGCTGACTGGTAGCAATAATTCCACAAATTTATCAAAAGATATTTATACCTCAAGTATTCCCAGTGTAGTTTCCTTACAGACACCTTTAAAACCAGGGCTTGCCAAAACAGGAACAGAAACTCTGACAACTTCAGTCACTAAAGCTGACACCTTAACAGGATCATTGACCTATTCCAGAGCACTAACAAGCACTTTTAGTGATCTCACAACTGCTGTTAAACAATCAGCTAACACTGCAACAAACACAGGATTGACTCCAACAATGGGCAGGAAACCTTTATCAACCCCAATTATGGAAAGGAGACTCACTTCACCTTCCATTGTGGACAGAAGAATCAATTTACCTCCAGTCATAGACAGAAGAACCACTTCAACTCCAATTGTGGATAGGAGAACCTCTTCAACCCCAACTATGGACAGGAGAACTTCTTCAACTCCAACTATGGACAGGAGAATCTTGTCAACTCCAACCATGGACAGAAGAAACACCTCAACTCCAGTTGTAGACAGGAGAATCTCTTTAACTCCAACTATGGAGAGAAAAACCTTTTCAACTCCAACCTTGGACAGGAGAATCGTATCAACTCCAACCATAGAGAGAAGATCTGTATCAACTCCTATGACAGACAAGAAAACACCTTCAACTCCAACTCTGGACAGAAGAACCCCTTTAACACCAATCATGGACAGGAAAATCTCCACAACTCCAACCATGGACAAGAGAATGTTGACCACTCCAACTATACCGACTACTCCAACTATGGACCGAAGATCTTACACAACACTGTCAACAGAAAATAAGCTTTATGCAAAATCAACTATGGATATTAGACAGTCTTTCAAATCAGACAGTGAGATCAGGTCCTCTGCAGGCATGTTTTTTGCAGACAGTAAACAATCTGCCAAATCAACCATGGATATTAGAGCCTCTGTGATGACTCCTGACACTGAAAAAATAATGAACACAAGATGCCTTGTGCATGCACCTGGTTCTTTGACAAATTCTATAGAAAATAGTGAAGTCCTTCATTCTTTAGGAAACAAACCTGTGCTAAATCAGACTAAAGATGAAAATCCTACTTCCACCACTATGTCTGATGTTACAGTCACAGACGTTGAAAAAAACTTCGATTTAACCAAGTTTTCTTCGAAGCCTACAAACGACAGCAAGCCCTCCGGACAAATAAGTACAGACCTTATTCCACCTCAGAAGATCAAAACTGACACCAAAAATCTAACTTCAGACTCAAAGTCTACCACAAACTCAGAAGTACCCACTGAGGTCAAATCTGATTCTAAACCCTCAACCTCAACCAAGCAAACTTCTACCAAAACACAAGAACAAGTATGTCATACAACACCACAATCACAGGCCCCCATCAAAACAATACAGACAGAGGCTCCAGATTCAAGGAAGACACCAACTCCAGTCAAAACAATACAAACACCTACAATTAAACCAGCTCAATCCCAACTCCCACTCCCAAAAAATCAAACCCTATGTCCAGTGACAACACAGCCACAAGTTCCAACTAAAATCACAACAATAACTCCAGGGTCTACCGCAGAAACACAATCTACAGTCACAACAAATACTCAACCTCCATCCCAACCTCGAGCACAATCTGAAGTTTCTGCCACACCATCCCAACCTCAAACCGCCCCCACAACAACACAACCAGAAGTCTCAGCCACAGAGAAACCTGTCATGTCTCAGACACTGCCTAAGGTGGCTCAAAGTATGGTACCAGCCGCCAACACAAAAGGTCAGGATACAACTGCAACAACAAACAATGAAGAGTCTGCTTCTTCAACTACAACTCCAGCAGCACAGAAAAAGGAAGAGAAGGTACCCTCCAATGAGCCTCCAAAGGCTGACACTAAGGCCAAAGCATCTCTGAAACCCAAAGGATTAAAAGCCAAGCTAAGTGGCTGGAGTAGACTTAAGAAGCACATGGTGGTTGAACCTGAGGAGCCCACGTTTCCTGAACAAGTGCCAGAGACCAAAGAGGCAGAAGATGACAAAAAGAAGGGTGGTGAGGGGAAAGGTGATGGGGCCAAGGATGAACCCACAGGACAGGAGGTAGTTAAGCAGAAGGCACCTCCCAGGGCTGTAAAGATGTGGGATGCAGTTCTTTTTCAAATGTTCTCCACTAAAGAGAACATCTTGAAGCAAATTAACACCAATAAAAACGAGGATGAGAAGAAAAAAACCTCAAAAGAAAGCCAGGTTGATATCCCTTCCTTTGTTTATCATTTGCCAGTCCTTCTATATAGTCCACGTTTTGATGCAAGGAAGTTAAAAGAAGCTGCTGAAAAACCACTGAACAAAATTGCCACGATGTTTGAGAGGGGTCTAATACAACGCAAAAATCAAGACGAGGAACCCAAGGACTTTAACAGAACCGCCAGAGGATTTGGTACGTCCAAGGACAAAACAACTGATGTCTGAAAGCAGTGTCTTTTTCAGGTGTTTATTTTTAACCCTTCTAAATGTATCCAACTCAGATCAGTTTACTGAAAAGATGAGCTATCATTTCAGAAAGCATTTGCTAGCAAGCATTTTGCAAGCATTACATAATTTCAGAATTAGCTCTACTGTACAAATAATACATGCTTGAGAATGTCCCATTTTAACTGCTTTTAAGCAGTGCATGGGTTTAACAGAGTATGTATCGTACTGGGCCCAGAGCTGCAGGAGTTTATGTGTGAAAATAGAGCTTGTACATTCCTGGATTGACAGTGTGGAGGGACAGTTTGAGACAGACAAGCACAGCTGTGTGAGGCAGTGACTTCATAGGCACAGCGGGAGGGAGACTGGAGACCAGGCATAAAGTGCTATATATATTTAAGGTATGTATATGAAGTATTACAGTCAAAGCTGTTGGATTTTTCATACACAATACACAATAAAATCACTGGTTTTATATACAATACTACAAATTGGACAACCTTTTACATGTACATGTGCACATGTACAGTAGCTGATCATCTAGGTAAATATGTCTTTACGAGGATTTGGTGGGGATGTGTAGTGGAGTTGGGTCATAGAATGTGACAGAGAGTTTATTGGATAAGGAGCCAATGTAGTTTGACATGAGCAAGTAAAGTGGATCAGGGTTCTCAGAGGCCTCTTTGCATAGATGGCATGTTGTTGTTATATGATGAGAAAAAATCCTGGGATGCTCTGAGGGTACAGAATAGTTTTGATGTATTTAAGGAAGTGAATTTATCGTAGGTGCCTTCATTGGTGGGAGTCTTTTTCTACAACTTAGAAGTCACTGGCTTACAATATATAGCTTATTTATATTGGGGGAAGGTTGAATGAAGTTTTATCTATTGTTTTTACTTGCATGTTTAATGTTTTAAAAATAGTAAAAATAAAGTTTTGTATTTCAAGGATTGTATTTGCTTTTGATGGATTTATTAAAGCAATTTCACTCTCCTTTGTCTGAAAAGTCTCATTTGGACCTCATAATGTCCTACAATACTTTAAATATACATCTGTATGGTTTGGTGCAGTAAGTATTTAAGTATAGCTCCAGCACAGGTGTGTATGTGGATTTGAGTTGTGTGTGCTGTAAGATTTTTAAATATTCATATATATTTATAAAATATATGTTCAGTTTTGGACTAGTTTTGGCTATTGTTTTTGGTGTCATTTACAAATTAAGGTGTCTCTCACAGATTGGGGCACCTTGTTTGTCAAACATCTGCTCATAATTTACAACTGTACATAAAGTTAACCCTAATTTAAGTGGGGCTTTGACAGGCAGGGGTGACCTGCCCTAAGTAGAATTCTACTGAGACACGTGGAGAATCACTAACACAGAACATAACACATTCTAAGGCACATATTATCCTAGTTCTGGCATCCTTACAGTGAAGAGGTCTTGCCCAAATACTCTGCTCTCCTCATCCGGTCACCCTAACAGGGGAGCCACAAGGGATTTGCAAACCCCTCTGATGCTCAACCCATCCACATGACCAAAGAGCCAGACAAGCCCCTGGCATACCTTTTTATGTCGGACAGATCTCGACTGTTAAAGGTGATGATAAATACCCCATGGTGTGAAGATGAAAGTCAGCATGACCCGACAGGTGTCTGATTTATTCAAATTAGTTTCACACTGAAAGTGACAGGTCAAATGACAGATACACAAATACACATTTTACAAACAAATATATCATATTGGTCATGAAGCAATAGAGGCTTTTCTTGACAACTCAAATATAATTTGAAAGTATTACATAAATTAAATTTATGTAATATTTTTAAGAAAAACATAAAGTGTAAGGATATGTGATTTGACTTCATTTGCTGTAAGCTGTGGGTGTATTAAAATATATATATGTAAAAGTACATGAGGAATACCTGTGTAATCATCATCAACTGCAATTTTTTCATATTTTCCATGCCGTGTCTTCACAAATTTATATTTCTTGCCACAAGGAGTGCCCTGTAATGAAGATAGGTAAAAGGTTACATTTATGCTGAAAATGTAGTATATCTTTCATCATTAGAATCATTAGCTGGTTAAGATGAACTAAATTATTAAGTTAATCATTAAGTGAAGGCTTCATTGCTTTTCTTACTTAAGCAGCCAGTTCATGCCTTTTGCATCATATAATATTAGCGTGTCTTAACTAAACTCTACTGAACATTTGTAGATTATTTTCTGAAAAGAGTAATTTTGTGTAACAACAGAAATCAAGGAAGTTCCATAAAATTTATTTGAAAAAATAAATACTTTTGCTCCTGGTCCAGAGTTGCCAGGTGAGTCTCCTAGATTTTCCCAAAGGTTCTTCTTGCTTAATACATCACCAGGCTTCACTTCCTGTTGCAGTGGAAGGAACATTACTGTAATGTAATACAAAACCTGATCTCAAATGTGAATACAACACCCTCTACAGACATTTGCAAAGTTAAGTGAGTGATTGATGGCATGTCAACTTGCCATATCCAAATTACATTCATTCCCAGTAGGGGGCAGAATTTCACAGACAACAACCACTGAGTAAACAGTTTTTTCTGTTGAGAGACTCCCTCAGCTATGAGTGTTCGACCAGAGCAGTTTTAATAGCAGCACTGTCTGACTTGGCCTCGGTGTTCGGGCTTGTTCAGATCAATAAAAGCTGAGGCAAAAGAGAAGGCAGATGGAGAAAGTTTAAGATGGAGAAATAAATGTAGTGGAAAAAAGAGAAAGTTTCAGTTACCTTGGAGAAAGAAAGGGTAAGTAGAACACCAGACAGGGGAGTTGAAACAACAAGACTACGGGAGCAGAAAAAGAGAAAAGGGGAAAGATAGATGCAGCAGAGATACCAAGTCTGAACAATTCAGAAAGGCCCAAAAATGGGAAAAATCTGTGTAATGCCACATGCTTTATACATCCATTATGCTTTGATCAATTGCTGTTGAAGACACAAAGTCAATTTAGGTCTATACAATATCAAAGGGGAAATGCACATTTATTTCAGATAGCATAGCACATCGTGAGTATCTTGCTGAGACCCAGTGAAGTGTTTATAGTATTTATAGTTACCTTGTCTTATATTTAAGAAGGGGAAATATTTAGCTATTATATATTAAAGTTAAGAATAACATTTCCAGATCAGATGTTTAGCATGCATGTATACCAAGACACGTGCTAGTCAGGTTTATTAAAACTATTCAAATTGTGTGTTTATGGTAGGCACATGAATTATGTCATTCTCACATAAACCACTCACTTTTGTTACAGAACAGCAAACATGAAAATACCAAAAACTGTGTCAGATCTCTGTCACTGCAATCGTATCTCTTTTGCTGTTAAGGCCACTCTCACAGATCAACTCACCGCTGGCTTCGAGGGTGAGGTCTTCCCACTGCTGTCTGAGCTACCCTTCCCCCATTTTGTGATAAGGTCGGCCACACCCACTTTTAAGTCCTCCGCATCCTAGGACACAGACATTGAACACTTATATGAATTTATTGTATTTGTAGAATTCCGTGTACTTGAATATGCTGTAAACATTCTTATAATGCATTCGTACAAACAGTTCAATTTCTCACTTCAGTGGGTCAGAAAAGATATGTATATGTTTTGATAGATTTGTGAACTACTATACTTTGGATGGAGTGGTCTTGTTGGCATTCTGGTTCCAGGCATCTCCTCCCTCAAAAAGGCTTTTCTTTAAGGCCACAGGCTCAGGGGGATTGGGTATCTCCATCACTGCTTGCTTGGCTGCTTTGGTTTCCTTTGAGGAAATCTGTGCACAAGTGGGGGTTTCATAAATTTTGGGGCCTGACAGGCTTTGTTTGAGAGGAAAGATGTACTCGTGCCTTTTTCGCTGACTCTTGCGGTTGTTTGAGAATGGTAGACACATTTCCATGCATTTGCCAAAAAACAGCCCAGGGCACTGGAGACAGAATTACTTATTTCTTGGCATATGCTGCATAAGCACGTCTAACTGATTTCTTTTACAATTTTTCACAATTGGTATTGGAAAGTGTTCAGTCAGAGACATCAGGATGTGGATTTAACAAAGCAGTATGGCTAGACATTAGCAAAAAAAATTAATATGTCTGACAGTATTACTTTTGGCTGGAAAACCAGAATGTGTATCAGTCTGTCACACTTGCAGGTGTATCTGGCTTTGCTCCAAATGACAATGCTTTCACATAGTGAAAAACATTGAGTAAGTGTTTACGCGTGTTTGTGTGTAAGACCTGATGTTGAGACATAGTGAGGAATTTGTGAAGACTACTGGTTCTGAGTCAGTGGTGGTGTTTCTTCTCAGCACTGAGCTACAGAGGCTGGTGACTCAATCAGTCCTGCACATCTGCTTTCCCATGACTGAAGGGGCTGGGGGGCAAAGGGGGCATGTACCACCTTTACCCTGCAGTTACACCTGCCAGCCAGGTATGACGTGTTCTCTAAGACACAAGAGCACCTCAAAGGCTCAGAGGGCCTTCTAGTTCATTCTCACTGACAAGATTGACACAAAGACTACGTCAGTCTGTGTGAGAGAGCATGGCTTGGAGGGAGCTAGAAAACATGTCAGCGCATGAATGTCTTACATCAGTGTCTTAGTGACTGACCTCCATGAACTACCCCAAGCACATGGTGAAAAGCTTACCTCAATGGCTTGATTATATTGTTCCAGTCGGTTGTCAATCTTGGTAATTGGTATAGGGGGTTGAGCCTTCTTCAGGCTGTTACTATTTTTAAGAAAATGAATAAATAAATAAATAATAGCCCAAATGTAAAATATGTCATGAAATTCATGATTTTAAAATGATAACTATTAAGTAAAACTATGCTGTTTGGTAAACTATTGTCTAATGACTGTTTTAACCTCACAATTCATTTCAATGCTTGGAGCAATCATACAGCTGAAAAAGCCTACTTTCTAACTAATTAAGCACATGCATCACGCTTTCAGACAGAGAAGTTCATCCGTATTATAACACTAATATCTGCGCCAGGCAAAACATAGTGTACTATAATTACAGAGTACTAGAAAGGAGGTGAAATGATGGGTTTGTATTTCTTTTCTTTTCCGGCGTTCATTTTCATGTTCTTTTTGTATCTTCTCCAGTCGTTTTGAATGAGGTCACACTGTGATGATTAAAAAAAGATTTGGAGATTTTAACCAAGACTGTCCTCTGAACAGACAGAGATGAATGAGCGGTGAGCGAAGGTGTTTGGATAAGACGTGATGATGTCATGCTCTCAATACTGGAGACGGCAGCGAAGCCTGGGGCAGGATGAGATGATTCCTCTCACCCATTGCAGCAAGCATCTCAGGAAACAATGGAAGGATGCTCTGCACAACAATGTCTCAGTGGAACACCCCTAGGCTAGTTAAGTTGGCCCAATTGGATGTCAGACATTTGACACATAGACAAGGATTCTCATTTCCTTCATCTAACTCTTGATTGACAGATCATTACTCTGTGACTGATTCAGTTGTGAGATATCTCCCAGGCAGTATCCTTCTCCTCTCATATCTCAGTGTGGCAGCAAGCTATTTAGCACTGATAGGGAACAGGCTCAGACAGTACGGAGCCTGACAATGGCTGCAAGGGCATTTCTCACCAGCTACCAAACACAAACACCAGGGCAACATCTGGGTTGGATTAGTTGCACCATAAATCATGGCAAACACAAGTAATGCAATAAAAGGAAAACGTTGCACCCAATTGCCAGACTCCTGTCAAGTTTACTGTCTCACACCATCCATTTAGCCAAATGTGGTTACAGTCAAAGACCTAACTGGTGCTTTCATCACCAGCAGAAAAAACAAATTTATGATCACATTCCCAGTTGCCACCTCTCTGGTCACTTAGGTATACTATACATCCTGTTCGAGAAGACAACTGGCTAATGTCAGAGGAACTTACCTTTTCTTAACCGAGCATTTCAATGACTCTGTTCTCTCTGTAATCTGAGGGGAGAGAGAATGCAATGTCAGACCATCACTTGGTATATACACGTTACCCGAGGGCAGCAATCAGGATGCTCTGCAGCTGATCACAATGAAGATAGCTGTTATCAACTGGTTAACACAGCTCTTATCCCAGTCACTTAGCACTTCACTTCTAAACATGTTTTTTCAAGAGCTGAACTTACTTTTAAGAGCTTACTGTCTTTGACCTTTTTTTTTTAAAAGTACCTTTTAATATTATGAACAGTTATGTTGCAGAGATTGAAAGGGACACAAAAGCACAACACATCCAAAGCAGCAGACAGAGAGCTGGCAGAGCCTTGTCACGCCCACAGCTGAACCACAGGTTTGATTTCTCCAACAGCACCTCTTGACCAAAAGGCCTGAAGACACTGGTTAGTGACCGACCAACTCACCGAGCATGTGCTTTCTGCGGTCACCCTCTCTTCACTCTCATTCTGAAATCACACAGGCAGACATTGGCACGATACGAGCACAAAAAAGGCAGAGACCAATTTTGATGCAGACAGAAACACATGCTTAGCACATGCACACACTGCAACAGAACAGTTGCTTTATATGTGGAAATGTAGAGAAAATTCAGCAAGCTGGAGGACATGTGGAGGCTTTGGGTTTGAAACTGAAGGGTTGCCAGTTCAGTCCCCGACCAGCAGACCATGGCTGAAGTGCCCTTGAGCAAGGCACCTAACCCTTCACTGCTCCCTGGGTGCCACTGTAGCAGCCAGCACACTGCTCTGGGTTAGTGTTTAGGTTAGTGTGTCACTAATTCACAATTGGGATAAATGCAGATACCAAATTTCCCTCACAGGATCAAAAGAGTGCACACACACACACACACACACACACACACATATATATATATATATATATATTTTTTTTTTTTTTTGCCAGTTTCATTTAGCCTGGAAGTGCTAAAGGCAAATAATATCTCTTCAACAAATTAGGAGCTTGGAAATACAAGTAGTGTTAGTCTACTTGTCTACAGGATGCACAAATGTAGTGCATTATAGGTCTCCACCTATGCAGGTCTACAGCTATGCCCGTGGAAATAAGACATATGTCATATATGGGCAAGAGTATAGCAAACACATGCAGTGAACTGTTGATACAAATCTGTTATGTCCTAATGTTGAAAAGGAAACAGAGGATATGTCAACATGCTATGAAAAGAGGAAGCAGAAACTTGCTCATACCACAGGTACAACACAGATGGGCATGCCATACAATGCAACTCATTTAACTTTACAAATCCTCATATCTGAATTCAATTACTTATATTGTGATTATGCAACATGTCACAGATTAAACCACCATACCACCACAATGACATTATTACATCCAACTTACTGGATAGAACTGAATGAGAAGCTTCTGAATGTGATGCATGGGAAATAGAACATAAATGCCACCAGTAGTGATGAGACAGTGACCAGCAGTGATGGTGCTTTTAAAAAGCATTAGTGCTATATCAACCCACCCAATGTGTGTATCCATCAGGCTACATGAATGCTATGTCGTCTGTACCTTAAAAGAAGGGCTCTTTGGGCTCAGGGGGCTAAAGGGCTCCTCCTCAACGCTTGAGGTGCTCAGACGCTTCATCCTCCTCTCCGTGGCCTCCATCCTCCTCTGCTCGATCTCCTCCCGCATTCTCTGCATCTCCTCCTGGTGAAGCAAGCCGAGCATACAACCAAAGACTCCTAACTTGTGTGGTAAGATAAATTTATAGCTAAAGGAAAGGCTAAGAGATGCGTTGAAGCCAACCACAGAACAACTGGCACTGATGAAAGCTTGCTAGCACGCTAACTGATGTTGCCTACTTTGTAGGCTTACGGAGGACCTATTTAGTCTTGGACATGGATGAGGAAACCATATTAAGTGACATTACTAGTGTGAACGCAATGTGATTTTACTTACACCGTCAAGATGGATTCATTATACAAACCAAATGCCTAAAGACTTGATGACTATGATGTCACTTAAACTGTGAGATGTAGGTTATGCGCAAGAGGTGTCTGCATTTTACCTCCTCTCTAGTTTGCCTCAGCTGTTCTTCTTCTTCCCGCCGCTTATCCTCTTCCTCGCGGGCTCGCCGACGTTCTTCTCTCCTCCTGTTGAGCTCCTCGAGCTCCTCCTGAGCCTCCACTCCCTTCTGCCTAAGCTCTTCCATTTCCTGCTGCTCCTTCTGTTGATGGCTCAACCGTATGCTCTGCAGCTTTTCCACCCGCTCTTGGGCGGCCTCGAACGCCTCATCCTCCTCCGCAACGCTCTCTGCCCTGTGGTACCAGCAAAAAAAGTGAAGATGAGAAAAGGTGAGTCTATCAACACAGGTTAGTATAGCTACCTAAAAGTGTCTTATGTTTCAATGAGTTTCAATGAGTTTGCTCTCTAGGTGTTCCCTTGCTCAACACATTAGGTTGCACAGTAACAACAGAGACTTTAATGGTTGTTGTAAGCTGAAAAGAAGGCTGCAGAAAATTGCATATAATCACAATTGCATATGCCATATATCCATTAGAATGATTGTGGCTATAGGATTTGGTTTACCTGACTCTATGGTAGCTGGAAGAGGATGATCGTCTTCTGTCTGCCATGACTATATCTATGTGTGTTCCTGTTCAGTTAACACTAAGTTGAACTCAGGAAGAATGTCAAATTTGGGGAAGTCACAAAAGTTACACCTATTTGTGTGATTTCTCAATATGAGTGCAATGCGCAATTGTGGATAAACTTTTTAACATATGCCATTGTTTGCCTGAGCATACAGGTCTGTACCTTCATAAGGAATTTTGTTGCTGACAGGTAGGTCCACCTCCTACATGTGGACACCAACACTATTTAGCAGTAATTAAGGCACCACTGCGAAAACCACTGGAAATGACTTCACACAGCAGATGTTGATGCAGAAATGGCAGTTGAAACAACTGTAACAGTATTTACCTTGGTGTGATCTTGGATGTGGTCATGTGTGATGTCACATCCCCTCCATTTGTTACTCCATTACCATTCACGTGCCTCACATCATGCTGCAGGACCAGCTTGGATGTGTATGAAATAATGAGCGGCTTTTTATCTGCCTGCAAGAAGAAAATTTGTGACTATATCAGAACCATTGGAAGATTAATTCTGCGTGTCTCATTTGATGTTTTTTTTTTATTTTACTTTGTACATAACATTGTTATGTACCTTGGCCTCTGCTCCTGTTTTCCTGAAATCCTCCTCTCCCTCCCACTTCTGCTTGTCCCAGTCTCCCATCTCTTCTTGCTCCTTGAGTTTTCTCCAGCTCCAGCACTCATCCTCCTGCATCCCTCCACCATTCTGCAGTGGGCTGTGTGTGGATGACTTCAGGATGGAGACGCTGGTGCTGGTGCTAGTGTGCCTGGTTGTGCCGTTGGGTCTGGGCTGTGCTGGTGCTGTTCTGTCCTCCTCTGTGGAGCTGGCGTGCTCCTCCATGCGCTTCTGCCGACGCTTCTCCAGCCTCTGAGTCCAGTCGCTGAAGCCCTCGTCTTCGTCCATAGCTGACTGGTATGTGGGCTTGAACTCACTCTCTGAGCTGTGAAGGCAAATCAGACCAGAGGGTTGGAATTTATCACATAATTACAATATGTGCCAGATTGTTTTAAATACAAATTACCCAGTATTACCCTCATGAAGGCTACATACTGCCTCTATATTGTAACTTTCCACTCTCACTCGACTCTGTACACATATGTGCCACAGACTATTACCCAATTTCCTTACTTACAGCATATATACCATAGCTTTCCACTGTTTCAGGATATCCTAACTGATCATCTATAGCCCTGTTCACATTTGTGCAAGTAGGTCATGTGTTTCACATGATTAGAAATACCAATCCAGAAGGTATCGCTGTAGCGTATCACCAAAGCAACTTGAAGCAAGCACAAAGGACTGACGTATGAGCTGCAGACGGCATGATGTTTAAACAGAGGGCCAGAAACAAAGGCCTGCGAGTGTGAAGGTCAGCCAGCCGCCATACTGTGATCAGACGTGTGTCCCACTGTGCCCAACAAAGCAACACCTGTGCCAGCCGGCACGGAGCACCACTGGGGCACTGTTTATTTAACCGGATGGCTGTGCCACATAGTCACGGGCCAATGCTGACAACAGGTGTGCGTCAGACCCAGAGGGCTCTGGATACCATGGAAACAAACTGAGTGAACATGGAAATACACACAAACCAAGAAGGGAAAAGGTGTTTCCTGTTTGATGCCCGTTTTATCCAAAAAGCGACTGCTGTTCATTCACCCAGCAGTATGCAGAGACTGTTCCCCAGAGACCCAAAATGAAAACCCTTTGTGCTCTTCATTGTCAACTCTATCGGTCCTCCCACATAAAAAAGAATCCCCCTCCCTCCCCCACATAAAACCCCAAATATTTTTGGAAGTGAAACAGAGAAAGAGCATATTGCAGCTGCATTGGGGCCAAACATCTTGCTTTCTTGCCACTCGCTCGCCAGCAGATCATTAGCCGGTTATTACCTCAACAGCAGAATGCTTTATTTTGGGCTCACAACAAACACTTAGCAATAAGTCATTGGTGTGTGTGTGTGTGTGTGGGGGGGGGGCAAAAAATTTTTCTCCTTTTCACAGTCATTTGTCTGACGCCACAACAAAACAAAATGCATTACATACATTATATACATTAAATCATTATTCGATCACTCCATTACAGATGCAGCAGAGGGCTTCTATTTTCATGCACCTCCCCAGAGGTCTGAGCATATGCTTTCACCAGCATAAGTGCTGGTGAAAGCACGGTGCATGCTTCATTAAGAATATTCCACTGAAGAAGCTAACGAAGCAGCATTAGGATTCCGCACTCTCTCGCACTGTCCCTCTAAGAGGTGAAGTCAGCACTGCTCAATGACCGAATGTTGACTGAAGTTGATATCTCGAACAACATAGCTGTGTTTTCCTCAGACTCTCATATAATTTGGCAATTAACAAGCATTAACGAGTGAGAACAAAGACTGTCTTAATTTAGAATTTCCATACATCTTTTACAGAGTTCCCTCCACAGAGCTTCTGCCTGGCTCTGCCATGTTTTTTTTACTCCATGGCTTTGTTATTAGTGAGAATGTGTGGGACAGTTTGGTTTATCTTCTCAGTTTATTTATAGAATAAACTTATCTTGGTGTAGGTTATTATCCAGCAACTGTGTTTGTGAACATTACTTACTTATTACTATAACACACAGTAACTGATGTGATCAGAGAGCAGCCAGTGAAATGACACCTACTGCATTCATTTGAGACAACTAATCAGGGCACTGTGTTGAACAGGGAGAGTTCACAAAGATGAGTGCTCAGTCCACATTGTGGTATGGCAAAACAGTTTCAGACTTTATCAAGTAGTTTGGGATAGTTTTGTTTGGAATATGGGAAACAAAGTTTGTTTGGGAAATATGTTGTATGTTGGCATTTAAAAGTAGCAAAAACTGATATCCTACTTGTTGAATTATCTTGCATTGCATGTTTAAATACAGGTCATCAGTAACAAGGCCAGTCAAGCTTACACCATGAGCCTTGCTCCAGTGGAACCTTTGATACTTACATATCATCTTCCAGCATATATCCACTGCTGTGCTGGGTCTCCCCAGACCCTGCTGAGGTGTTCTGGCTCCCAAATCTCTGCCTGGCCCTTCGTCTCCTCTCCCGCTCAATCTCCTCTGCATCCTCCATACTCCTTTGGGCCGTCACCCTGCAAATATGAAGGACAAATACAAAGTGCTACATAATCAGTGACAGGCAAAAAAACATGATGTGCAACGATATGTATATCTATTACAAGCTTTACCTTGTAGAGTGGTTTGAGGTAAAAGATTTAAGTAGATACTGTTTGCCACATGTAATTATTACATATTATTGTATATGTTAGCACTGAGAATCTCTAAGTCTTCAGTAGTGTAGTGTCACCTCTGTAGTCTTATTACATGTTAGAAGAGAGGACCACAATGTGTCGTGAAGTCATGCAAGTGGGTGGACAAGAAATACTGGTGATGTCAAAGTGCATCTACACGTCTGTCTGAAGACCTGGACATCAAGAGACTCCAGTAACATTCAAGACGCTCTATATTTAGAGACTGGTGGGCATACTTGCGTCCTCACTGAAGTATCATTTATGTGTCTGGGGGTACAGGAGTCCAACAACTTAATGTTCTGCTGACACAGGAGCTGTAAATCAACAATCTATCTTTCAGCAGCAGAAGAGAAGCCAAAGCAAGGCATTTTAATGGACCAGAGTCACGCTCTGTAAAGTGTGAAAGGTGACACCTCATATTTACCCAAACTGTACTTCTTGGGCATTTGTTTCCTTGCTCAACGTTCCGGTCCTCTACTGCTGTCATTTAGCTAAACCAGTGGGAGCCAGTCCAGAGAGCTTGGTGAAATAAATTGTTTGAGCAACCGTTACAGATAATGAAACCCCAGATTGGGTCAAATGGAGTAATCACCTCAGGAGGCTAAAAACAAAGTAATGGTGTGAGGGAAGAGAGGTCTGAAGAGAGTCTGAAGTGTGAGAGCCCCTCAGTAGGCTTACAGCTCTCAGCAGGCTTTGTGTGTCAGATTACAGCTGCTATTTATCAGACATCTGCTCGTGGTGTTTGTGGATCGTGTTTCTTCTCCATGCAGCCGGCCTGCTTCAGTGTTTCTACTATGTTTTAATGGGATGACGCTGATGACCATAAACACCTTCTTCACAACATCCCGATCACTGTCACCCTGTTTTTTGCCCTACATACGGTGCACTACAACAACCCCCTCAGTCCAAAGTCACCAGCCATGCTTTGCATACTGCTCACTGCTCATCTCTTTTTCCTGTGCTCTTGCCACTGAATTAGCTCACTGCCTTGGCTGCGCCAGTGCGCGTAAAAAATGAGGAAAGAGGGTTCGGTCACAGAGGCGAGCGAGGCCGAGGCAAGGCAGCGGCTCGCCTGTTAGTAGGCCAAGGGAAGGCGGTCAGGTTGTAGGGGAGGAAGAGAGGTCTCTTTGGTCAGGAAAGAGGCTGTGTCCTGCCTTGCACCCTGACAAAGATGTCACATTTACAGGAAACTTCTCTGTGACTTCCTGTGAAGTGACACAGATGACCCACAAATCATGGAAAGTACCTCTGTTTTGGTCAAATGACTTGGCTGATGACCACACAATACATGTTTTTCTTGAGGTACGCATAACATTACTGGAAGATGGCAGTGAATGCACTTTTGATGGACTCAAATGCACTATAACAATAAACAGCCCATGTTTCTGTTTAAACATCTGTGTAAATGAGAGCCAGTCCTAACCAAACACCCTCTCTTCCCATGTAATTGTTTGGCAAAGAGCAGAGAACTTTTCTCAAGAGCCCCATGAAAGTTGAAGCAATTGTCCAAAACTTTAGCTTGAGAGCTGTTGGAGTTCAGCTTGTTGATACAACAATTTAAACAAACTCTGCATCTTTTAATTTTGCACAGTAAGTCACTTGTTGATGTTAAAGGTCTTATATATGTAGGTTTTGAATATTAACCTCACTGTTTCTGGAACAGTCAAGCTTTCCATTTGTAGGGAAGAAAATACAACTACACTCACATCACATATCACATAACTGCAGCTGGTGGGGCATTTAATTGCTAGAGAATTGCTTGGAAAATCTGGGGGGAGATGGAGGCTGACTGATGTCCAGGATCTGCTGGACAGGAAAATAGGTCACCGTTCTGAACTTCCGGTCCAACAGGAGCACAATGGCAGTCATCAGAGGCCGGTTCACCATACGGCAAACAATCAGGTGCTTATTAAAGCCAGTTAATCTCTTTATGCATAGTTAGTGTTAGTCTGTGACTAACATTCATTTCAGGGCTGTGTGCGAACTAATCAGCATGTCACCAAACTTGGAGTTAAATATGAGCCCATAATCTCTCACACTGCCATGCTAACAGCGTTCAGCGGCTGAACTGCATACAGTTTTGCTCTGTTTTCCTGAGAGTCTTTGTGTTCTGAGACTAAATCCAGGGGCTTGGAGCAGAAACAACCAGGCCTGTAATTGTCCTCATTAAACCAATGTAATCCATAAAATCAGATGAAATCTCTGTGTGTTTGCTTTCAGCTATGGGCTAAATCATGGTCGTTCTCGTATACCACAGAGATCCGACTATTTCAGGGATGAGAGGTACTTCAGCAGAATGAATCAAATTTAGATATTAAGGGTTAGGAAATTGGACCCATCTGTGCTGCCCTTTTCCAATTAGACACTATTAGTTCCCCTAACAGTTGAGCATCTAGGTCAAAACAACATTAAACATCTCTCTTGTGATGTGCTCATTTGAGAATGCCTTTCTCAAGTACATCTGCGCACTCACACAATACTGTCCTTATCCCTGTCAAAGGCTGTCCTGAGGAGGAAATAACAAAGCAGCTTATTTTCTCAGATGCTGGCTTCGCACGGCAGTGATGACATCCACCACTACGACCAACAGCAGCACCCCACCCCTTTCCACATAGCCCTGGCTGGGCTGATGTTACGAACGTGCAGTATGTCTCTCTGTGGTGAGGGCTTGGCTTGATCTATACGCCCTCATATTTTCCACTCCTGCAAGGAGGCAACAACTGAAGTCTGTGACACAGATACGGACGGGTGGGGAGAGTGAGGGATGAAGGGAGAGGCATGAGGAGGAGGAGGAAGTGGAAGAGGAGGAGGAGAAGGGGGACTCAACCAGATGAGGTCATTGCCATTAGGGAGGTTTCTGCAATAAAGGAAACCATTGAAACGCACTAAATATCATTTTCATGATGTCATAAAGCGACACACCAACAGGCTCGCAAAGGAACCACAGCTCATGTGGCCAGTTAGAGTCTATGGGGCAAAACCATAATGGGGCTGATTCTACTCAAAAAATCTACACACCAGTCCTCAGTGACCTTCATTATAACTCAGACAGCTCAATGTAGATATTTTCATAAGTCCTTTGCCAATGAGATGCTGGCAAACGCAATACCCCACGGAGCAGTGAAACGGAGAGAAATTCATCACATTATCTTCTCATTAGGGTGACGTCACACAGGAGTGCTAACAGCCCTCACTTCCTGAGCCTCTGCCCTTTGACCTGGCCCAGACCCTGTTGCCTGAAGATAAAGGACAGCTAAATGGCTGTCTCTGTGTTTATCAGAGTGTGTGTACCTACAGCATTCTTTCCTCAGCTTATCATGCTGCTCTAGGTGGGAGTTAAGATGGAGCTTCTGCACAAGACAGAGCAGGGATAAGTGGCTTAGCCCGCCTGAAGTAAAGAAGTGTGTCTGGCCTCAACCAGGGGCTGAATACTGGGGCAGAAGAGGCTAATGTTCAACACATTTCCTTCTCTCTCCAAACCAATAGCACCCCTGCGTTCACATTCCTCTTAATTTACATCACCCCAGCAATTTCATTTTTAAAGCACAACAGGAGGGCATGCAGGGCTGCCTTTACGAAGTGTTGATTTGAACCAGGACCCCCTTGTAATGATTAGCACACAAAGTGACTAATAGATCATAAAGCGTTAAGCTTCTCCAGGCTTGACACCTTGCACTGGCACCCCAGGTTAGCAGGAGAGACAGTGGTATGAGACAAGACTGAACTTTGTGTCTGTAAGCAAAGGCTTGAGGTCAGAGTAGAAGAACATTTTATTCCAACGTAAGAGGCTAAGCAGCTCAGTGCTTGTGTGTGGCTTTGCATCACAGGGCCAGTAGGCGACTGTCAACAGTGTTGTATTTTTTGCAAAAATCACAAATAGCTCATGACGAACAGCAGCAAGCTGCAACCTTTCAACAATAGGCCCTGTCTCTATAGACATATATGGGGCTGGCAGCATGAAGAAGACCACACACAAACACACAAACCCCCAACTCAGTTGAATGGGAACGTCAACAGATCAACAGGATCACATGCTGAGAATGCTGGTTTTAGAGGGAGGTGTTTATGAATGATGTCATGTATGTTTCTCTACCAACTGAACCAGGGCAATGCCAACGAGAGAGTTTTTGAGGTCTGACATTTTAAAATGTTTATTCACAAAATAAAAGACAAACGTCTCCTCCAAAAGGCTTATAAATATATTGTGGTTTAATTAATGAGACTATTAAATTTAAAAGGAACTGGCTCAGTTACAATACTATTGTGTTGTTCAACAATTTGTTTTTGGACAGTTTTTCTTGGCATTTAATGAATCATTTATAATGTAATCCGAACCCGCCTAACAAAAGCATCAAAAAAGATAAATTGTGTGCCCTGTCCAAATGTTATCGTAAAAGACAGAAACACAGTGATAACCCTTTGAACCATATAGGTACTTCAAAGCTCGTGATTTACATTGTGTCTCAGTGGCCTTTGACCCTAGTCGTATGGCAGGATTGAGGCAGCTCACAGGGGTACTGGAGACTGATCACGCCACCCTACAGAGAGGAACCTGAGTCAACCTCACAGACAGCCTCAGGGGGGGTGGGGGGTTGGGAATTGGGGATACAAAGCCTACACAAAGACATATTCTCACCATATTCTCTCAGACACATCCATAGAGAGGAGACCTAATCTAAACTCACAGAAAAACAGCCATCAAAAGTGTGGTGCTGACAGAGGAAGGAGTGGATGGCATGTTAGATCTTCGAACATAGTGAGGTCTCTCCTGTTCTGACAATCATGACAGAAAATGGATCATCAATAGCAACTGTCCAACATGATGATGAAAGCCTGTGATAATCTTGCTTAGAAAAATAAGAGTAATCTCCCCAGATCTAAATCAAACACCTACAGATTAGTCCTAGAACAATGGGGCCGACGCAAGGGGCTGCCCCCTGACCCACATAGCTCCATAGCCTCAGCAGTCTCTGAGACACTCCCTGAGTCTCCATCCAATAACAACAAGCTTTAAAAGGGGAGACGGACACAGTGGAAGAACAATGTACAGCCATTGACATCAGAGGTCATTGGCGTGTTTTTTCTGAGGAATTTTTTTTTTAGAACAGATGTAACTGTTCATCTTCAAACACCAAACATGCGTCTCGCTAGGGAGTTACCTGTGGGTTCAAGTTGCCAGTGGTCTGAACAAAGGACCCGGCATCTGGTTGTTCATGCTGAAGTCATGACATACCACATAGCTTATATTACTAACACACCTGATATTACTGTATGTGTGTGTCAAAACCCCAAATAACTGTGATGGTATGATAAATTTTATGATATTTTTCTCTGACCTTTGGAGGTTCTGTAGTCCCAGTTTGCTGGAGTTTCTTCTCAGGATTGAGCTGGACATGGCTTCAGTCTGTCTGCCGGTCAACTGCTCAGCTGGAAGGAGTAGATCTGGTAACAAAACGTTCAATCCAGTGAAGACGCTCTTGAGCCTACTGTGAAATGAAAAGTCCCTACCAGCCTGTATGCAAGCAGAGCCTCTGAGAGGTATGGAGTTTCCAGGAAGGATGTTTCTTTGTGATTCTCTCTCTCTCTCTCTCTCTCCTCTCTTTCTGTCCTTTACACAAAAACACAGGGTTTCCTCTCCTCCTGTGTGCCGTGGGTTGGGAATAGCAGGGTTGTCTCCCAGAGCTCTCTCTTCACAGTCAGAGAGGCTTTAGTCACCATGCATTTCCTCCACCCCTCAGCCTCCCTCCTCCTCCCTGTTTCTCCTCTCTCTCACCCTCGCTCCCTCCTCCTCCTCACCCCTTCCTCCAGTTCTTTCTAAGACCTGCATGTGGTTCTTATTGAGAGTTATGAAAGCCTGGCCCCTATTCCCCCCTGCACCCCTCCCCCCAACACACACACACATACACACACACACACATCCCCACTTTCACCACCACATTATTCTGCAATCGGCAGGACACTGCTAGGGTCATGTGACTGCTCCTTTGAGAAATGTAACTTGATATCCACACAGTACTTCACCATTTGCTTATATCCACTCAATACTTTGAGTATTGGCATTGGCTTAGGTCTGTCACAGTGATTCAGCATTTGCTTATTCCTTCACAACGCACAATTCACCAGTAGCTTTACTAACACACACACACACACACACTACAAGTTAACTTTATTGTTGTTCATTGTCTGTTCATAGTTTACCTCTAAAATTATCCTTATCAATATGTGTATTACTCTATGCAACAGTGACAGACTTGAAATTTACTTAATGAACATATGTGCCTTTATGTCACCTTACCATCCTTCTGACCATCCTCCTAACCAGACAAGTACATAACACAGAAACAGATGCAAGACCTGAGAGTTATTTTGGTGAGTCTGAATACACTCTGATTTTGTGAATACAGCCTGCACGGATTCGACAGGCTACTGGCTGAGTTGCCATGACTTTTGTTTTAAGGTATGCGAGGGCAGACTGGGCAGGATGTCTTTAAAACCAGTGTCATGACACAAGTGCTATACATTAGAGTCTTGTTGGGCTGGTAGTGAATAAAAAGACAAATTTAATTTATCTTGGCAGTGCCTCTGGTGTGAGGTGGAACATCACACCCTATCAACTCGCGCTGTGAAAGAAAAAAACAGGATGAGAACAATCAGCTGTCACCTAGAAAGATATACTGACGCCATGCAATTCCTAAACATCCTATAATTCACATGAGGAAACATTACACAAATATCCAGCATTTCTCACAGATTAAGCACAGCCATAACAAATGTTTTGAGATTTCTTGGCACTGTGCCTGAGCTAATGAAATATACATAGCATGCTGTGAAGTTTGCCTCCCTAAATTTGAATGAGTGATCATTATTTCTGTCAGTCAATAATTCATTTTCCAAAGGCACAATGCCTGCAGATCCAGGTGGTCGATGGGCAGATAACATTACATCTCTCTCTCACTCACTCTCTTTCTCTTTCGTCTTTCATCACTCAAGCATAGAATAGGAGCTTTTCATGAAAACTAAAGTATTCATCCTGAGCCTGGATGTACGGACCAACACTCAGTTCAAAGACTTCAAAGACACCATTAAATCTGTGCCTTCCCTTGTCTTTAGCCCTGAAAGCACACACACATACACTTTCACTCCCCTTAACAAACTCTCCCACACACCTCCCTTTCCCACATGAACACAGCCTGCAACAAGACTGTTGCCATGGCAAAGTGGCAAAACAGTCAGATGAGGCTACTCTTTCACTCTAAAGTTTTGACTCACACGCTCAAGCTGCAACTTTGCCCCCGATCAGGGAGACATATAAATGACAGCAGCAGCTCCTGAAAGATAAAAGCTAAAACACGGAGCCTCAGTTTGCAGGGGTGTGAAATTTCCTTTGATTCCGGGTGACATAAAGCAGTCACTCACCCTCTCATCCACCCCTCTCTCTCTGTTAACACCTCAGGCCATTTGTGAACCGAAACCTGCTGAGGGATGCCAGTCTATAGTACAGAAAATAAAAAAACATTGCTGAGTTTAAGTGGTGCTTACCCAACTGAGAGGCCCTAAGATGGCCATAACACATTCAATGGGATCCCTTCCCAGCTATCCTAGCAGCAAAGCCTGCACTTTCACTTACATGAGGGCCAGCATGGCGAGAATATTGCTATTTTTTATTCAGATTCAGTTTCTTTCCTACTCCAGTTAAGCGTGGTAGTCAATATCCATTTGTTCTCTGTAAAAAAAGGCAGTTGGCAGCAGGGTTTATTTAACAGTTGTACATTAGAATTCTTTTCTTGCTAAAGCCCTAAACTGTGTTTACTGCTTGGCCTCTCAGTGCCAGCGGTCTGGCAGATAATGCATGAAGTATGGAATTGTTTAGCAGCTGTGGGATGAAAGGGTGAGTATGAAATCATCTTTAACTATTCCTCACTGGCTGCTCTGGCTTCGTAGTCCTCGTAGTTCTGTCTCTTTCTCTGTAGCTGTTTTACAATGAGCTGATGATGCAAAAAAACAAACAGTGACAGCACTGGCCATCCTTGACCCCTGAAAGAGCAACAGTAGAAAGCACAGCGAATGTCTCATCTCATTTACAGCCAGAGGAGTTACAACCCAAATACTTCTCAGTTATGCACACTTTCTGTCCAGTTGGATTTCAAGTGCAGAGGGATGCTGTGAGAGTAATCTGACTGATCCTCTGTGATAATCCTCAGTGTTGCAGAGGGTTGGATCATCCTGGCAAGATCTCAGCAGTGTCAGAAACTAGTGGTGTCTGAATACTAGCCCAATGTCTAACTGGTTTAATGTAAAGGTTTACAGCCTAGTTACCTGCATCACTAGGTCTTTTATGAATACAGCTGTGTCAACAATGTCATCAGCCTCCAGTTCCAGACATTGTTGACAGCATATATGATAGTTCAACTTATTTAACCAGTCTTACTTTAGAGATGTTTACCCAAAGGAACTACAGTAAACACAAAAAAGTTTGTATGTGTACATACATGCATACATACAACCACAACACTTCACATATACAATTACGATTGATTGAAGGGGGACCACACTACCTGCCAAAGTACAGTAATTTTCCAAATATAAGCCACATTATGTATAAACCTCAAGTCAGTGTTGTACAAAAACCATGTATTGACCTCACCTTTGTATAAACCTCAGTTTACTAAACATTACTTATTGAATCACAATCAGATCAGATCAAATAGAGTGAAAAAGAAATGCAATCCCATATATAACCCTCACCCATGTATTAACCTCATAGATGAAGAGGTTTTGCAAAATCTGTGTATTAACTTTGGTTAATAATCCTGAAATTGTGGTACAGCACCCACCTGGGTGACACACAGCAGCCATTAAAGCCACACTATTACACTATTACTAATACACAGTATTTTTTGCAATGAAACATCTTCTTCATCTTTCAACAGATGTAGATTAAACAAACCAAAACAACATTGATAAAGACATTTCAATGTTTAATCTTAGGCCTTGTGAAAGAAAGCACGTACGCTGATTGTGAAACCCACTGTTTTAAAAATTCACTTAAAAAGTTAAGTTTGACAATTTGACCATATTTTAATCTGTGATTTATGTAATGGCAAATGAGACCTCAAATAGCTGGTATGTTGAAACAGGTGGGCACTAAATCAGATGTAAAATCTATAATGGTTTACTTTGTCATGGCACGCTGTGCATAATTAAAACTTTGTTTCTTTGTGAATTGTGTCCCACTGAGATAGTTACAGATTGCAGTGCATGCTTTAACCACATCAACATGAAAAATGCAATGGACCCATTCCAGAAGTTTAGAGAAACGTCTCATTGCCAAACAGAGCATTGAGTGCAACAACCTATGATGTCATTTGCATGCAATCTGAAGTAGTGGTAAGCAGAATATATCAATGTTAGTACACTGACCTCATCTTTGGAGATATCAGAAGTAATATCAGTAGTATCAGACAAGATGAACGCAGAAGGAAAAGTGGTCTGTCAACAGTTTTCTAAGCCCAACATTGGATTTTTTTCTTTAGGACTTGTGTTCAGTATCAAGTTTCAGAAGACTACTAGTGTATGTTTAAAACAGCTGCTATTGTATCAAAGGTGGTGTAAAGGTGGGTATTGAACCCTCACCCCTCTTTGTTTGGGCGGCACACCATCTACAAACCTTCCACCGACACTGTGATAAGTTAATCTTGAGTTCATTTTAGCGGCCCATCTAAATGAATAGTTAATCCATAATCAGTAATTTCACATGATAAGACTGCTCCTCCTGTTGGTTCTTGGAGGAAATTACTTCCTTTGGCTCCTCTGCTCTGGCAAGGCAGCAGAAAGATGTGATTATTTAGATAAGATGCATATCTCGTGTGTTTTGACTAAGCAAATATGTGATGAAGCACAAAATTATTATTTATTTTAGTTAAATGTGAGAGTGAAACCTAAAAAAGGGATAAAAAATCTGGAACTGTCCCTTCCGATAGATGTCACATTTAACTTTTTTTTTCATTGAACTTTAAAGAGAGTGTTGATTAGTCATACTGTAAGTGTATGTTGATAAGTATAAGGGTATGTTGATAAGTAAGTGTAAGTTGATAAGTTTTGTGTGTTGTTGTAACCATATATCACAGACGATCAAACAAACTGAACTGAAAACACAACCTCTTTGGTGGAGAAAACGATCAAAGGCGAGAGCACACCAATTTACAGAGACCAGACTTTAAATATTTGCATGTGTCTGACCATATATGCAAGCACTCAAGTACGGTAGTCAAGGCTAAATCTGTCCATAAGGGATTACTATATAATGTTGCTGGTTAAAGGAAATAATCAGCCTGCCATTAATAGTCTACTGGGGATGATGTGAGTCACTCCAAAGTTAGCTGTGAGGAATCCGCCCTTGTATTACCCATTGCCCTCCTAGCAGTTATACTTAGGAAGAGCTCTCCTTGGTGCCAGGCATCTGCGCTGCTTGGGGTAACTTAAGATGCAGAGGGGGCACAGAGGAGCCTGGGAGGTTGGGGGGAGTGGAGCAGGGTGTAAGTGGAGGATTTCTGGGGGGCAGGGGGTTGTTAGGGTTGGAAGGGGGGGGTTAGAGTCTGATGTCGTATGACCGTAGAAGGATAGCAGAGGACAGCGGTGGATACTGGCAAAGAGCAGGGCAAAGCAGCACCTCAATCTTCATCAGAATGACATGTGACCTGTCAGCACTGTCATTGCCTAAGACTGCGGGTAAATGAGGCGAGGAGAGGTGAGGAGAGAAGAAGAGAGGAAAGGAGTGGAGTAGTGTGTTGGTAAGAGGAGGAGATATGCTTCTCATAGTTAATTACATGTAATTAAATTTTGACTGGCAGTTGGGGAATGAAGACATTCAGTCCATCAACCTGTCCATCTTTCCTGGACAGCAAGCATATTCGAGTGTTAGGGACCAAGGTTTGCATCATCCTGTATGATTCTGAAGCTGTACAGCATGTTCATATGCATCAGTTCATATTTTGGAAATGTATAATTTTTCAAGCATTAGTACTGAATGATTTAACCCTTGCCAACGCAAAGCTATTGATGATGTATAACCAAAACTAAAATCTGTACTGCCACCTTGTGGTCGAAACTAGAAATAAATATTATTTTAAAATCATGATTATTGTTGAATAAAATGGCTTAATAGTGAAACATATGTGAAATTACTCACAAGTCAAAGTAAATATGTCATCCTGTATTTATGACTGTTGTTTTAAAACAGGAAAGGATATACTGTTGCTAAAAAGAACAATCCATCAGTCTTCCTGCAGTAAAACTCAGTGTGGTCTCTGGCACACTGCTAATACCGACTCGTATTTCCCTGGTCGTTAGCTTGGCAGTGTCCTAAAGTTCATCGTAACCGTTTTAGTGACCCAGAGTCCAGGAGAAACTCTAGGCCCACTTACCGCTTTAAAAAAGTGTCCAGGCTTCTACATGACACCTTGCTGGGGCCTGGACAGACAGGACAGCCTCTCTCTTGATGAGCCACAAAAAATAGCATACCATGAAATAAAATTTTGCCACAGCCTTTTAACCCATAGCAAACACAGCAAAATTATATATGGATTAAATAAAAGGCAAACAGATATTTGAAAATAAAATGATCTAAATACAAATGCAGAGAAAAAAAATGTAGGCCTATCTCTTGCATCTATATTATATGCGTACATTGCTTTCTGTTCAGCATTTATATTTGTAAGAATTCATGCTGCATTGTACAATTTGTACTTTAAGTAATGTGGTTTGGACATTATGTGAAGTAGAACTTGTGAGTCACTGTGTTGACATTCTTTGCTTCTCTCCTTCAAAAAGGTTTTGCACCTTGGCCTCATGTTCAGCTTCAGGTCACATAAATCTACACAGGAAAACGTTGACTGAACGCGTCTTGTTTGTGAAACCGCTATGGCAACAGAGAGACCAGTGTGGCGTCCTCACATAAACTGTATTTATGTGCTCATAGTTCACATGCCTACAGCACATGGACACGGTGCAACCTGGCTGTCTATCTGCTACACAGCACACATGCTCATAGAACAGCTATTATGAAACTGAGCTGTGCCCAAACTTATATGAAGAACTTTGAACTATTTCTGTGAACCGGACCTGTCCAACTGCCCTAAGTGGCTCCCAGCTGAAAGCATTATTCTCCCAGAAACCATTACAGTGTTCGCAAAATTGGCACAGTATGGTGCATCACAAGATGAAGACTTGGTGGTTTAGGTCATCGCTGTTGCATGTTTGTCCCAGATACAACTAGTCATCTCTCTTCTTTCTCTTCCCACTCTTTCCTCTTGGGTGTAATGTATGATGGATTGCACCAAGAACAGAAGGGATAGTGCCCCCTTCTGGCACAGTGTGTCACAACCTCAGTCTGACGATCTCTAGAGATTTGGATCTATGGAGGTTTGGAAAGGGCAGTTGCAGCCATAACTATACTATGCAATGCAACTATAACAAAATATAAGTCATTAGATCTAGGCTGTGCTTGCAGTAGTCCTGAATGAGAATGTAACCAGAGAGGCCTGTGGTTATTATAAGATAGTTGTAAGAGCAAAGAAAGTGAAACAAATGAGCCTTCCCTTCATGTCCCTGAGTAACTGCATAAATCTGCCGAATAGAGAAGGGGTTTGAAGGGCAACAGAAATGCAAACTATAACATATTTGAAACAGGATGTTTATCATCAGATACAGAGTTTATTTACAATGGCCACCTCCCAATTATGTAATTGTAGAATAGAAGCAAGATAAAAAGTGATGAAATGTTAACAGTGGCCAATGACAGATTAACAAAAGTGAAAGAATCCACAAATTATATAAATTCAAGTGCTGCATACCCTTTAAATAAATCAAAAGATTAGTGTCATGAAGTCACTCTACGCCTCAGACTCAAACATCTTCTTCCTGCCATCCATGCCAGCCTTGTCTTCAATGTTCTTGCGCCAGTCACCAACAGACTCTTTCTCCTGTGGGGTGGGTGGGTGGAGGGAGGGGAGCACACAGTGTGTGTGTGTGTGTGTGTGTGTGTGTGTGTGTGTGTGTGTGTGTGTGTGTGTGTGGAGGGAGGGGGGTGGAGTTAAACAAGATAAAAAGGTGACTCATCAGCAGTGAGACATTAAGGGCCAGCTGTCCACATTGCTCAAATGTGAATCAGTTTGTACAAGAGGAACATGTGTTGCAGTGTGGCTAAAGAATGAGGTGTGTCATTACTGTCTAATATCCTAAAAGCTCCCTACTGGCAAACTGAACAACGTGGGCATTGCTGAGCTAAAGCAAAGTCTTTTCTAACTGCTTATCCGACCGGCTAATTATGGGCATAGTTAAATTTTATTACACCTCAAGGCTTTCAAGGCAATGATCTTGATTGTTGTATTTATTTGCTTTCTTACTGCGAAATGAAGAACAGATGCATTAACCATAACAGTGCCAAGAGATACTGCATGAGGTATGAACCCACCTCTTCTTTCACCTCCTTCTTGACTTGTTTCAGGTTGGCCCTCAGGTCCATGGACACCTTGTGTTTGGAGCCTAGCAAGGCCTGGAGCATGGCGTCAGCAGACATGCGCACCTTCTTCAGGGCCGGCTTCTTGAACTTGCCTTTCAGATCCTGCACTTTCAGTCTCAGGTCCTCAACCTAGGCAGAGAGGTCACAGCTCAAACAAATGAGGAAGCATGTGACTGCTGTGTCACAGACAGATCATCCAGAGGGCTCAATTCTATGACACCACTTGCGTTGCCAGAGACGATTACAATAGCCAAACTGTCCACCAGATACTGATTAGAGAAGCTGTCAATTTCAAAGGCAAGATTTTCTGTAATGTAGATTAGGCAAGGAAATATCAGTAAAAAAAACTTTATTGTAGGAATAGTCCCCAAAGGTTGCAAAAGTGTCCTGTTCCTCCAGGCATCTTGGCTACCTGGCCTATCAAATACCAAAATTGGGCCTGGGGCAAAGAATGTTTGGCACTAGCCATGCCAATATCTCTATGTTTGAAAAGGAACACAACATTGTGTGTTACATGTTTCACAGCACTGTATGTGCACTAGGTTACACAGTATTAAGTTGCTTGTTCTGAACTCTGTCTGTTGTGACATATGGTATACTGTATGTAGTGAGTTGTTGTGCTACCTCTTTGTTAGCTTTTGAGACTTTGCTTTCAATGTCATATCGCTGTTCATCCACAGAGTCGATCTGCTGGTGCAGCTGCTTACACAGGTCCTAGAGCAGATGATGGAAACAACAACATTAATCATTACTCTGTCAGTATTTTCACTAAAAGCATGATGTATAAGAATAACTCATACAATATATGGCATCATCCACTAATTCTACAGTTTGATGAAGAGCCCCAGCCTGCTTTTTGCAGTACCTGTAGTTCTTGCATATTTGACGGGAGATCAAGAGAGGGGCAGTTCTCTTCCAGGTATCTGTCTTTGTCTTGCCTGGTTTGATTGGCCTCTGCTTCCAGCAGATACTGACCTATCTGGAGCATCATGCTCTACAGGAATGGAGAGTTTTCAGACTGATTTTATTGGACCACTTTGAGGACTGAATATTATTAATATATATAAGTTTTATAAAAGTAATGCAGTCAAAATTCATTATTTCTCATTTCTTCAATGAACTCATGCAATGCAATTTCTTTGTGTCTCAAGAAAAGTTTAGACCTTCAGATGGTGCCTGCGGCTCGATGTCATCTTCTTCCTTTTAAGTTCAGAAAGAGGAAATAAATATCAAAAGCAATGAAATTGGAGAATATCTATCGAATTAGAAACAAACAAATGTACAGTTTGTCATTTTAATATTACAGAGACACTGTGTTTTTTTAGCAATTTTATATAGAAGCAGACACTTACTCAGACATCTTGCCAGATTTTTAAACCCTGTAAATTAAAAACAAATCTTTAATTCTTGAACCCATCAGGACCAAAAATGGTCTTTGGTGCCACAGTCTACTCTTTCTCCAAGCTAAGGATGAGTGGAAGTTCACATGTCTAAAATTGGCTTGGGAGTTGGGTACCAGTTGTCTTCACAGCCCTTTGGTGAGTTCCAAACAAAAAGGACAACAACAGCTGAGACTGGCCCTGCCTCTTAAAGCATTTCCTCAACTATGCTGAGATACTATCGATCAAAATCCCCATCTTATCATTCTTTTAATGTGGTTACAAAAGGCTACTGGCCTCATTGTGGTTATTTTTGTGATTGATTTTGAAATACATTACAAAATAAAATTTTGTTCATAAATTTGTCACACTACAGAATTTCCAATGTATCTATCAGTCAAATCTCTACTTCCAAATTCCAACAAATTACTAATGAGTATAACAGTGAGTCTTTCACATATTTTGCTATCCTCTTCAGCATCCTGAATCCAGCTTTCACATAAGCTGTGCCTCTCAAATTTACACCTTCAGAAAACAGCACAAAATTCAAGCACAAAATAAGAAAAGACTATTATGTTAGTCACCTTAAGATAGTCTGTCAGACATACAAAGCATTGAAACTCAAGTTTCAGAGACTATCACTGATAAGCCACCAATATGGCAGCTATTCAAGCACTTGAACCAGGGCCACAGACTAAATCACCAAATCCTTGGGAGTCAACACCCCAATCTCCAAATCCCTATTACTGCACACCACCCCTGGAGTCCACTTATAAAGGGACAAGCCATGACCCTGAAGGTAAGGAGAGATCTCACCTATCAGCCCGTTGGAAAGATGACCAGAATGGATCTGATGTAAGGATGAATGAGATGGACAATCCATGGACAGTGGAAATGAGATCAGAGTATATATAGTGCTCTCAGATGTCTGAGCCAAAGCCATCCTCTCTTTATGGCAGCAGCTCCAGGCTTAAGCCAATGGGCTTTGTTGACTTCTGGCATCCCATCTTACCCCTCCCTCATCCCTGCCTCAGAAATAACACTAATGTCCATTAAAGTTTTAATAAATGTAAATAGCAACACTCAACTGCATGATTTAGGGTACAATATAACTTTGTATAGATGATTGTCTTTTGATCAGATATCATAAAGAAAAAAACAAAACAAAAAAAGTTCATAAGAGACTAAATTAGGAAGTGAACCTGAATATGACTGCAGACAAAAGGCCTAAATGGGGTTGGAAATAGATAGACAGAACGCAGGGGAATGTTTGTTAGGGGGAGTGACCTCCTGACTCCTGAGACCCTCTGTAGTTCCACCTGTTCTCATCCATACTGTGTGTGTTTACTGTGCAAACTACAGCAGAGGGAGAGTCTGACGGCTGTGAAAACTGTGAGCATGCCACACATCCTCAGACATACAGCAGCAGTGGAAATCCCACACCAATCGACTCCTACAGCTACCGTCCATTACATCTCACGGCTTTCAAGGCAATCAAGACATGTCAAACTTGATTCAGTATCTGACTGAGGGTGCTATCACAGAGGTGTTGCATTGCCATGTAACATCAACAATATCAAGCTTCTGATAGAACCTCCTCCACAGTTCCTAAAAAGATACGTCAAAACAAAAAAATAACCCCCCTCTATGAAAGCCATCTATGTGAAATCTGTATTAGTCATTTCATCTGCACTTTTTGCTTCCTTATTAGATAACGCCCTGGCATTACAGAAGGTGAATTGGAATGTTCAGTTTCATCCTTATAAATGGCTTGAAAATCACTGTGTTCTGATAACATTTAATTCCACTGAAATACATTACATGCATAATCCATGGTTTGGAGCAAGTGGATAACCGGCAGTGCCCCTCCATGTAGGCTACGACTCCTCCTACTCAACCTCCAACAGGCCTTTGGCAATCTGGAGCAGCAGGCTCTAGAGGAACAGGGTTGTTACATCATTAAACACAAATACAGAGGGCAGTGGTAGTGTAGCAGTTGAGAAACCTGGCAACTAGTAGCCTGGAGATTGTGGGTTTAAATCCCATCTGCCACTGTTGTGCCCTTGAGCAAGGCACTTGACCGTAAGTTGCTCTAGACTGGCCCTGAACTAATTGATAGCTGACAAATGTAAGTCACTTTGGATAAAAGCATCTACTAAATTTATAAATGTACATGTGATAATGTAAACTGGACATACTCATGTTGATACATACTTTATCAACACATACTGTACGTGGATGCACACTTTAAAAACTTTATGAGTCAACATCATGATGCTGAATATTTCTGCTTTTGGTGAGATCTGCCCAAATTTGCATCATTACAAACAAACACGTCAGGAGGAACACAAGTGCGTGAAAGTCTCAGAGGGCATACAGTTACTCTAGACATACGCACACTGAAAGTGATCAATCTGCAATAAATCATTCTGAACATTTTTGTTTTCCCCTGAGATGACGCCTGCAAATGGATGTAATCTTTTTTCCTTCAGGTAGATCATGAGAACACTTCCTCTGCATTCACAGTGTTCCAAAATCACACAGAAAAGAGGATTTGCCAAAGTGCAACGCATGCAGTGTGGCAACTTACTCAGGTGAAAGCTTGTCTGTGTCACCCTGTTCAGTGGCAAATGCCTGGACTGGACAATGTCTGTGACCATACATAAAGTTTTCACTCACACACAACCCCAAAGTGATGTGACTACTACCCCCCAGAGGCAAGATATTGTAATTGCATGCTACATTTAACACTAGCTTGGGTAGTATTGCTAGGCTATATTTAGGCTATATTTATATATAACAATTACAATAACATCTTTCTAAAACATACAAACAAACAGACAAACATAAAGTAGACAATATATAGTAGAAATTACATTAAAATTTGATTCAACATATAGAAAACAAAACATCACATAATGCATTTTAGTTATAAGAAGGATTACCATAACACACAGTCAGTCCAGTGAGATGACAAAACATGATATTTTATTTTTAATTTGTACAATATACAGCATGTGACTGGAATGTGTAAGGCACTTTGGCAACATGTAGGCGACTGTAGTCATTTTTTATTTTTTATTTTTTTGCAGCCAGAACTGGTCTTACTTTAATGCAGAACTAGATGGCACAGACTGTCAAAACTGCATCTTAAGGCAAGGATATCTCACAGCACTGACATTTCACCTATGTGAGAGTCCAGGGAAACTGGAACACCTGTCAAGGCATTCAGTGACAGTCAAGTTAAAGAGCAGAGATAGTCACTTTGTAGGTCTGTCCAGTCCGGCTGTCAAGCTCACATAAATTGGCAATATATGCAGTATATACTGTACTTGCAATATAGATATTGAAATACATATTCTCAGACAAAAGGTAAATGAAAGAATGTGGACAATAGTGGATATCCATTGTTGTCACTTCTGATGATACAACATGAAAGGGATAGTTAGGTCAAATGCATTCCAAAAACAAGCCTGTCAACATCTCTGTCAGAAGGTGTATACATACAGAAGATTTAGTTGACATTACATTTTAGTGAGCAATGTGGAGGAAAAATGGAGGACTGGGACACAGCACTGTTGCTAATTTAATACCAGCACACAGCTAGGCCTACAGAAGAGCTGTTGTTATAGCCTTGTCTCAAGGAGATGATTAAAACCTGACACCACAACAGGTGCTGTTAGTCCAAGACAGCCACATCTCCTGAAATACTCAAATCACTACTGCAAGTGGACAGTTGACTACGATGACAATCAATACTATATCTAATACTAAATAAGAATAAAAAAAATCCTTTGAAATACACAACTTTCACTGTAAAAACCCTTGGTAAGGATTACGGCCACACAAACCATAAATATTTATATCTATGCCTATATCTATATCTATATCTATATCTATATCTATATCTATATCTATGTCTATATCTTTGCCTGCTTTCCTTCAACTCTGCTAGTGGCTCTAAAGCACTGCATTTCCAAATGACCTCTCAGTCACCTCTGAATCTTTGCCATGAAAAAAGAAGCGTTAAACCCACTGAAGTTAAACTTCTGTCTGTAGTATCAATACAACACCAATGCAGACCAGATAAATTGAATCAAATAGCCTCACCTTTGTGAATCTGAAGAATGTTGATAACATTAAAACCTGACTTGGGATATATGGACTATATGCCATCCTCTGGCTGCTCTGCAAATGCACCCCATCTCGGTATGGAGGGGCTTTTCAATTAGACCAATGAACTGAGGGCATGAAATGTACTACCACTGTCCTCTCTGCCTGCCTGCTCGATCAGCATTATAAATAACAGCCACATGACAGATGGATACAACTGCAGCAGCTTCAACATGGTTAAAGCGGTCCCATTAAAATACAAATAACATTAGCAGAGTAAAATGTTTATAAACAATGACAGCTTGATCATGACATCATATGGACAAATACCCTGCTCAACTGTCTGCACATTTCATGTTTCAAGGATTTTTATGTGCCCTTAATGGTTTTGTACTTGTAGAGAAGTATGAAACTATGACCCTGGGTTATGGTGGTGGTTAAGGAACCTGGCTAGTGTGCAAGAAGCCTGAAAAGTTGGGGGTTTGAATCACAGCTGCCACCATTGTGCCCCTGAGCAAGGCACTTAACCTTAAGTTGCTCTAGGAGAGAACAATTGATAGTTGACAAAATGTAAGTCACTTTGGATAAAAGCGTTTGCTAACTACATAAATGTAAATGTTATGTAGGCCTACAAATGTTTCAACTTGTCACTCTGTTGTATTTTATCACATATGATTCCATTTATCACTCTGTTGTATTATGTACCACTACACAGTTGGGTTACAATGGATTATATAAGCCACTACTGGGTAAAGCAGATACAGGACCTGAGTTTCAAAAAGGTATGGGGGTGTTTAGTGACAAAAAAAGTGACAGTCATTTCCGTGATATGGGGGAGGAATTACACGACGATTTATCACTCCACAGCACTTTGCTGTTGATAAACAGCGTTCTACTTTCTGGCTGAGAAGCAGACTCTCTCCCTCCTGGCTTTTAAAGAAACAACATGGAATACGTACCAGCAAACTACCCCATGCAGTATATACCATCATACCAAGACAATGTCCCAGTGCAGGTTGTGACACAGGAGACACACAGCCAAAATGTGTATGTGGACATCCCCTTGCCAAGGGACCATATTATATGGTCTATATTCCACCTACTTTACTGCAACCCATGCTGCCTAGGCCTGGTGGCCTTCAGTTATTCTATTTGGGTGAGTATTAAAACTTTTAGTTGCTTTTTAATAAGTGTATCTAACCTTCAAATTAAAGCAATACTATGGAATTTTTGGTGTAAAGCTAGTGAACAACCTATCTAAAAGGCACACAAAACCTTCCAAATATTTTCCAGAGCCTTATATTGTCACTGCTAGAAGATACTAATTGGTGATTGATGGCAATATAGTCAGTGAACTCATGCTGTAAGTCTTGTAAATTGTACATTCCAACTCAAGAGTGTGAGTATGAGAACTTCAGCTACCAATCACAGCCGAGACTAAAATATTCCATTCAACCATTAAATATTCCACTGCCTGTACAAAATGTGGTCAGCTGAGTCATATTTTCAATTTCTGGTAATTGAATTATGGAAAGTGAAAATGTTGGATATGGATTGTAATGACGGCTATTTTTGAAGCCCTTTAAATATGTTTGACATTAAATATGCTTGAGGTTTACAGTCGGGCCAATTATTTGGGCACCCTTATTAAACCCTTACTGTGTTCTTGCTCTTAGCTTCTTTTATTTTTGTCCTAATTTTTGTTTATCAGTAACCCAGAGGTAAAGTGTATATGATTTTAATAGTGTATGCATTGTTGTCTTACAGTCACGAGACAGGATGATGGCGGGAGACTATGAAGGAGCCAGAGGTTATGGAATCATAGCTCGACGACTGAACATTGTTGCTCTCGTCATCTCAAGTCTAATTGTTATTTCTTTTCTACTTGTATATGTAACCAGCATAGCACATATAATTAAAAAGTAATTAATTAATTAAAAAATATAATCCTGATATACTAAATTTTGATACATTATATGTTGTTTGTTCTGTCTTTTTTTTACTGTTCTTTTCCAAATATAAGCCACACTGTGTATAAACCTCAGGTCAGTGTTTCATGCAAACTTAAAAAGGAAAACTGTGTACTGTAACTGTGATGGCTCCCTTGTACTAACCAGACCCGTGTATTAACCACAGTTAACTAAACATTACTTAGAATCAGAATTACATCATCATTATAAGTAAAATGTAGAATGAAGAAACATGGTATTCTCATGTATAGCCCTCGCCTATGCATTAACCTTATGGATCAAGAAATTTAGCAAAATCAATGTATTAATTTTAGTTAACAATTACGGTAAAAGACTTTACAGTAAAAATCCAGAGTCAATTAGCCCATATCCTTGTTCTTTGAGGCTGCCGAGTACTGTTGGTAGGTATAGGAAGGACAGCATTTGGTACAACGTAGATCGAGTTTGCGAAGAGAAGAGTTATTAAACTGTTCCAGTGTAGTATGTTGTGTTGTCTACTGGTGCTGCGTTCGATGTGCAGCCTGGTAGCAAATGGAGGGAAGGACTGGTGATGTCTCTCCCCCACACACATATATTTCACATTCCTTTGTTAAAGCAAGAGTAAATGCACTGATACGTTCCCCTATTAGTAAGAATGCATTCTGTGGCAGCAGTAGTCAAAGGTATTAGTCACTCCATATTCACTTTGCATAAGGTGTGCGTCAGTCAGTAGTGTATATATATATATATATATATTGACATTTGCATAAGCATGGTTATAACAAACAGTCTGCAGTCTGCAGATGCAAGCAAGAGCAGGGCTTGAGGAAGTGTTTCATCGCAACAAAAACCCAGTTTTATTTCCGTTTGAAGGGGGAAGGCAAGACCCCACGGTTTCCTGTGAGGGCTGAGAGGAAAGAAAGGCTGTGAAACTTATCAGCAACACAAATTTTTCCAAGTGCAACTTTTTTGGCTGAAAAGAAACAGAGAGGCAACATGGCTTATGCACCACCATCAAACTACACAGTGCAGTCCATGCCATCAAACCAAGACGGCGTGCCAATGCAAGTGGTGACCTACATACCACAGAGACAGACGGTTTATGTGGACATTCCCCTTCTGTAGGACCATTTTGTCTGGTCTATGTTCCATTTTATGTACTGCAATCCTCTGTGCTTGGGACTTGCAGCCTTCATTTTCTCCATAAAGGTGAGAAACATGACTAACTTAACTTAACTAAATTAACTTTTAATGTTCCAAATTTTTAAAATACTTACAAATACACTTTTATACTTTCAAATACTTCAAATACTAATCATGGATTGGCTGCAGAAGTTGAAGCCTTGTTAGCCTCAATTTGAAAATAAGTAATTATTAATCAAATGCTGTAGCTTCTAAATATTAATGTCTACAGTCTAGTCAGTGCGTATGACCATGAGGAACATGCTTGTCTTTTGCAGTACTAGAATAGAGTGTAAATCTACACCCACTACAGTAGGTGACAGCGGCGCTCTCATTGTCAGAGTGTGCGCAGGGAGTATTAGCTCTATGGTGTAGGAGGGTTTTTTGCGAATGCACAGTTATAACAATTTTATAGCAAGTAAGCAAAAGCAAATAACATTATATATAGTCGCGACGGTGTGAGAGTGGGGGGCGCAAAATGTTTTCTTTTTCCTAGGGGTGGCGTAACAGTCCCACCAATTAGCTATCGAAACCAAACTGAAGCCTTATGAATATGTGTTAATTACTTGGTCAATCAACAGGGTTCTGAGTTCTACAACTGAACTGAATAAATAAATAAATAAATACTACCGCTGTATATGTCAACTTCAACCACAACCTCCCCTACCCCCCTACCCCCGCCCCCCCAAAAAAATTTTTTTGGGGCAATGTCTAAACATGTATATACATATACAGTGTAATGTGTTAATAAAAATAAGTGCTGTAATTCTCAAATCGAGCAACTTATTTGTTTGAGAATAGTCGAAGGACCACATTTCAGTTGTTGAAACCGTACATTTTTATGGTTACATGGGATATTTATGGTAATTTCGAATTTGAGACCACCGACATGTCTCAAAAAAGTTGGGACGTGTCAACAGCAGGCAGGAAAATTTGAGTAAGACATAAGTAAAAGCAAAGGAGGACACTTCAGTTACTATAACTGCCAAGATGATTTTGTATAAAAAGACCGTCCTTTCTTGACTTAAAGGCCGTTCTCACCAAGAACGATAACTATAAAGATAACTAACTGACCAACTGTAACTTAAGTCTGTCCTCGTGTGAATAAATTAATGTCTAAAATTCCGTGGTTTCTGACTGGCTGTCAACCTTTTGTTGTTCAAAATGCCTCTCTGAAAGTGGTCCCAACGATATCGTTGCACATGTCGTTGTTGTTATAGTTGTGGTGTGGACGGTGTCACTCATATTAATTAGAGCGATATTTATTTGTTAAAGTTATAGTTATCTTTCTTGGTGTGAATGTCCCTTTAATCATTTCATCACATGTTTCTTTTCGCTATGCATAAAATGTGACAGGTCTGGACTGCAAGTTAGCCATTTTAGCATCAGTTTGCCCTCATTATCCGGTATTTAAGGCCTTCCCTGAAAATATATGTCTGTGTGGCAACTAAAAACCTACAATATATGTATATCATCCAGCATTAATTTTGATTTAGTCTAGTCTCTATCAGTCCATAACAAAAACAGCTAGGATTCGAACCTACAATTTCCAGGCTACTAGCATGCTAGCCACCAACACCTGCATATTGCAAGTATCAAATTTCAATTGAGTCCCCTAAAACAATAATGTTCCCCGGTTTCAACAGCTGATATGTTGTTTTTGCACTATTCTCCATCAAATGAATGGCTTGCATGTTTTGAAAATAATAGCACTGTTGACATTTTACCAAGCACCACAACTTTTTCAGAACTGGGTTTGCACTTAAATTTATCTACTTTCTTAAACATAAAGCGGTAACAGGCAAGCCTGGAACTTTTACCTCTCAAGCTCCCCCCACAGGCGACAATTAAGAAATCTGGATTTGTTTGCAGACCAAATCATAGAAACCAGTGGTGATAATTTTTTGTGGAGTCATGTTGACTGACAAGGTAATAAATGCGATTTCAGTTTCATTCAGTTTAGGTTTTGTTTAACACGTTTTCAGACTGCTTGTAATTGCGGGACTAAGCAATAGAGGGTGCCAAAAGAGCCTTCATTCACTTCGTAATGACCCATTTAACCATCAAAGTGACTATAAAGCTGGTAAATTAACCTAAAAATGTTGCCTGGTATTCATTTAATGTCTCTTAACACATCTTAAATTGCAGAATGTAACATTATGTAAGTTTTGCAGTAATGCTGTTGTGTTACAGTCACGGGACAGGAAAACGGCAGGAGACTACGCAGGAGCCAAAAGTTATGCATCCACTGCCTGTTGCCTGAACATCTTTGCTCTTGTCATCACTGTTCTTATTACTGCCTTTGTTTTAAGTAAAATCAATACTATAATTTATACATATATTAGATTCATAACATATATTAGACTACATAAATAATACAATATTTTGACATTATGCTATATTTCTGTATAGCCACACAGTACATTTGCTTTTAGTTTTTTTTTGCCATTTACTATTTTACTGCTCTTTGTATTTTGAAGGGAAAGAAAAATAGTCATGAAATACTTACACACAACTAAGTTTAAGCAAATGCCAAATACATAAATGTAATGGCAAGCATGTAAATTAAACTGACTCTTCCAAACCAAACCTTTTCAGAAGTGCAGAAAACACTGGGATCAGGGCCCAGTTGTTCAAAAGTAATCCTTGATTACACCTAGCAAAACATGTGATTTTCAAATACAGATCACTTTGATCCAGATTAAACTGATTTGACAAACTGGGCCATTGTGTCTTATTGTATGATTTCAGTTGTTTCATGTCATTTTTTCTAGTTGTACATTTTCTCATTGTTGTCAGTCACATACGAAAATCTCTGCATAGCTAAATGTAAAAAGCTGCTTTAGCACTGCAAGCCTGCTGTATTGATGGTGCCTAAGGATGCATAGTTTCCGCAGAATCTGAGCAGACTCTGCAAGAATCCACCTCGATAAGAAAGGAAACCACTAGAGCAGCTTCTCTCAAAACAGAGAGAGCAAGAAAGTTTAGAAACAGACAAACATGTGCCATAAGCTCATATGGCAATGTTTATTAGTTAATTGCTCTGTCACTAATGTAGAATGTCACTGTTACTGCTACAGTATATCTATAGTAAATCTAATGTAAACTCTTGTTTTTTTTCATATATATATAAATATATATATCAGTTTAAATTGCTTGTGTATTTTCATCTGACCAACATTTGTATTGTGAGAATGTTACTGTAATATGTACCCTGGTTCTCACATATACTGATCTGCTACACATATTGGTCATTTAGGAGGCCGATCGTCACTTCTTCCCATTCGCTTGAGATAGGGAATCAATCAAAAACTGATTTTTACCCCAGCACGATGGAGGTGGACTTAACATGTGTTTTGTTTCAAATTGTGATGCATCCTCTCTTTTCTTTGCAATCATGATCTGGTAGTAAGCATATCTAATGCCTGCAGAGGCATTTCTATGTGAATGTCTGTAAATCCCTCCTCAATCCCTCCTATAGAAAAAAAGAAGTTTCCCTTGTGACAGCACACAACACTCTTCCACTGACTTGTACTGCAGTAAGTCTTGTCAATACGATTTTCAGCGCTTCAAGTATTAGGAGAGAGAGCTAGCCAAGTGTTAGATAGTTAGCTACAGCTAACTTCAGAAACATTGGCGTCAGCGATATTAAAACACTCAAAATGCTTTCGTTTTAATTAAAACTTTTAGAAAATCTCTTCATTTGTAACGTCAGAACTGCTGTGGCGTTTAGGTCTCACTCTCAGTGCTTTCGGTCGGTGGGTAGTATAACAGTTTAACAGTTTCAACTGTAAATAAGGACAATGCAGAAGCCAAAAACTATTGTATAAGAATATAGTAAAAGAAAAATAAAATGGTGGACCCTCTGTTGAATGGTTGAATATCTTTGCTGTAGGCTAGATTTTAGTAATGGATGTAATGAATGCATTCCTCCACTAGAGGATAGCATCTGCTAAATTGTGTTAATCCTTTGCGCTTCTCATGGGCTTTTGCTGTTACTTGCAACTAAAGTAATTTCAACTAGCCAGACTTTTAAATTTGATGAAGTGCTTGATTGGCTTTAACTACACCTTTCCATCTGATGGCACAGATTATTACTATAGTGAGGCCTGCACAAACAGTGTATAAACATGCAGGGGGATTGCAGCTGAACAGGGGAATGCAGGATTGCAGCTGAACAGCCAATATACTCTTTCTTTATCTGCACCATCTGTGAAGTGTGACCTGTGTAGTGCAGATGCTTATGTCTTTATTAACAAGCAGGACACACACAGTAATAAATCCTACCACTTCACTGCACTCCCTCCTCTGTGCCTTCACCCTGTCCAATGCCCCAGTAGCACCACTCCCACCATCTCTCCCCCTTACTCCCCCTGGGTGCACTGCCAGTGGGCTCGGCTTTGTTCTCTCTCTTTAGATCTCTCTGGATTCTGCATTTTCCAACCTCATTTACAATTAACTGCTTACTGAGCAAAGTAAACCTGTTATATGTAGTGTGATGTCATTCTGTCCCTCCTCTTCTCTCTCTCTCTCTCTCTAGGTTATGCACACTCTCACCCTGTTTGACTGACTGACTCTCTCCCTCTCTCTCTCTCTCTCTCTCTCTCTCTCTCTCTCTCTATCCCATGCTCATGCTCTCACTCATTTGTTTTAGTCAGACAGTGAGGACACGGCTTGCAGTGCATCCTCAGGCTGATTGCATGAAGGACTAAAGGGATCATGATCATCAACCACTGAGGCAAATAACAGATTACCAGCGGGCGGGAGAGAGAGAGAGAGGGAGAGAGAGAGAAAAAGAAAGAAAGAGCAACAGCAAACAAACAATATCACAAGCAAAAAGAAGCAGCAGCAGTCGTGTGGACCCTACACTCTAAAAAGGAGGGGGTGTTGACCCTTACACACTCTCTCATTCTTAGTCTCCCTAGTCTGTGTCTCTCTTTCGCTTTCTCTGTTTCTGACTCGCTTTCTCTCTCCCTCTCTTCTTCTCTGCCTGCGTGCTTGTATCCCCACTCTCATGCTGCTGCTCTATTGAGCAGCTCAGTGCTCTCAGCTCGGCTGAATGGAGGCTCAGGGAGGGGCAGGAAGCCCAGGTAAGCACCCTATTCACTTTCTTCACGCCAATCTGCTGTCAATTGTTCTCTCAAAATGGTTATAGAGTTAAATTATTTTATTATTTTTGTGCCCAAATTTTGCTATGCTGTGTAGAAATGCTGCATTTAGTTTGACTATGTGGTCAATATGTAACCATTTTTGTGGAAGTACTATAGGAGCTGATAAGTGTGAGAAGTAATGTAAAGAGTTGCAGATGTTTGTAAGGGTGATTTAACAACAGTGTTTCTGTGTTTGTATAGCAATGGCAGAGTTTATTGATATCACCTCTTTGCTATTCTAATGGTTTCTTTCAAAATGTTTTTTAGACCAAAAAAAAAACCTTTATTACAAGTAATCCAACAAAAGCCAACAAAAGTGCTGTCACAGGGTCAGTCCGACTACAAATTGCTCTTGCTCCTGTTCTGGGAGGCTTCTGATTGATTTTATTGAGCAAAGACGTTAAGTTCAAGTAGTGTATTGTTGTAGATGCAATTACAGAGGTGGCATGGGCCAGAAAGGGCTGATTCAGAGGGAGGCATGTGTGTGTATGTGTGTGTGTGTTTATGTGTGTGTGTGTGTGTGTGTGTGTGTGTGTGTAAATGCTGTGAGCTGTGGCAGCGATGGCCTGCAAGAGAAGTCTTTGAAAGATAAAATCAGTGTGTGTGCCAGTCACAATCCTCCACCACTGCTTGCATTCCAGACTGCCATTGCTTGGAGCGTACACATATTAGATTGTCTAACGCTGACATCTGACAAGGGGACCCATTAGTGTCTGTTGGAGCAATGTGGTTGTCTGAGGCAGACGATTATTATTGTGCCTGCTGAAGCTAGATGGGCACATGCCCATGTGGATTTTTAACATTTCTTAGGTTTGAAAATATTTCTGTAATCTGTAGTATGTCCAATTTAAAATAATTTTGTTGTTTATGCTTTCTGTGGAAGGAGCCTATAGGGAAGGCCACACATAACTTAAAGCTTCAATAATGTCCTAATGATACTAATATGCTGATAACACACAGGTATAGGGCCAGGCTAGGAGGGTCTCAGACGACTGCACACTGTGTGTTTGAGGAGGGGAGATAACTCTGCAGGGAGCCATTCAATGATGGAGCTCCTGCAGAAATGAACTACTGAGCACCAGGCTCTATCCCACGACTTTAACAAGCAGCTGTGCAGTCCTTAGTCATCGAGACATGCCACCACAGAGAGCTAGTCTTCTGAGATCAAAGAATGCTGCTCTCTGCCTCTTGTGATGTAGTAGTACATTTTTTTGTATGGGGAAAAACAATATTGATTCAAAACCAAGATGCTCCCCATCAAATTGAACAAAACGTAAACCGTCTGCATAAAACATAAAGACTACATCAAAATGGATGAAGCGCCATGGTGGATGAACGCTCTCCAGTGCACAGCCATCCATGACTGCTCAGTTAATTAGAGGAACAAACAGGGCTCGATTCACCCTTCCCCTGTGTTGATTACAGCTCTTTAAACAAATCAATACTTACCCAGTGATCTGTGCACCTTCTGTGCATTAAGACTCCTTTGTGTTCCATACATATGCATTTAACTTTTTGAGGAGATTCCCTGTAAAAAAAAAAAAAAAAAAAAAAAAGCAGAACAGTATTGATGTTATTTTGGAATGGGCTATATAGAATATAACTAAAATATAAATTTTCCATTTATGTTGAAACCATCGATATGTGTCTCCTAGCTTTCGCATTTTCAGAGTAGATCAGGAATCATGGAGGAACAATAATATTAACAGAATGAGCAAGCGCTGAATACTCAGCCAAACTTGTGGTTAGTGTATCTATGGGGTTTGACTGGTGTGGCAGAAAACTGGGCACTGGTATGTTGTTGTGATTTCAGTCCATTGCTCAAACTCGGCTGGCAGAGACAAAGTGCCCTCATCTTTACTAAGCTCTTGGAAGATAAACAAGCAAAGACTGAAATAAGTCAGCCATGTGTATGGGTGCCTTGTGCCTGTTCCTCTGCAAATGTTCCTTGATGCACAGCGGACAGATTTAGTTTCGAATCGAATTAGTTTTCCTAGAATCCTTTATGTTATTCATCATTGCAGCCAGGAACAAGGCCCGTGTCTGTCCATGGAGAGTCACATGGACCTTTGTTTATCTCCAAAGTGTGGCTCTTTCTATCTATCTATGCAATAGCTGAACCAGCTGTTCTGCATTTCTCCACACTGGATGCCAACTCTGACCAAATAAACAGCATCCATAGCGTCTTCCAGTGTCCCTCAATCAACTGGCTTCTGTAAAACCATCAGCTCCAAACCCATGCAAGCGTATCTTATCTTGTCCTGTCCTGTAAGAGACTATCAGAGACTATCTTTGATCTAATTTGAGACACATTCTTCTGGGCATATGTGATGCTGTGATCCAGGAATGTTTATATAGGTTCATTCATTTTGAGGATTTAAATCTCACTCAAATTGTTTCTTTAATCTGACTTTTCAGTCATCCAAAATGGATAATCTCCAGGAAAACTGATAAGCAATTTGTTTTAATAGCCTACTGAATAATAATGTTCAGTTTAGAACTACCTTGTTGAAAATGCAACCTACTGAAAATAATTTCACAAAACTGATTGTGGTCAGAGAGATATGTATTGCTGTAGCAAATGGATGAGAGCATATAACTCTATTCTTAGAAATACCCTGAGGTCTAAGAGCAGTAACATACACATATACATAAACGTAGATAGCCATAGCCAACTAGCCAGGCTAGCACCAACTAGTGCCAATTTGCCATTGCTCCACCACTGCTTTGCACACACTGAAATGATGTGATAGCAGCTGATGCATTAGGCCAATAGCCAACACCTCACTAAGAAATGCCTTGGGCATGACATTCTCTTAGATTAACGCCTCAACAACTAATAGTGCAGTAACAACACCTCCACCAAATAAGTGCTTCCGTGTTCTTTTGCCTGTTCATTTCAGAAGCATGTACCATTGCCAGTTTTGGGCAAGGAATTTCTAAAAGAGTGTGTAGGTGTGTGTTTGTGTGCACCTACATCATGAGGATTAGCTGAATTTAAAAAAAGACATTCATTCAGATCGCTGAGTGTATGTGTATTTATTTGTATGTATGTACCATAACCCCCATTTATATAAGCATAATTACACATGGTTGGCAACATAAAAGTGCAAAATGACCTGAAGGAGTTGATGAAAGCATTGTGTGACAGTGCCATATGGCCCACATACAATAGACAACAGAGCATAAATAATTCATTATCTTAATGTTGTAATGTTGTTAACATACATCCAGTATGTCTTACAAACTAAAGGCAACTCTGTGCATGGCACTGCATAAAGGCAATTGTAGAGTAGCTTTATATCTGAAAGTGTGTAGAAAGAGTCTTTATTGCCCCATAGGAATAATCTTTTTTGCACATCACTTATATTCCTAGCAGCAGATGTAAATCACTTGCGTAGCATCCCAGACATACACAGCAACATAGACAACATTTCCCACATTTCCCCCAACATTTCCCACATACACAGCCTCACAGACATATAACATACATCCCTCTATTTTCCTCCCTCCCACTATGTTTCCCCTCTTACACATCACAAGAAAAAGGTGGACAGAGCAGACAACATAACATAAAATAGAATACAGGGGAGTAAGAGGCTGTCACAGGAGATCGGGGACAAAATATTTCTTCAAATGGGCTTTTTTCCAGTCCAGGGATCTGTATCTTCGGCCAGTGGGAGTAGAGTGAAGAACCGGTGTGAGGATAGTGACAGTGACAGTGACAGGGTGAAAACATATTATTAATGACTGGGTCAGGCTACAATTCTTTTTTTTTTTAAATAAATCTTTTTTATTGAAAAATCAATGGTAATAACAATGATTTATCATCAAAGTTGCAAAAGATTTTTCAGCTTTTATCTTTTAGAACACATTAAAAAACCACCACCACCCATCCCTCCCCCCACCCTCATTCCTCCTCATTCAGTACACCAAATAATGCCATCACTGCACAAGGTTGTATAGTGACTCCAAGGACTTTAGACAGTACAACAAATATGTCAGACCAATACCCTGTTAGCAAATGGCAAGACCAAAACATGTGAGTCAGGTCTGCTACATTAACATGACATCTGATACAATTGCTATCAGCATTTGGGTAAATAGAAGACATTTTTGCTCTACTCCAATGTAAGCGATGCACTACCTTAAACTGAATTAGACTTAGTCTTGCACAAGAAGTGCTATTGTTCACTCTTCTCAAAGCGTCAGTCCACATTTCTTCCGATTTCAGTTCCAAGCTCTTTCTCCCAATTAGTTTTTATCTTATCCAGCTTGACATTGTCCATTGACATAATCAATGTGTAACAGTGTACAGTAAAACCTCTCAGCCCAAAAGGAACTTTCAAAATTAAATCTACAAGTGATTCATTAGGGAGGTTAGGAAACTGTGGGCTATGGCTCCTAGCAAATCGCCGGGCTTGAAAGTAGCGAAACATGTCCTTTTGTTGAAGCTCATATTTGGAACGCAGCTCCTCAAAACTAGAAAAGGTTCCATTAATATACAGATCACTAAACTCGTAATTCCTCTTCTATGCCATACTGCAAATGTGTGATCAAAGTTTGCGGGTAAGAAGTAAGATTATTACACAGCGGAGTATAGGTCAAAAAAGTTTCCCTCAATTTATGCTGCCTTCTAAATTGACACCATATTTTCAAAGTAGGTATTACCACAGGATTAGATGTAAACCTGGAAATCTCCAAAGGAAGATTAGATGAAACTAAAGCAAGGAGGGATGATGATGTGCATGACATGCTCTCCATTACACACCGATTCATACTTGGAGACTGAATCCAGTATGCCATTGTAACAAACTAAACAGGACCCAAAAGCAGATCGATGCAAAAAATTTATTTACAACAGGTCAGGGGTAAATTCAAAAAAAGGACAAAGCTCAGATCATCAAAAATCCAAAAGATAATCCAACAAAAAGGTCTAAGAAGTCTTGGAGGGAAAAACACACAAAAGATCAAGTCCGTAAAAATTAAACAAAGCACGGATAGGCAGTTTGCAAAAAACAGAAATCCAATAGTTCGTTGTAAGTAATCCAAAATAGCAAAGTTGACAGAGTTCAAAACACAAGTAATCCACGGGTAAGCAAAAAAACACTGGCACAGGCAAGAACACGAGAATCAAACATCAGAACGGCAACTCACGACAAGGAACACGGTCAGACAATCAGACAAAGTGCAATGGAAGGACTGAGGAATATATAGGGAAGGGAGCAATGTAACAAACAAGGGACAGGTGAAACTCATTACAGCAATCAAGGACATGAGGACCGGGTGCAGAGCAGGGGAGGAGAAAGGGGCAGGACAGACAGCAAAACAGAAGCACATGGACAAGGTAAACAATACACGGAGAATGCAAAACTCAGACAGTCCAGTAGGTGGCCGGAAATGTCGAGAGCAGGATCATGACAGCTATTTTGTGGACATTTGCTGCCCAATAGTAAACTTTTAAGTTTGGCAGAGCCATATCGCCTCCCGCTCTTGGTCGTTGTAGGAAATCCTTTTTAATCCTAGGGGTTTGACCCCTCCATATGAATTTAGATATCTGTTTGTCAACTTGACTAAAGAATGATTTTGACAAGAAAATAGGAATGCATTGAAACAGAAATAAAAATTTCGGTAGAACGTTCATTTTAATGCAGTTCACAACGTTTTTACAGTCCCATCGTTGTAAATCTGATTGAGTCTGGAAATGAGAGGGGCAAAATTTCCATCAGGAGGTTTTTAAATGAAGGGGTTATGTTGATACCCAAATAGGTAAGTCCTGACCTAGAAATATGAAATGGCAGAACATGGTCTGGGATTTGCAGGTAAACATTTGCTTTTTGTTAAAATAAGTTTATAACCTGAAATTTGACCAAAATTGTGTAACGCTGAAATTATTTTACTAATACAGTGCAGTGGTTCTGATACGTACAGTAACAAATCATCTGCATACAGTGACAAATTCAATTCCAATCCCCATCTACTAATGCCATGTATTGAGGGTGTTGATTTGAGGGCCAGAGCTAATGGTTCTATAGCGAGTGTCAACAATAAAGGGCTCAATGGGCAACCCTGTCTGGTAACGCTAGATAGAGAAAAATATTGGGAGCGCATTTGATTTGTAATAACTTAGGCTTGAGGGGAAGAATAAAGCAGTCGGATCCACTTAATAAATGTTGTACCAAAACCAAATTTCTTCAATGCAAAAAACAGAAAATCCCACTCCACACGGTCAAAAGCCTTCTCTGCATCTAATGACACCACAACTTCTGGAAAATCATTAGATGAGGGACTGTATAACACATTCATGAGACGTCTTATGTTAGAAAATAAATGCCGCCCTTTAATAAAACCTGTTTGGTCGGTTGATATGATATGTGGTAATGGTGTTTCCAAACGTATAGCCAGTAGTTTTGAAAGTATTTTAATATCTGTGTTTAAAAGAGATACTGGTCGGTATGATCCGCACTCAGAAGCGTCCCTCCCTGGCTTTAACAAAAGAGTTATGGATGCTTCATTAAGGGAGCCAGGTAGTTTACCCTGTGACAATGCATCAACAAACATATCTAGCAGCAGTGGGGTTAGCTGATCAGAAATTTTTTTATAAAAGTCAATTGGGAAGCCATCTGGCCCTGGAGATTTTCCATTTTGCATAGCGGAGATGGCAAATCTAACTTCCCTTAATGCGATTGGTTCATCCAGATACCCCCTTTGATTTGAAGATAAGGTGGGGACTTCTAGGTTTTTAAAGAAGTTCTCAAACAGTGATGTGTCCTTCAGTGATTCAGAGTTATACAAATCAAAATAGTAGTCTCTAAAAATATGATTTATTTTTAACGGGTCTGTTGTGGTCGTCCCTGTAACATCTTCAATTTCAGATATAATCTGTGCTGCTGACTTAGACTAAAGTTGATGTGCCAAGAGACGGCCTGATTTTTCCCCATGTTCATAATATAATCCACACGATCTCAAAATCAGGCGTTCAGTTTCAGAGGTTGATATCAAGTTATACTGAGTTTGTAATGATATTCTTTCTTTATGAAGCAATGCTTAGGGAGGTGGAATACTTCCTGTCTGATTCAAATATAGCATCCATTAACTGTTGTTTTTGTCTTTTTCTTTCTCTATTACTATGAGAAGAATAAGCTATTATTTCACCTCTAAGATAAGCTGTGATAAGATAAGTGTTTCCCATAACAGTGATGGGGATACAGTATCCGTTTTATTAGTTTCCAAAAAAGTTTTAATAGCTATACCAATTAAAGTGCAGAATGTGTTATCTGACAGTAATGTGGCGTTAAAACGCCACTGAGGACGGTTACTGTAGTGTTGGTAAAAATGGAGATCCATTAGTATTGGCGCATGGTCTGATTCTACAATAGCAGAGTATTTAACCATCTCCACTGAGTTCAAAAGTTTTTATCAATAATAAAATAATCGATCCTAGAGTAAGTGTGATGTACATTTGAATAAAAAGAAAACGTTTTACTGTGGGGATTCAAATATCCACGCATGCTGCATGGCTGAAAAAGTCAGAGACCCTAGAGGCCATTTTAGACAGAGTCTGTGCTTTAGGGTTGGACCTGTCTAAATTAGGATCCATAACACAATTAAAATCTCCCCCCAAAATCAACAGGTGGGTGCTGAGGTCTGGCAGCTGACAAACAACCCTTTGCACAAATTCAGCATCATCCCAATTAGGAGCATAAATATTTACTAATAATACCGATGTATGAAAAAGTTTCCCAGATACTATAGAATAACGGCCTTGAGGACCAGAAATAAAGCTAGATTTTTTTTATGTACTATTATTGCTGTACCTCTGGCTTTGGTGTTAACGCTAGAATGAAATATTTGTCCCACCCAATGCTTCTTTAAGCGCAGTTGATCTGAATTGCGCAAGTGCGTTTCCTCAAGAAATGCGATATCTGTTTTAAGATTTTTAATATGAGAGAGTATGTTACCTCTTTTAACAGGGCCATTCAGACCCTTAACGTTCCACGATGTAAACCTCAGGGCGGAGCCGGCATAATCTGAACCATTAGCCATAGCCACACAGTAGACCCACTGTTTTGCATGATGTGAGCCTGTCTCCCGTTGCATATAAAAGGTGCATCATGTCTCTATCTATCTCTATTAAAGTCGGTGGTAGAACCCAGCGAAATCCAAAACGCTGACAAACAGCAAAAATATAAATAAAGTAAAAGGTCCAGTATACCCATTTATCCCCATTAAACCAAGCCCCTCCTAACTCTGCTAATCTAGCAGCCGCAGGATTCTTCCCTTTTTTAAACACTTCCAAAAACTAACTTTCGTTTTCAATAACCTCGCTCTTAAGAGAAATCCTGGGTGATGATAAAATAAAGATGAGAAGAAAGAAAAAAGGAAAAAAAATCATCCGTCTTTGTACACAAATAAGCCTAAACTCGAAGATAAACCAAGAACAAATGGCCACCAACACATGTTGCAACTGTCCACAAGCAGAGCGTAGCTTCGCAGTCCGTGCTAGTTTGTTTCAGTGGTTTGTTTATAATCGCTACAGTTTACATTACCAATTATTGATGAATCCTCCTGTTCGGACACAGCCGTAATGTCGAGGTTTCTCTCAACTTTTTGGGAGTAGAAGGTTTCAGCATCAGCTGGCGTTTCAAACACGTGTGTTTCCCCTTCGTAGGTCACGCGTAGACGGGCCGGATAGAGCAGCCTGAACTGAATTCCCTTCTGGTAGAGAGCCGCCTTGACGTTCTTGAAGTCTGCACTTTTCTTGGAGAGTTGAGCGCTAAGATCGGGGTAAAATCTCAGGGCATGTCCTTCGTACACCACTTCGTTGTGCCTTGCCCAACGCAGAACTCGCTCGCGGTCTTGAAACCTAAGGAAGGCGACGATAATGGGTCTGGGTGACTGGCCATTTTTAGGTTTCTGTACCAATGCCCGGTGTGCTCGTTCAAGTTAGGCGGTGAAGTGAATAGGTTCCCCATCTTATCCTTCAAGAGATTTGAGACAAATGTAACCAGGTCCCCTTTGGATTCCCTATCCTCGGGCACATTAATAATGCGAAGATTTCCCCTCCTAGACCGGTTCTCCAGGTCATCAATGCGATCTGCCAGTGCCGCATTTAAAGTTTGCAATTCGCCTATAGCTTTCTTAGCCTTAAACAGTGCATCGAAGTTAGCACATGCTGTGGTCTCCACCGCGGTGACCCTCCGTTCGAGTGTGTCCACCGTCTCATGGAAATTCGCTATTGACCCCTGGATAGGTACTAGAGACATTTTAATCAGATCAGCCTTGTCCTCTTTGAAGTGTTCACGTTGTTTTCCATTTCTGTCGATAAAGTCATTGCAAAGTCGTTGGTATTAGCAGCAGTTGCCATGTTAGCCACTTCTCCACTCAGAGTGCGGCTAGGCTTCTTGGTCTCAGACTCTCTATTAGACATGTCCCAAAAACCCAAAATAACATGTAGGTAAAGAGAAAATCAACGTATCAAACTGTTTCTTCGACGTAAGGTCGTGTATATAGAAGTTCCAAGGTAGTTATCTAAGATAGTTAGTCAAAATCTCCAGGAGACTCTCGCTTTCACGTCTTGCCCCTACATGTCCCAAACCGGAAGCCCCAGGCTACAATTCTAATATGAGTTCTATATTAGCACTCCGAATTTCTTCTTTTTTTTCACAGACGATCCAGTATTGCTCATTTTGGCCGAGGGATGTAGGTTGACAGACTAGTGACAGTGATGTTGATGAAGACATAAAGCAAATAACTGACATCTCTGACAGTGAATCGCTGACATCACTTTGCCTTTGACAGAGTCCAACAAAGACATCCAGAAACTGCTGAAGCCTTCCAGCTCAGGGGACCTGTCCAAAGAGCCATCCCAGCATCCCTCTGGGGCGGAGGAGGGGAGCCTCCTCGGGCACAACTCAAGCTTTCTGCATGTCACCGAGAGAAGACGTGAGTCAGTAGACCCAGCATCCTGGGCTGATGGAGAGAACTTTTAAGGGGTTGGAGGTGAGGGGTGATGGGACATAACCAGGGGGTGGAGGTGGGTGTAATGGAGCCGAGATGGATGTGGGGGGGTTTATTATAGAGTCATAGTTGTTTTTTTAGGATGATGTCCCTCTGTGATTATTCAGCGTTTGCTGAGGATGCCCAGCCTACGGGACACAGTACTTTAGCTTAGCTCAACTTCTTTGTGTTTTGTGTTCTATCAATTAATGGATGTAGACAGATCTTTCTTTGTTCTGTGTTTTGCAGTGTCTCATGAAATACTTGCATACTAAAAGCAGATGTAGAGAACACATACATTCACACAAACACAATACACCTACAGCAACTATACATGAGCACAATTTAAAGAAAGAAAATATTATGTTGTCATTTTTTACCGCTTCCAATGGAGACTCTCACTCAACTCTGTGTAACTTGAGCCTTGAACGTTAAGAGATCTACAGACTAAAATGGGGGTAAAAAGTTGTTGCTGACAAATCTTCCAGACTTAAATTTGTCTGCATCAAGGTATCATGAGGTCAGCCAGTCTTTTTCAAATTCCCCTTTCAGCTAATAAAACCATTTGTCATCCCAGTGACATGGTGTATCTGGCACATGGTTTGTCATGACACAGAATGCAATGTTCTTGCACCAAATTGGAGAGAGTTTGGTCTCTCTCCCGAGGGGTGTCATTCACGGAGCAGAACAGGGTGCATCCAAAAACCCTGTAGTACAGACTGCTTCGACTGTCTTCTCTCTCTCTCTCTCTCTCTCTCTCTCTCTTTCTCTCTCTCCTCTCTGGCTCTGTCTTAGCTACCCAGCTCAAGGGGGCTCAAAGGCATGATTGTGTCCAGCAGCAGAAGCCCTCTCTTGTCACTGGGATGCTACCGGGACCAAAGAGGCATAACATACAAGGCAGCCATTATCCAGCACAGCTTCTTGCTCACACATACAGAAGAAAGAAGAGAGGCAAAGCCTGTGTTGATTACCCAAAGCACAGAGCTTAGCTTACACACGCTAAGTTCCCCCCTGCAGCACCAGAATATGCCCCAAGCTCATAGTGCAGTGAGAGAAAAACAGAAAGATGCTAACACACCAGCTAATTATTTCAGGTTCATGAGCATATAACTGCTCCCCTTCAAAGAATGTGAGATGACAGTGCATGTTATTTTTATTTATTTATTTTTTTTTTTAAATAAGCTCTATCTCTTGAACAGCAGTAGGTCCCATGTGCCTGGGGAGCCCTCTGGCTTGTGTGCCCCAGAAATGTTAATTTACACATGCAGGCAGTTATACTTCACTAACTTTACTGGAGCTGTTCTCTAGCTTGCCGAAGAACAGAAGTAAACAATACTGCCCTCGACAATACAGCCCTCCATGCTTGTAAATGAGTGATCTCCATCTCTCTATCTTCTGTCTTTTGCCTTTGCTCTTTATCCCCCCCCCTCTCTCTCTCTTTCTCTCTCCTTCCTTCTTCTCTTTCTGTCTCTCTTCACCATCTTCCTCCCTCCAGACCTCCTTCTCTCTCTCTCTCTCTCTCTCTCTCACACACACACACACACACACACACACACACACACACACACACGCACAGACGCACACATAGACCCAAACACACAGTCTTGTTTTGACCTTTGAATAGCTGCTCTATTGCTGAACTATTGTGTCCGGAGTCTTTTTGTCCTACAATCTTATCCTATTTGGCTCATTATTGGCTTATTACTGTCTATCCAAACTATAATGATGAAGTCAGCCCCATGGCTTTCTCATGACAGTAATTGTCAGTGAAATCACCCAGGATAACTCAGAACTGCAGCCATTGCTTTCAGAATAATTGTATGGCCGTCAAATTAATTCAACAATCTTCCTCCCTTCTCCTTTTTGTTCTTGAACGGTTTTCTTCTCATTTTGCGACCCCCCCCCCATCCAGTTTGGCTCACCACCTCACCCCCCCCAACACACACACACATTATGCACTCCCATTATGGCTGGCAGTGGTTTTCTGTGCCAGCTCGCTAGGCTCTTTCCAACCGAGAAAGAGCAGCTCATAGCTTGGAGCGACCACTGGATTGCAGTGCCTCCTCAGCCTGTGGTTTTGGCAGAGTGATATCCCCCCACGCCTCCAGATCTGTGATTGAACACTGACTGCTATTGGCATGGAATAGTATGGTTTGAGAGACTAATGCTAGTGGTTGTTCTGTCGAAGTAGCCATTTCACTTAACAAAGCTCTTCATCAGAATGAAAGGACACTATTTGTTGCAATAAAAACAAGGGTTTTAGAGTGACAGATGGACAACATTGCCTTTTGGTCCAGGTCATTTTACTTTACCTTTTGTTGTTTGTTTTTTTCTTTTAAAGGGAGCTGTGGTCTCTTTCCATAACTCCCAGATATAGCTGCAAGGGAAAATGTGTTACTGATGAATAATTCAGTAATTCAGAGAGCAGTGGGGTAGGAGAAGGAGGGGTGGAAGAAGGGTCAAATGATAGGCAAAAGAGGAGAGGAAGTGTGCAGACAGACAGACAGACAGACCCCTGAAGGAGAGATACAGTATGTGAAACATGTGGGTAAGGATTGTGTTGGTCGTTCATCACACAGATTTTCTGCCTTTCAATCCTAGTTTAATTTCTGGGTCTTGCACCTGCTCTGTTTCTTCATCCCCCTCCCTCCCTTCTCTCTCTCCCTTCTCTTTCACTTTCTTTCTCTCTTTCTTCTCTCTTCCTCCCTCCTCTCTCCTTTTCTTTGTCTTTCTTTCTTTCTTTCTTTCTTTCCCTTTCCTCTCTCTCTCTTCCTTCCTCCCTCCTTCTCTCTCTCTCTGTCTTTGTCTTTCTTCCTCCCACCCACTCCTTGTTGTCAGCTGGAGTGCTCCGAGCACTGGGGAGACAGGCATTTTCCTTTCTCCCAGGGGAGATCCATCACTGAGGACCTACTGATCTGCTCTCTCTCCAACTGCAGGAGACTTCTTGGGGCTCCAAGCACAGACAATAGAAGGAGTGGCCCACTTGGTTATGTTCATGCATATACAGGATAAAGAGAAACACTGTATGAGGTTGTTGAATTACGCTTGGAGAAGGACAGCTTGTGAAACTGATGCACATGGTTGGCCTGTTGAAGCAGCCATTTAACTTGACAAAGCTCCTTACCAGAATGAGAGGACATTATTTGCTGCTATGAAAATCGTTTCTAGAGTGACAGAAAATGTGTGACAAATTCAATTTGAACAGCTTTGATGTTTTAGAGGGTCCTCCCAGCACAGCAATCAGAAATATGGTCAAAGCCTTACATCTCCTCTTGGGTTCGTAAAATGTATCAGCATCAAGGTTACATGGATGCAGGTTACACTTGCCTCCTTTTAAATGGAATTGCTTTGCCTTGTACTGAGTAGCATGTTTTTAAAATGCAATAAAAAATGCAGCTAAATAAAAAAGATTGCACTTCTACCAACCAAACACAAAGCACTTCAACCATCACTATCATACTTATCTATCATCATGCTCTTAGGCGCAATGGCCTTTTAGAACACTATTTTGACAGATATACTTGCATCCTACATACTAGTTGAGATAATGAGAGAGGGCTTAATGGCAGCAGGCCTCTCAAGTCTCATGCACTGAGCGTGAGACACACGCAATTGACAGGTCTCACACGCTCTGATGCCACGCATGCCTTTTCTCACGCTATCTTTTTGGTTTGTAGTTCGCCTGTGTAGCCTCACTAATAATATATATGAAGAATTTGAGTTCACGTTTTGTAGGCCTACACATCATCATCACACACACACAGATAACCTGTGATGATAGTGCACTGTTTCAGCGCTCTTCTTTGCCTCTCAGTACTCGCAAGTCAATTTATCAAAACCATAGCAAACACCTAAGCACATCTTAACTTTGTGACAGATGTATAAACTTCACCTCCTAAGCTTTTCATTGGTACTTGTCACTAGTCTCTGTGATAAATGGAGAGAAATTCAACTTTGAATTTGCATGACATTACATTACTCATGCAACTTGATTGCATAGTCTTGCATAGCTCAAGAATATGTTTATCTGCACAGTAAACTATTCTTGCATAATCCCATTTTGCCAATCCCACAGCAAATAACTGAGTTGTCTCCCCAACTTTGGCTGATATTAAACCCCAAAATAATGCATTTGCCTTTCATATCCAACATTGTAAAGCTGTTCAAGGCATGCACAGATCATATGTGGTTTTTGGTACATTCTTCTTCAAGTGGTTCAGTTATAACATTTCAGTTACTAAAGCTATAATGAATTAAATACAGTCCATATATTTTGAAAAATTGCGTAGGCCATAGAACAGCTTACCCAACCATCTTGATTTTCATCTGGCACATTTTTTGTATTGTAAGATTTATGAAGACATAGACTTAAATAAAAATAAAACATAAAACATAAAGAAAATGTATTTTCTTATTAATGTATAATGATGAACGTTATGCTTCATCACTCCTAAATCATTATAATTACCTCTACTAAGGAGATTATCTCTTCACTGGTGTGCAATGCCACTCTCTCTGTCTCTCTCTCTCTCTCACACACACACACACACACACACACACATACACACACTTTCTATAGGTAAGCTACATTATTGAGTAAATGACCAAAGTAAGTACAGAAATGACCAAAGTAGCCCCCTGCAGGAACCCCTTGACTCCCCCGACTCCAAAATCTCACTCCAGGCTGAGTTGAGAACTTGAGAGCCCTGCACAGTGGCTCAGTGAATGTGGTGGCAGTGGTTTGTTTTACCCTGCATCACTGCATCCTCCAACAGTGCAAGCTACCACTTCAGGGCTGTAATAAGTGCTGTAAGAAAATAAACTAGTTAGTGAGCCTGAGGACTGGATTTGACCATGCAAGAGGCCACTGGAGGCTTCAGGGGAAAAGCCTGCCAACCTCCAACACGGAGCCAAATAGCTTTCACATCCTCACTGTCATAATTAATGTCTAATCACTAAAGAAGCTATATAAGAGCAATGCATCGCCTGCTAATCAGAATCCCTGACCTTCATCCCAGCCTGGAGTGACCAAGGTGCCTGAGGTGGAATTGTTTTTGTGTGTGTGTGTGTGTGTGTGTGTGTGTGTGTGTGTGTGTGTGTGTGTGTGTGTGTCTGTGTGTGAGGGAGATAAAGGGAGGGGTTGTCACCATATTAATAGTGGGGCACATTAACTAAAGGAAAGGTGAGCAAAAGCGTTCATCCTCCCCCTCCTCGCTAGGGGGTGGGGGTGGGAGGTGTCAGCTCGTTAGAGAGACTTCAAAAGGCAACAGCCCGCCAGCCGTCTGTCCATCCGCCTGCCTGTCTCCCATCTTTACTAATGCAGAAGCTTGAAGAGGGCAGACTGGGTGTCTTCAAAGCACTCTCATATTAGCAAAGGGGTGGCGGTGGGGGGGGGTGGGGATTGAGATATGCAGAAGAGAGCTAGATGACAGAATTGTTGTATAAAAACAGAAAAAAGGCTCTTATACTGTGATTTCGACTTCTAAACTATTTTCACTATTTCGAGATTTTCTGTCACCCCAATTTTGAGCAATTCCTTTTACCCCCAGTGTCTTTGGCAAAATCACCATTGCCCAGTGGCTGTACTGCAATCACTGTATCGTCTGGGAAGAAGGTGTTTTTGCTCTGCTTTGGACTGTTCTCCCGTCTTGTGTATGAAAAATCTAGAACATTCTGTAGCACAGCAGGTGGGCTATATAGTAATAATAATGAATCACTGTGCCGTCTGGTGCCCCAACTTGCGTATATTGAAAATATAACACTAAATCACAATTTTCTTATTATTTAATTTGATAAAGCGTACATCTGCAACATGAATATATGGGCATAAATTAGCAAACCATATTATGAAGATGCCAGAAGAGAGCAATTAGCAGAGAGAAGTTAGTATTGAAGGCACTGCGAGATCTCTCTCTCTCCCTCTCTCCCTCGCTTTCTATCTCTCTCAGGCAATTCCAGATGCCCTGCTAACCCCATTTCTGGCTTAAAGACCCACTGCCTGCAGCTATGGGAAAGTCTTGGCCAAGTCTGGCATGTAGCTCTGCTCAAGTGCCATTGTCTGTAGGGTAAAACTCACTGGGGGACTCCACAAGTCAGACTTGACATATCTCCCACTGTGCTCCCACGCATGCACACACACACACACACACAAACACACACACACATACACTGCACCTCCCTGCCCCTCTCTCTTTCCTGTATTCCTGCTGCGCAGCAGGGATCCAAGGCTTCAAATGAATTCTGAAAATAGAAGTGAAGAACATATAAATAAATTTGTGACATGAATATGTTTGATGTTGAATTGACTATGTAAAGAAAATCTTTTTTTTCTCAGCGTGTTAAAAGAAAGGTGGATGGCTGAGAGGTGGATAAGATGAGCTATTTTTGTTCAACTTGCACACTTAGACCGTACAGCAGGAGAGCATATTCCCAGCCCCTCTGTTTTCTAACTACCCATCAAAAGTTTGTGTATTGCTTGACATAATCAGGTGACTACCATTGTGTATTTTCCAAGTTAGACAGTGGCTCATTCCCATAGGAGTAACTGCTCGCATGAGCCAACATCCTCTATCATTACCAGTTGAAGAGACTGTACAAGATGCACTGATGAAAACTGCTTCTTTGGTTTTAATACCATATTTATACGGCAACAGTATTTCATTAGTATATTACAGTCAGTAGAACAGTATTTAATTGTTAGCTTGTCTGTTACAGTCAGAATTTTTTGATGGTTATCAGTCCATTAATGTTGCAGCTTTAATGTTCAGTCTGTCTCACTGTTGACTGTTTAACTGTTAGCTGTTAGAGGTTAGCTGTCACTGACCCCTGACCTTTCCCGTGTGTTCCACAGAGCCACTCAGTAGTGTGTCCTCACTGGAAGTGCACTTTGACCTCCTGGACCTGACCGAACTCACAGACATGTCTGACCAAGAGCTTGCTGAGGTGTTCGCCGACTCTGACGAGGAGAATCACAATGAGTCTCCAGCAAGTAAGTGTGGCCAGGCAAACACAAGATTGCTAAAATTCGACACACCTACCCCATCTATGCTAGAGACTGGTGGCCCTCTAAGGTGGACAGTATACAGTGTCATTATATTCAACCTATGCAACCTGTTTAACTGTGTTTTAAACTAGCATTTGAATTCTTGTAATTATCCTCAGAATGACACAAACCGCCATGATACAGCATGTTGGAATGTGCTGTAAAAGGTGTTGAAATTTGAGATTTTAAGGGGGCCTAGAGTTGTTGAATCCAGGCAATAAAGAAGACTAAACAGCTGAGCCGTGGCTCAGAATACTAAACAGCCAGGCTTCGGGTCAGTGCCACAGTGCTGTCTCAATCACTGGCACGGATCTCTGTAATAACATTAGGTGGCCATTTATAGTCTGTATCTCTCTCCTCTTTTGAAGTTTCTTGTGCTAATCCAGAGACAGAGCTCGCTTTGTGGGCCAGACAAGCAGACTAGTAAAACTGAAAAGGCCATCATGGAAAATCAGTGGCAAATTACTGTCACCTTGTGTTCTCCTTCACTCTCCCTGTTTAGATAGAGAATCTGCTGTGCTAACAGCAAAGAGCTCATCTGCATCTTGCAGGGGTTCTTTAGATTAACCTACTGTCAAGGACATGTCAATTCAACATAACTGGCCCACAGCCCAGCTTGATTCATCAACAAAGCCAAAGAGCAGTCTATATTTTATTTATAACAGCAAAGGCCAACACTGCACATAGGACTCATCTGTTTCAGACTTGGAAGAATATTGTGTATTCAGTATGTATTGCATACCATGTATAGAGAGTCTTACTTCATTTTTACTTCCTCTACCCACCCAATTCTTGGCTGTGACTATTGCTGACAGAAACATGAACTGTGACCAGGGTCAAATGTCACGGGCAGCCATCTGTGATCGTGAGAGACTGTGCATTCTTAACCACAGTTGGGTTTTGTGTGCATATCTTACTCTTTGTGTGTGTGTGTGTGTGTGTGTGTGTGTTCTCTGGTGTTGCTTGTGATCTGGCCCCATGAAGCAGCCAAGGAGACGCCTGTCACACAGTGAGAATATTTTGCTGGTGTGTGTGCAGCCCTGTCCCTCCACACTTTAACTCCCAACTCTCTGAACACACACACACACTCACACGCACGCACACACAAACTGCCATTGCCATCTTCCAAACTTTCTCCTTTGTCCATTGCTATTGTAGTGTCATTAGCCTCCCAACCCTTTGCCCCCTCATCCCACCCCTATAATTAAGTCCCTGTCAGAGGGTACGTGCAGTTTGACCTACAGTTGTGTCAATGCCACCGTCAACAGTTCTACTTTAGCTGCTGCTGCTGTTGCTGTTGTTGCTCCTTGGCAGATGGCTGAGCCTTAGTGAGTATTATTACTGTGCAGTACAGACAGCACAATACCCTCCACCTTACCGCCTGTATATAAGTGAGCCCGGCTCTTACAGCTGCTAGTGGTACAATATATATACAATCAGACAATAAAACTCACATTAGTTTTAAAAGGGGCCGAGAACCTTGCAGCCGCCCAGCTGACAAGAGCGGATTTAATACCACTGATGTGGAAATAATTTTTGCAATAAGATCAACAGTGAGGAAGTGGGATAACCATGCCTCACTCTTTGTTGTTGGTGAGAATGATCACTGCAGTGAAGAAAGTACTAAACATACATATTTAAAATACACTATATAGTCAGGAGCATAGAGAGATGAAAGGTTAAAAAGATCCTGTTTCACCCTTTCACTCCATGGTGTGTAGATTTTTTTTCTTGTTTCTCTAGCTGGGTGCAGTGTCCAGCCATTAGTGCTGGTATTTGAGCACTGTCATTGCCTCATGTCCATAATAACTGGGTGACTTGGCATGTTAGTAGAGAGCACAAGAGCCTTAGTGCATCAACTACTGCCCATTCCAGACACGCAGACACAATGTGTAATCTTCCTCGTCTTCCTCGGAATCGCTCCCACCCCAAACCTCCACACCATCACCACCCCCACCCTGCACATCCACCACCACCCCCCGAACCCCCCCCCCCCACCCTCTTTTATATTCCCTTACTTAAAGAAGCAGTGTAGAATTTTTGTTCCAAACTACCAGGCAATCTTCAAATGAGCTCTAAGGTTGTCTTCTACCCCCACTGTCATACAGACAAACATTGTCTGTCATATTTCAACTGGGTGAGGCCATGCCAAAGAGCAGTTTGCCCCTTCTGAAGTCTTCTCCATCGTTTGCATTTAATCCTCTGCCTACTGTGCTGCGTATCAGCTGTTCCTCATTTCACCAGATCTGTCCTAAAGCCTTGAGTTTGACACCCATTAGCCATCTGCAAGAACCTGCGCTATCAGCCGCCGCTAATACAGTTGATTTCTAATAGCCTCGCTAGTCAGCTGGGGTAAAGAGAGAGCAGCGCCGCGCCCGCCTAAATAAATCCTTCTTCCTTATAAGCCATGTTTCCCTCTTCTAATAGAAGCCCTCTTGAGTCAGTCATGGCTGTGCTAATAGCCGCCCCTGCAGAAAGCCTGTGTGGGAGTGGGGTGGGGTCAGTGTCACTGGCAATCAGAGGGGCTGCAGCCAAAAGCAGGCAGCCAGAGCAGAGCACCAGCACCCCACCCCCCCACCCCAAATTACACACCATGTTCTAAACACAGATTAATGAATTTCAGTTGCAAATGGCCTCTCTCTCTCTCTCTCTCTCTGTATCCATCTATCTAACTACAGTATCTAGCTTACTTGCTCTCTCCCTCCCTCTCTCTTTCTAGCTTATTTGCACTCTTTCCCTCTTTTTGACTACTAGCTTGTGTTGTGAAAGTATGACCAGGACTAGTTTGGAAAGGTGCTTTTTTACTGATTGGATTGTATGAAAACATGCCCTTGACTAATAGAGAACAGTGACCGAGAAGCAGGTGTGGGGCGCAGTGTACGGATCCCCAGAGGCCAGGCGAGCTGACACAGGCTGACTGTTTCAAGCTGTTCTGCAGCTGTCAGCACACCTCAGACACTCCTGAGACTGTTTGCTTAAAACTCTTCCTATGTATTCAGCATGCTCCGCTCGGGTTTGCAAAAGCAAAGCAAAGAAAACAATTCAGAGAGGGGAAAGTATGCATGACCAAAATATGAATCAAAAAGAAAGAGAGAGAGAGAGTGTGTGTTTGCATGTGCCCCTGTGTGTGTGTGTGTGTGTGTGTGTGAAACATTCAGCTGTTTCTTGACCTGAAGTCATTCAAATTCTTAGTACAAAAAATATCTCTAATGAGATGTAGAGTTCCAGCTGTTGTATTTGGCATTCTCTAAATCTCCAGTGTCACTCTGTGTCCAGACTGGTCTTTCTAATCATCCCAAACACTGGAACCAAGTAATGTGATCAAGCCTATGTGACGTAACATCAGATTTTCATTACCTTATCACAGAAGACCTGACCTGGGATAGCCACACTCACCAGATTGTTAAAAAAACATCTCTTCCACCTAAGACGACTAAGAAAGTTTGGTATGTGAACAAAGATCCTAAAGTCCTTTATAGAGTCACGACAGAAAGCATCCTGACCAGAAGTATCACTGCATGGTTTGGGAGTTGCTCTGCTACCAAACGAAAAGCACTGCAAAGAGTCGTGCGCACAGCACAAACCATCTGTGGATGTGATCTGCCCTCCATCCAGGGCAATGCATCAGGAAGGCCAAAAGAATCAGTAAGGACCCCAGCCATCCTAGTCATGGACTGTTTCAGCTGCTACCATCTGGCATACAATATCATAGTCTTAAGGCTCAAACCACCAGACTCCAGAACAATTCCACAGAGCGGCAAGGCTTATGATCATTGAAATAAAAACAGCCTAAGCCTGTCCCTGTCAGTCTTTTCACTGCAACACTTTTTTCTATCTCTCACACACACATACTCTGAACACTTAATATACTATTTATTTATTATTCATTTATTTATTATTCAAAACACTCTCTTATACTAGTATAATGAGAATGAGATGTAATAATAAAGACTATCTTGAATATTGAGCCATGTAGACAACTACTGGCCATAGCTGGGGTAGGTTTTACTTGTTTTGTGTGTATGTGTGTGTGTTGTGCATTGTCAATTCAGGAGGAGCTTGTGGCATAAATGGTTCCTGAATTATTTAAGCCTAATTCTTCTCAGAGCAGCTGTTGGTGTTGGTGGGGCATTAGTCTGTGTAAGGGCTGAATTTGTATTAAAACCACAAACAACAGCATTTTTCTAGATAGGAAACCCAATTAGCTTATTATGCCTCGCATATGTGATAAATGAGGGGTGTAAAACAGTGTTATGACGTGTTGAGTTTTGTCCAGGGCCCTTTTGTCTTCAGTGTTTAGATTTTGTCCGATTTCAAGCATTTTTCATGGCTATTTGTTTAGCATTCTACAATAGCTCATAGATTCAATTATTTGCTTTGACAAGATTTGGAAAGTTTGGGGCTATAAAACCACATCTGACGTTTACTTTATTTCAAAACTCTACCATTTCTTGCAATGTTTTATATGGTGTAGAGATCAGTCAATCCACTGAAATGGACTGAATGTTTGGTAAAGCACTACAAATCAAAGCAAACTTTCTTTGTTCTTTGTCAGTTTGTCTAGTACTTGGGGAGAGCGCTAATGGGCTCTATCAAGTACATCCAGCTGCTGTCAATATAATTTTTAGTGACAGAGGCCTCTCGGTGAAGTCAGGCAGAGAGAGTGGTGAGAGTGTTGCAGATGCTCTTTTTCCATTTAGGGTGGGTCAGCAGTACTGCACAACTGAGGGAATCACCAGGCCTCTGCTGGTGGTGTGATCTGTGTCTGTCAGGATCCCGCTGAGACCCAACTGCCGCTCCCGCATCCATATTCATGTGTCTGTCAATCAGATGGAGCATGACGCCCCCAATGCGGCGTGGTAAGCCTCGCCATACTGCACTGTGTCTGTGCTGGCCAGCTCTGTCTGCCAGACTGCTCGTTGCGACTAAACGAGCGAAGGAACGAGTGCTCCAAGCCTCACATACAAGCAATTCAATTCAGTTCGATTCAATTATATTTATACAGCACCTTGTCTCATGGCGCTTTACAGCAAGGAGCACCCAAGAGCAACAAAGGCAAAGAAAAACTCCCTTGTGGTAGTTTGTATAGGAAGAACCTTGGGCAGATCTGCAGCTCAAGGGACCAACCCAACTGCCAGGGCTCATGCAGGTTAAGTACAACAGTGGTTATCATGATAGACTACAATTTGTTCATGATTTTAGTTGAGGATCATGCGGGATGGTCACAGGTAGAGAAATAACTAAATAGATACTTCACTGTGTGAGGGCAGCCAGTGACGAGGACAAGGTCTCTCAGAGAGCTGAATAAGTTGTTGTCCTTCTCATTAAAATGGAGCTGAGGCCCCATCAGTCTGCAGAGATCAATATCACAGCACCAGAGAGGATGCAGGAGGGGCACGCCTCAAGAGGGGAGTCCATGACTACACACACTAAGAGATTTATGGGGGTGGCATTTAGCAGAAAACAGGCCATGATAACTGGACCAAACCACAACTAAAGGATATATGCATTGTACGGTAGGCTCAGGCATACTAAGAATTAAACATTTAAGGTGAGAATATAGCTGTTGCAGTGGTAAGTTATTTGTTGCTGTACTGCTTTCCAACTAGTGAGTATAGCTCATCCATGCTCTCTGAACAAACCAACAGAAACAGAGCAAATTCAATAACCCTGTTATGCTCATGTGATGTATGGGGTGTGTTTCACAGTGTAGCCAGTTTTCAGTTTTCATCATGGGCCTTTGTAGCTGTGTGTAGTCACCACCTAGTGGTGGAATAAACAAAAATGTTCAAACTGTATGTATTTGTTTTAGTGTGTGTGTGTGTGTGTGTGTGTAATTTTTTCCATTAAAATACATTTGCCTTTATAACAGCAGGTCAAATGAACACACACACACATGCACAAACACACACACACACACACACACACACACACACTAATACTCACATAAATACTGTGTGTGTGTGTGTGTGAAAACATCATATATATTTATCCCCAGCCAACCAAAACTATCAGGGAACAAATTAGCCTGATGGGCCTGATGGGGCACAGCCATCTGTCTTCTATTTGCACAGTGTATGCATATAGACACACAGATACACACAGACATACACACACTACACTGCACACACACACACACACTACATGATCATACGACATACTGTAATTACACACAAAGTCAAATACTAAACATACAGAGATACACATTCTGTTCAGCAGTTTGACACCAACAGTGGCATCAGCTTTGACACAGGCAGACATAAAAACTTAAATAGGCAATAGTAAATATATTTAATGTATTAATATAGTAAAGATAAACCTGTTAAAACAGCTTACAACAGTACAGCATTCAGCACAACATCAGTACAACAGGATTTTTTTTTAAGTGTTTTTTATTTTAAAGTGTAGTTTTTTTTCTTCTTCATGTCCAACTTTACAATTATTTTTAGGTAGAGCTTGCTATAACTGCCTCTTAAGTAATGAACTGTCTCGCTCTGTCTCTTCTGATATTGTGTCTTGTACACTACTGTTACATTATGTCAATGGGACACAGCAGATCAATGCCAGGATTAGTGCCCCTGTGAAAAGGTGTCCTACAATGTCCTACAAAATCCTACAAATGGCACACAAATACAATTCTTGTCTGTATTTTTTCTCTTTGTGGGTGTGTATGTCATATGCATTTATCTATCTATCTGTCTCTCTCTCTTTCTCTCTCTCTCTCTCTCTATCTATTTATCTATCTATCAATGCCAAAGCTCCTCTTCTCTGACCTTCTGAATCCATTCTCTTCCCAGGTCACCACCACCCGCCTCTCCACCGGGGAGGCTACATGCGTTCTCCTTCCTGGACACGCTGCAGCAAGGGGGAGCAGGTACGTGACAAGAAGCACCACAGTGACTCCGACAGCTCAGAGCCCTACCTGAAGATGGAGCGACCCAAACAGCCCTGAGTGGCCTGGGCAGAACCAGGACACAGGAGCGGGCGGAGAGCCAGAACCTGCGGGGGTCAAGAGCAGAGGCCTGTTATTTTGTTGTTCCAGATAGGGGAAAAGAAAAACAGACCTTTAATGGTGCTAAAGACTGTGTGCTTATCTTGCTGTGCACTGTAATGTAGAATCTATTAACAAAAGAAAATAGGTGTGGGTGAAACATAACACCACCATAGGCAGATCCACATGCATTCATCACTGAAACACTACGCTTACCATATCTCACTGTATGTGATCACATGTTCATATTTATTTAGCTTTCTGAGCGTGGGTTCTTGAGATGTTACTCAAGCAGCCTGGAGATCTGGAGCGGAGAGGGGTGGATGGATATTATTCATTATGCACAGCAGAGTGTATTCAGGGTTGCCCTTCATTCATCCAGTGTGTGATGACCAGCTGAACATGCTGAAACTTACCATGCCAACTGACAGGATGTATATTTTTAGACCCTGAAGTTCTTATGTTAAGTGATGACTTTAAAAGTAGCAGGGCCATCTTCAGACTCTATGTCAGAATATAAAAAGACCACTGTGCACTCTGCAGCATCCCCATCAATAAGACAAAGACACATAACAGAGTAGTGTGGCCAAAGTAAACAGACATACATACCGTGCTTAGGAATCTGTACATGAGATGCATTTCATTTCTTGGACTTCACATGGAAAAAATAGCTGGAGAGTTTTAAAACAATGAATAAAAAAATCCCTTGCAGCTGAATGTCCATTGTTTGAGGTTTATATTACTGTTGTATGTGTTAAAGTATGTTTGATCCTCTCTGAATGGATTCATTTTTAGGAGACTATGAGATGATAATTAATCAGACCAGTACTCTGAGTGTGAACACATACACACACACACACACACACATACACAGACAGACAGACTAACCTGATTACAATACCCTTGTCAGCCCTGTCAGAGGTAATGTAATTGGTAACAAGTAATCAGATATGTTTTGTGGAGAATACATAATAATAATAATAATAATAATAATCATTATTATTTTAAATAATAATCTTATTAATGTTAATATAAATGCAATTATTTAATAATTCAAAATACTTTATAATATTCAAAAATAATAATAATGTTATTATTATTATATTATTATTTTTATTATTAAGTCTTTTGAATTATTAAATAATTACATTTCTTTTGTACACCCACCACTTATTTCCATCCAATAATGATCCACCCTGAAATATTGTACTTTCAAACTGCATTTCTCCCCTCCTTTCTTTCCCTTTTATGATTCAGGATATTTGGTAGGTGATGCACTACATTGCATTTAAGTCTTACATCCTTTTTATTGCTCACATGCTATGGTTTCCCCAGCAACACACTACTGACCTTGCAGCTTGTGTACCCATTAGTCAAACAGAGAGACGCTACAAGTTTCAGCTTTCAGAGAGCTATGGCAAATCAGTAGGAGAAGCTTCCACTGACCTATATAGGGGCCCAGTCAGGCCAAAACTAGGACTTGGCACAAAACCTATAGACTTGGCGCTGTAGGAACCTTGGAATTCTTGTGTTGCATATATCAAATGAAGCGCTGACAGTCTTACAAGCATAACATAAATAATAAATAATAAAACAAATAAGCATTGTAAAACATACAAGCAACCTTTTCTAAAAATGCATGTAGTAATCATTTAACAACAAGCTATTAGAGTGGCTGAAAAATCAGTCATTTATGATAGCAACACCTCTAATGCCTGCTTACAGTCAGGCACAGAACATATACTGCATGCAAGATATCAAGGTCTAAATATAGCCTTGTGTACATTGGATAGTCTGTGTCAAGAGTCACCTGTTACATCTGAAAGGACAACACTATGTACTTGTAGTGTGATGTTGGGGTGCTTTACTGAAGTGCTTGAAGTCTTAAAATCCTTCACACCACGCATGTTAGAATGTTAAATGCACGTTTTCCATCACAGTTCACCATGAGCATAATATGGAGCAACGCATAACTTGTAACAGAACTGAGAAAATAGGTTTGCTTTGCATCTTATAAAACATGTGGATCACAGAGATGGGTAGAACTAGAAATATTACATAAAAATATATGGTAAGAATAATCACTGTGTGATGTGGCTCATCTAGAATGGGACCAGTGTTGTGGAGGACAGGAGCCACTTGTTTGGAAAAGAAGTTTGTCTGTCACATTTTAGGGACTACAACTATATATTACCAAAATTCCCTAATATTCCCTGACTTTTTCCACAACTTCCATAACTCCATGTCTGGAACAGGCTGTCTTCCATGACTTTCCAGAAATTCCATGACCAGTGGGAAGCCTGTAATAATAAACTTTTCAAAATAAAAAAAAAAGCAATCACTGAAAACACAAAAAACTGAAGTATGAAATATGATGACGTGCTTCAAATAGTGGACAGTCATACAAGTAATGCCAGTTGTTGCAAGAAAATAACACATATACACACACACACTCAGAAAATGAATGTTGTCAATTTTGATGTCAATTTAATTTTTACTGGTACACACCACATGTTTCAAGCTTATAAACCTCTTTTTTTCTTATTGCCTTTTTGAATTCACAGATAAGGCTGTTTCAGCAGCTTTACCACATCAGAATTGTCAGTAACAAATGACTTTAGATGAAGTAACAGCAGGGAAAACAAGTCTTTCCAGCTGGAATGCACAACAATGGAGGTTGATATTTCATCAGAGACATCCACATTCAGTTCAAATGTATGTTTTGGTATCAAGAGGTGTGTCCACAATTGGACATGTAAGACTAGGCACAGCACACAGTACCAGCAATTCAATTGTAGCTTAAACGCTAGTGATGACTTTGCCTGTGATCACCTTTGCCTGTGTGATCACATTAGATTGATATTGATGGAGCACGGTCTCTCGCAGCTCATCTCCTCTGTGGGAATGAAGCTTTACATGCCCACTGAATGTGCCTGCACACAGATACACATACATACAGTATATACAGATAAGCAAACATACAAAAACATCTACGCACACCAACGTACAGCTCACAGTCTGCTTGTTTGATTCCATATCCTTATACGGCTGGTCTACAGTCCTCCAGTATTTTTTTTGTGCAACTTGTACATAACAATTCTTCACAATACTAGAATGGCCACTTCATGTTTGTCTACAAAGTGACATGATCTCTACAACTGAACAGCAAATGCCATGGCTAGAAGGTAAGGCATAAGATTATATAGATCCAACTCAAGCTTCTGAGCACAATATTCCATTTTAAACATGAAGCTCACTGCACTTTTTTAGCACCTGAATAAGAAAAAAAACATATCCTCAAACTGGACAACAAAAACAAAGTACAGATGAGTGCACATACTGGGTCAGTGGAACTAAACTCTGTACATTTAAGGAAGCGGGTCAGCGGGTCATTGGTTGAAACCAATGCCTCTTAGCACCTTTCCCCTGCTACGCAGCATGTAGTGTGCGCTTGAGTAGCGTGTATCCTAACAGCACTCCAGTGCCCCTTCTTGAGGAATGCCAGGCTCCAGGCTCCTCATACTGATCCTACGTGACGTGTGCAACATAGTCCAACAGTCTACAAGTACATAGTGCCTTCAAGTCGCTGTGGAGGTTCCTCTGAGGACTCCTTCGCCTGGTTCCAGTTTTTTAAGCCCTCAGGAAGACTGGTGTCCTCCTCGAAAGTGCCTGTGCCTGCAACAAACTCCTCATAGGTTGACTTGTCCTCGAAGGGCCTTGGTCCCAGCAGCTCCAGCATGTCGCCTTTGTCCAACACCTCCTTCTCCAAGAGTCGTTTACCAACCTGAGGCAGGAGAGGATTAAAGATGTGATGATCGTGTTATAAGAGAAATCTTCACCAATTTGATACTTTTTTTTGGTTCAAAGTTGTCTGTGGGTTGTATCTGATTTCAAGCATTCAGCAACATTACTTTATGGCATACGTAGGACACATAGTATGAATCCCATTGTTAAATGGATAGTTCCGGCCCATGATTACGGTTTGTCTGAATCATATTTAAAGATGTTGAAATGAAACCCTTGTTGACTGCATTTCATTTGATATTCCTGTGCCATACACAAGTAACACTTGTTGCATCTCTGCTTAACTGGCAACCATTCAAAGACTGGAAGAAATATATTTCTCTTCTGAATTTGATACCTTTTCCACCTGTTCCCGTTTCTCGCTGATAAGCTTCCGAGTTCTGATGAAGGCCTTGTCAATGAGTTGGCGCACCTCTTGGTCGATGAGCTCAGCCGTGGCTTCACTGTAAGGCTTTTCAGACACAAACTCCCCTGGCTGGGCCAGGTCATAAGACATCTGACCCAATGAATCATTCATGCCAAATTGCACAATCTGGAAATAAAGTTAAAGGTTATGTAGTTAGAAGATGCTTACAGAATATTGCAGTGTCAGAAAATATATGATTTGTTCCTTCACCATTTATTATATAGTGTTGTATTTTATATTAGTGGGCTTTTTAAATGTAAAATCAGTTGTTAGCAGTCATTCTGTATGGATGAGTGTGTGTAGGGAGTGTGTGTGCTTGCTTCAGTGAGTTTTGGGTTGCACCTGGGCTGGGGCATACTAGGGCAGGCAGGACACACCTGTGCATAGGCAGACTGCGTGACCTTCCTCAAGTCGTCCTGGGCGCCAGTGGTGATCCTGCCTAAGAACACCTGCTCTGCCACACGCCCTCCCAGCATCATGCACATCCTGTCAAACAGCTGCTCGCGGGTGAACAGGTACTGCTCCTTCGGCAGGTACTGTGCATAACCCAGGCCTTTCCCCCGGGGAATGATGGACACCTGTGGGTGCAAGGGACAAACAGACACCAAATGTATTGCCTCCTGATGTAAGAAAACGAGTATCCTTTACCCTTACCCTGCATTCTTAAACAACCAGACTCAACATAATATCTCTCACCCTATACATATAACCCAGACAGATAACATATATCTCAAAGTTGTACATTAACTAACTGCTATACGGTGTCTGAGAGACTGACTGGAATTAGGTCAGCCAGACAAGAAGATACATAATACATAATACATAACTCAACAACCATGACCACAATCATTAACATAACAACAGCGATTAAGAGACTGAAGTTCAGTTTCAGTGGTAGAAAGTACTGGAGGTATTACTGACCTACTGCAGAACTGCACTAATCTTCTTAAGGAGACTGCTGTTTCATAGAATAAAGTTCATATGATGAGCTATAGTGCTTTAGTCTCCTGTCAATTTCCCTATCAAATTAGAGACAGGACATGCATGAACCTTAAGAAGGGGGTCAGCGTGTTCAAGGAACCAGCCCACCACAGCATGGCCGGCCTCATGGTAGGCCACTGTGGTCTTCTCAGTGAGCTGAAGTACTTGGGTCTTCTTCTCCAGGCCTAAGTGCAAGCATGGAAGAAAGCACTTAGCATGCAAATCTGTTTTGGTGGCCACGTTGCCACTTGACACAGACTCAGACCTGCAATGAACTCTGGGTATGATGTCTGGGTGCATGTGGGCTCAGGCCACTGTCTTAGGTATATTTATTCTTATTTATCCTTTATCCTCTATCCTATTTGTTTTTTTGTTTTTTTGTTTTTTGTGGACGATGCACTGATCAGAGAGCACCTTGAATTTCGTTGTGTCTTATTGTGAATATAAATTTGAAATTTCCTTAGTTATTACATAACTACAGCCATGGGGATGAAAGACAATGAGTCTAAGGACCAAGGACTGTGAAGTGATGAATCACCAACATTCACAACCATTTAGATTTATGCATTTAACAGACGCTTTTCTCCAAAGAGACTTACATTTTCAGCTATCAATTACTTCAGGGCCAGTGTCCCATAGAGCAACTTAGGGTTAAGTGCCATGCTCAAGTGCACAATGGTGGCAGCTGAGATCTGAATCCATCATTTCAGACTACTAGCATGCTAGCCAGGTTCTCTACATTACGACCACCACCACTGCACCACCACCGCCAACACATGCATATGATATAAGAAGGCCTTAGGTTACCAGAAGGAGTGACATCATTGTTCATTACAACTATTACAAATGTGCCTTACCTCCAATAATTCTGTCTATGGCCTGTTCAAAGTGCTTTGCCTTGATGGCTTTATTGAGATGTCTAGCAGCAATGAGTGCGGCTTCATTGCACACATTAGCAATGTCAGCACCTAGGGACAGAAAAATGAGCAGAAACAGTCTCGTATGCAACTAGCAACTAAAACGTGTTTTTTAAATTTGTGATAGATTAAAAAAAGAAATGTTAAACATATCAATGGCATGGGTCTAGAAAAGGGCTAGGCTGGTAGAAAATCTTGTAATCAGTACTCACCAGTGAAACCAGGGGTTAGAGTAGCAAGCTTCCTGGCGAGGGCATCTGGGTCTATACTGAGGTCCAGCCTCAGTGGACTCAGATGCACCTTAAAGATCGATGCCCTGCCTTTGATATCTGGGGGACCTGTGAGAGATATGGGAGGGAGAGAACAGATGCATGCAACTGAAGCTTAGCACAGTCTCCAAATCTCTTTGCAAGCCTGAGTTACATAATTGGACTAAGAATAGAAAGGTCACTAAATCAGCTCATTCCATTTTCCATGTCAGCCTCACATCTGTTCTGCTGCGGTAAACCATGGGAATAGTGGCTTAAAATAGCTTTTAAGAAGAAAAAATGGTTCAAATGTACTGGCCAAGTAAAACACGTACCAGTAAATCTGACAAAATAACTTTTTCACAAATCATCAATTGTCTTCCTAACATACTTGTTGAGATGTTTGTATGAGAGAAAGGGTCTTGGCTCAAAGACTAATTGAAAGCCAGTTCCAAATAGGCTTTTCTAAAGTGCTTGGGAACAGATTCAGACACAGAACACCTGTACACTTTGTCGTTACCCATGGCCACAGCACCAATTCTAATCTGCCAAAATGCAGATCCCCAAACAACAGGAGAGCAGATAATCTTTATCGCTTTAATTTAAGATGGCTAAAGAGTGGATTTGCGGCAATTTGCTGAGACAAGTTCACTGAGGTTCTATGTAATCCTAAGGCTCAAAGGTCCTTATCTCCGTTGGGGATACTCACCGATGTAAATCTGCCTGTCAAATCGTCCTGGCCTCAACAGAGCAGGGTCCAAGATGTCCAATCGATTAGTTCCTGCCAAGACGACCACGTTGGTGCTGCTGTTGAAGCCTAAAGAAAAAAAGAAATTGAATTCCTATTAAAGCAATCTTGCTATATAATTTAATGATTCAACTTCAATTGATGATGACACATAAGAGATTTAAAAGAATGCCGTCATAATAGTACATCAGATGAATTAAAACTGCTCATATAATATCGCCTACAAATAAGAACATCTAATGAATGATTAAAAATCATCCAACCAACAAAAATCTCACTTCATGTGATTCACCACATAAGCCCAAATCAGCAGTCTCAAATGATGCAACTATTACTTAATGTGTGAGGCATAAGAAAGGTAATGGTGACTACAATACACAGCTGCACAACTTATTAAGCTAGTGCCTGCTATGAAGACTTATTTAACCACACAACTCAGTATGAGGTGAACTGCTGTCAAAACCTCATTAAAAGGCTAATAACTGCTAACATTGTGAAAGATCCCAGTCTAATTTGTTTTTGACATTCCTCCAGAGCTCAGCTTGGTAGCAGGGAACAGTCACCAAGCAAAAAGACTATTAACTATTATCTTCCAGTCTCCCCATGGAACTCTTCACTCTCCACAAGCATGACAATCACCTTATCATCTGACTGCATTCCTTCCCCAACAGCGACTATCTCTTCAAACTGTCGTAAATCTTAATGCTAATAACATTTCCTAATAATAATGTTAAATGTTAAATATATAACACTTGCCAGTAAGTGATGATTACAATAGCATTCATCTCATTCACATTGCACAGATGTCCAACTATGACTCTCGCACACACCAAAAACTTGCACAGGTCAAAGGTCAAGGACCTTTCTGAACAATAATAATCCCAAACTCTGCCCAAACACCAAACATACCATCCATCTCCACCAGCAACTGGTTCAGTGTGTTCTCCTGCTCGCTCTGCCCACCAAAGTCACCTTTGCCCCTCTTTCTGCCCACTGCATCAATCTCATCGATGAAGAGAATACATGGAGCGTTCTTCCTGGCCATGTTGAACATGTCTCTCACCTAAAAAGATTTTCAAAAAGAAATGAAACTCAAGTATTAAATTTATCGTCATGCATACTATATATAGAAATATATTTATTTGACTTTAAGGCAGAGCCCCTCTCTCCATTCCTACTTCAATGCTTATTTCACAAGTCATGTCTGTAATACTAATAACATTACACTCAGGGCTGTAATTTTGAGGACAATATGAATGCACAAAAATGTCAAAGACAAAGTGCTAATGTACTGGCATAGGAGTTCAGTGAAACAGATTTCATGTGTAAATCATGGATATGATCTGCTTAAGGAATCTGAGAGGTGGTTCTCACCCTGGCTGGCCCAACTCCAACAAACATCTCCTGGAACTCAGAGCCGTTGACCGAGATGAAAGGAACGTCTGCCTCTCCGGCCATAGCTTTGGCTAGTAGAGTCTTCCCTGTGCCTGGGGGTCCTGACAACACAGCCCCCTGGGACAATACAAACACAGCAGGATTAGCACGAGACAATGCATTCAATGCAATGTGTGAGATGAAATTGGACACCACAGAGACTGCTAGCTCTGAAAGTAACTTTCCACCAACTCAATTGAAGGGATACCAGTGAGCCTACAAATTATTAATCTAAGATGCCATATGTTCAAGTATTCCCATGCTAAATGGAGGCTATTACATCATTTTAATTACTATAATTACAGTGTTATACCTTTGGAATTTTGGCTCCCAGGTCCTGGTATTGTTTAGGGCTTTTCAGGAAGTTGACAAACTCCATGATCTCCACTTTGGCCTCTTCACAGCCAGCCACGTCCTTAAATCTAACGCTGATGTTGTCCTTTATCATCTTGGCTTTGGATTCACTCATGCTGGTGGGATTGCTCCTGGCCCCACCGCCACCCCCACGGCCTCCCATCATGGGCCCCTGCCTCAGGGTTAGGAGCAAAAATCCAACCACAAGGGCAGTAGGGAGCAAATTTATAAGGAAGGACCTAAACAGGAAGTAGAGGGAGTAAACCAAAACAACGTGGCTTAATTACAGGCTTTTGGAGAGTTTTATTTATATTGTATTTATATTTGTATTCTTAACCAGTCAACACAAACAAGCCTCTGATGTCCTGAGTGCTTCTAATGCCTCATTATGAACTGTAACAATAAGCAATGAGGTAGGTGGGGATGCTTTGAGAGAGAGCAGTGCAGGAGAACGACTGCAGCTTTGTCTGTGTGCATGTGAATGTACCCATCGCTCTCTGTGCTGTACACCACTGGAACTGTGTGAGGAGATTCCATGCCCAGCTCCTTCTGTGCCAGCTCCAGGTTACGCTCAAAGGTCTCCACACTTCCTATGTTGAACCACACATAACTCTGCATGCACGTACACACACACACAGACACATAAACAAACAAACACACACACACACAAACATGCACACACACAGACACATAAACAAAGAAACAAACACACACACACACACACACACACAGATGGCATTTACTAAATCAATTCCCTGGTACGTGAGAGGCAGAGGGTTTCATGGGGAAATGACATCACTTACCACATCAGAAGTATGGACTCCAGGTGCTGGGATCACTCTGACATATTGCTTATTGATCACTTCCAAGCGATCCACCTGTACAGATAGTACAGAAAGTTCAAGCTGCAACTTAATGCAATGAGCGCAAAATACTTTAGGGTAAATTTATTTATGTACCAGCCATTATGCATCTTTAAAGATCTAAACAATTCAGAGAAACTAGTGCATGTCCTCACCAGTCTCTGGGTGAGGTAGTAGTTCACAAAATCTCTCCAAGAGATCTCCCTTCCGGTCTCCCTGAGCTGAAAGTAAACAAACGTCGACAGCATTCCAGCGGCTGCAATAGCCACATGCTGCAAAGTCTTCTTGTCTCCGGGGAAGTCACCCTGTCAGGTGAAGAGGAGAAGAATGAGAACAGACAACGAGCGGGCACAGATAGTCCTGTCATCACATCTGCCTATAGACTGCTTTTCGTTTCAACTAGTGGCACTCAGCAACTACTGATACCAACAGTGGCAACAGCTGCTATCAGCTGGCAATAGAACATTCTCAAGAGCCCATTCTAAGGCATGGGTGCAATGCTCATTGGTTATTTCAAACCTGGGCACATCTGTGTTACAAAAGGGTCCAGTGGAAAATATGGGTTAAGCCTGAGCTTGCTGATGTAATGTTAGTGTAGAATGAATCAAAAGGCTTGGCTGCAGAACTGTGGTGTCAGTTGATATTATCAACACAAACCCTCTGAAAGCGGGTCCACCAGTTGTCATCTCCACCTTTGTCACCTCCTCCTTGTCCGCCACCACTTTCTTGGCCTTTTCTGCCTCCTCCGTTCTTTCTAATTTCACTTGGCAGGGGATCATTGGAGTTCACATCTATAAATAACAGATGGGTTATGTCAATAGATTTGTTTCAATTTGAAGCAAAGCAAAGCTTGCAAAGAGATGTGTGTAATTAAAAACAGCATACTTTTGGGTTCATCGCTTGATTTCATGACACCAGGGGACTCTTCACTTCTCTTTGGGAAATATTTCTCAAAACCTGCAAAACAAGTCATGGTGTCTGAAATTACCACTTTAGTTTCATACATCAGAGTATAAACTATGTTTGGATAGTAAATAGCCTGGCCATGCCTTCCTTCGTAATTTAGCTTTATTATCACGGGGGGCTGGTTTCATTACCAGGGTAGATATTTTTTTCACATTCTTTTTCACACTGGCCTACCTCTTGGGGGCTTGACGGAGAGCAATCTGGAGAAACTGGCTACTTCTTTTCCTCCAAACAACAGACTTTGCTTTAAACTCACATTCTGTTGACATAAAAAGTCGTATGTAATACGTTACATGACAGAGAGGAAGGCTGTGCTTCAACCAAGAAAGAATGTAGGGAAACGGGGCAAGTCAAAGTTGTCTAACAACACTGCCTGCAGAAGATCAACTCGACGTGCATTTCACAGAAGTTGAAAGCATGGTCAATGAATTAACCTACTTAAACTGAAAAAATATACAATAATAAAATAAAAGATTACTATCTCTATCCCATTCTTGGTTTCTGCATGACACGTTCAGCATAAGGCAAAAGTATAAGAACATACCGTTAGCGTCGACCCACAGTATTTCAGCGCAGCGAATGCACTCGGTGTTTTCCCCATAGCATTTGTTCCGAATTTAATGGGCCCGGTGGCCGTCAAAAGCAGTCCAAACATCCGAACCATGTTTACAGTGGGTAACGATACACAACCGCACTACGAATGCAAGACTGCGTGAAATGCAGTAACAAAGTTTTCGTTAAGATTTAGTAGCGCGGTTTTGTTTACTTGTTCGTGCCCATCATGATTGCAGAAGTGTCAATGAGATCGACGTGGTACTGAGTTTAAAAACACCACAGACGTGCACAAAGGCAATGGCTTCGGGTACTTGCCTAATGACCAAATGCGCGCAATGTGATTGGGTACTGTTTGTGTCACAATCAATAGGGGTGTAGACTTATGAAAACAAACATCACGTGCCCCCCAGATGCATGTGGTGGGCGTGTCGGCCAGCGATGAATTTGATGCCAGAGAACACAATGTACTCAGCATAGTAGATGTACATTTCTGTTTGAAGAGGCCTGTGCTCATACATGCAACATTTGTACACACAAGTATAGCACAAATTTGGAAAGATTAATATTTATTCATGCATTTTGTGCTGATAGAATATATCAACATATCCCAAAAACAATGAGACAACAAACAGCACATCAAGTCAAGACACTATTCTGCTGATGACATAATAGGACAATACCTTGACTTCACATTTTCGGTCATGCTGAAATGTAACACAGCAAAATATATTCATTATTTTAAAACAAATAAGAGTATTTCTGGTATACATACGGCCAAACAAAGAAACAATAATATTCTAATAAGGTTTTATAATTCTCATAAATATAATTTAGTCCAGAAATTATAAAACCTTATAAATATTCTGGTTTATCAAAACACAATATGCATAATCTCTAATATATGAGAACAAATACACAATTGGTCTTAGATAAAAGACATGTCTTTGAATCTTTCTGACAGACAAGTTGCCATTTCCTTCAAAAATATGTGAATTGACCATACAATAAAAAGAGCAACAATAATGTACATTTGTTTTAGTGCTTTGATTCCATGTTCAACACAGTTATCATAATCAGATAATGTATACAGGCATACGGTTCCCACAACAAAGGGGCATTGACAAGGTGCAAGACTAGCTATGCCTAAGAATAGTAGAGCCTCACATACATTACCTGCTTTCATAAGGCATAGCAGTCAATGGCAGTTGTTCTCAAGGGTGGTTAAGAAAAATTCAAACACATCTCAAATGTTACCACTAAAGGTACAGTCAGTGATGCAGGACATCACCACAATTGTTTATGTTTGTGTTTATATATCTAAATTTTACAGCAGACACGTCCACAAACCATAACTTTAATTATATCTGAACCATGGACCAAACAAAACATATCAGAGAGGTAGCTCACCTCACTCCTCCCCACAGTACTCCCAGAGAAACTCCATTTTATTGATTGGGATGACAGTCTGCACCCCCAATTAGTTTGTTTTTTTGAATGAAGAATGTAGAGCAGGTGGACCGTGAGGAGATATGAACAGAATGCTGTTTTGATGTGTTTACAAACTGCTTTAGCATCACTGAAAGCACCTTTAAACTTCACAACAAACTGATTAAAATCTAGAGACAGGTCTTGTGAGAATGTCTGTGCTAGTGCTCCAGTTGTTGTGTCAGTAGTACTGGCTACATAAATAATGAATTCCAAGAAATATGGGTAATAACACACCCCTAAATGATATGACGACACATTTGTCGACTCTGTAGTCCTGCATTGTAGTGCAATAAGAGGAAAAAAAACATAACCGTTGGCGATAACATTTCTGTTGGTGATAACATTTTCATGTAAATAAGTATGACCAGACACAGAAAACTGTACTTAGGTGTAGGGCAAGTAAACAATTTGTACTGACAAGTCAAGCAGATGCATGAGTTAACAAAGTTATAGGAAATTAGTCGTCGAAAGGTTCTTGTTTGCGCTCGGTCATTCTAGTACATCGCGGACACGTTGTTGAGTTGTCATAGTAACAATCTCTGAAAGCACAATAAAACAAAATGCAAATTAGAATAAAACTGTACACTGTACAATGTCACTGTTAAGTCAGTCATAACAAATAATTCCCCGTCAAATTCTTTGATTGACATGGTACTGGGGGTGAACAACAGCATACAAGGGTATATGGTGTGATAATATATAAAAACACACACACACACACACACACACACAAGCATGTCAGTAGAAGGTGCTTGAATGACTCTGGTTTACCATCAATGGCTCCCATTACAGCTTGCAATCTATTTAGAGGTAGCTAAAGAAAAGTAATGTGCTTGATTCACAGGGGTTTGCCTTCCAACATCTGTGGAAGTTGCATTCAGTTTGACCACATTTTTAAATAATATGTAATTTATATTCATACTAATTAATATTATTACAGTGCAATGCAAAGCAATACACTGTATGGATATTCCTATGCAAGCTTCTTATTCTTATTATTCTTCCAACTATAATTTGACTAGAACCGCTTATCGTAGAAACTCTGTTGAAATTCCAATGAGTAGGTCTTTGTGCTCGCTGTGCTGCTAAAACAATTCATTTATGTTGGCTGTATAGTTTTTGAGATATTCAATAAAAACAAGATTTCAGTTCATTCCTATGGACGTAGAATGGGCTGGGGGGCATTGTGATGTAATCGCTGGAAAATTAAAGCACCTGTCCTATACTCACAGCTTCTTACAGCCACTTAAATCTTCACTGTTGAGCTCTCTTTCGTCTGTCCCTCTCCCTCTAACTTGATAGGCAAATTTTATCTCTGTATCTCTGCAATACTAAACTACACCTATTCTCTTACTTACGTTTAATATTCTAAATACAGTAACTAGGCTCACCTAACAATCCACTTATACTAATAATATATATTATAATAATAATTATACTGTTGCAGTTGTTTTCAATAGTCAATATCAAGCCAACTTCTACTTCTTTCACCACTTTCTAACTTTTACATTCACTATTTTTTTCTAAACCTCAAAAACATTTTCAGTCACATTTAGACCCAAGTTAGACTAGGCTATATATATATATATATATATATATATATATATATATATATATATATATATATATATATAATATTTTATTTCCAGTTCCATCACTCTGCAGTTTAAAGAACGTTAATGAATGTTAATGACTAGTCATTATTTTAAATGGTGAAATGAGACCATCTAGTGGTAGCCTAGATGGCTGCAGGGAAACTGCCTGAACTTGTCCAAAGCTGGGGTCCGCAGCGCATTGCCAGGGGGTCCGTATAAAAATATAATCATATAATCACAATAAAAATCATTACTGAAACTTATGTGTGCTTTGACAGATCTCAGCATAAAATCTGGAGCATCTCCTAAAAAGGTACAAATCTTTTTCTCCTTGCATAGAGGCAAAATAAAGGTCTGTTACAAATCACGAATGCTTCAAAAAAAAAAAAAAGTCCTTGCTGAAATTCTTAGCTTGAGAAATCCAATTGCTGCAGCTTCTATGCATACAATCAGGATAGATTCATCATTTGTTCTACCCCAAGCATCAGGGAGCCTGCTCTACTGATCTCGGTCTTACTTTGCTTTACTTGACCTTTTGACTTCCAATGTGCCCTAGTTTAGTCAATAATGAGCTGTTCAGCAATCCTGTTTCCTGTATTTGACCTAATTATGACTGTGACTCGATGGCTGGAATCTGATTAAATCTACCTCAGTACAGATTCCACTATATCTCTGACTGCTGATTAAGAAACCTTCAGAGGTTCACCGTTTGTAAACACTTCAAATGAGTGCAGTGCTCCCCAAGAAATAAACTATAACCAAATTAATTCTGACCAAGTTCTGATGATGGTCCAGCAACAAGAAAACAACCTCCATTCAAACATTTTGTAATGATTTGTTTTTGATTATAATGATTACATCATTCCTATATGACATCTGGGCTGATTTCTGGGACTGTAACTATTAGGCTAATAGTTACTTACTAAGGACTGTGTGGGATTTAGTTACAATTTGGCACAAATAACTCTAAAATAACCTGACCTCACAGAGTTACAGCAGTTCTATTACCCTAGTTTCCTAGATTCTCCTGACTGCCACATGACCACCAACAATTTACCTACCTACATTTATAGTTTGCCTTTAATTGATATATTTTTACACAATAAAATAAACATAACTGAAGTTTGATCAATAATTAATGAAATATACAATTAAAAACATATTTTCAAAAATGGATTTATAGCGTTTGGAACCAACTCCACACACACACACACACATTCTCAATGAGAATGTTAAAAAATAAATGTATGTTTTTAAATGGAAAAAGTGTTTACACTCACCTGTGGAAGACAGCAGAGCAGTCCTGGCAGACAGAAGTATGGCTGTCAAAAGGGAAGAGAATGTCTCCCTCTTTGCAAAGTTCACATACAAACCCTTTGGCTTGGCATCGCTACAAAAGAAGAGAGAAAATGTTCTTTACAGTCTTCACAAAAAAATATGACTGAGACAATCAATTCTCAGAAGAAGTGGCTAGCCTTGTAGGGAGATGATAATCAAGCAGAAATGCTGGGAAGGCATGACAAGGATAAGAGGACTCCTAAATCACACTAAAAGTTGCTAACTAAGAGTTTTCTCTTAAAACTTACTCACAAATCAGCTGAGACCTACTTTTAGTTAGGAAAAAAGGCAACTCTTAGAATAAGACAATAGTTATGTTGCTGTGGTTGACGTCAGTTCTCCTGCATAAGCCTGCTTGCATTTCCATCTGTGACTGGTCGATGAGTGACAGGTCTATGCAGGTAGGGTTGTGCTATGGTGTTACACTGCTTTTGAATGAGTGCCGGCGGAGATCACAGGCAACACATGCAACAATAATGAGATACACTGTGGACTGACGTATATATGCACTGCATTTACATTTACATTTACATTTATGCATTTAGCAGACGCTTTTATCCAAAGCGACTTACAACTTTGTCAACTATCAACTGTTCTAGGGTCTCCCCTAGAGCAACTTAGGGTTAAGTGCCTTGCTCAAGGGCACAACAGTGGCAGCTGGGATACAAACCCACAACTTTTCAGGCTACTTGCACGCTAACCAGGTTCCTCAACCACTACACTACCACCACCATTTATGATGACACGTTTGCATAGGTAAGAAGTAGACTAATTGAATTGAAGAATGGTAAAATGCAGTACAACATGGACCCGATAGTGAAACGACATCTGGCAGTTCAGAGTTGACACCAATTCAGCATGTTAAATGAACATGTTAAAGTGCCTAAAAACAACAGGGGTTCGTAGTGTTAGTCGAGCCGTGTACACCGGACAGATTGAAGCCACAGATGCTCATTGACTGACCCAGTGCTGTTAGACGTCCATCTGACAGCCCTTAGTTTCAACACTGCCATCTGTAGACTCACCTCACAGTCCAGTTTAATGTGCTTGGCGAAGGTGGTGTGGATCTCAGTAAGTGAGCAGCTGAGGCGGCCGGTGGAGATGTCAATGAGGTCCTGCAGTGAGTACATGTCGTCATTCTCCACAAAGTGCTGACGGTCATGGAGCTGTGAGCGAAGCACAAAACACAGGCTACAATGACAGAAGAAAATTTGGTACTGAGAGCCCTAAAAATGTGTATACGACATGACAAACACACACTTAAAACGTCATAGTACAAAAATTAAATCTGGGAGCCCCGGCCTGCAAAGGATCAGGACACAGGGCAGTGAAAGACGTGACATATTACTTAGGATGAGGCCACTCTGGGTATTGTAAGTCAGTATTGTATTGTGGGGGCGGTGGTAGAGTAGTGGTATTTTATGGAGAAGCATCACACTACTCTACACTACCCACTACCCTTTTCTAGAACAGAGAAAATATATGGAAATTTTACTTTTAGCTTTAGAAGCACCAGAGGAGGTGGGTTGGACTGCTGGACTGTGCTATAAGCAAATCCACTCATACTGACCATATTTTATACCAATGTCTCAGATTTGAGGCCCAAATGATGGTGATCACATATTGAATGTAGTCACCGTTCTCTTTCCACTTCTACTTTCAGACACTCACCTGCAACAGCAATCGAGCTTCCATAGCCTCCTTACAGGTGAGGAAATAGGGTTTCATCAGCAGAATGTCCTGACGCAGCTTCTACACACACACGCACACACACCAGGTGTGAGACAATCATCTTGACCCCTTTGTCATTAATCCAACTTAATCAACTTCCCATATCCTAGCGTGGGAACAGCAAGCCTATCCCTAGGACTGTTCCAGCTGTTACATCACAATGTCAGGCACCATGTTAGAGCATCCCCAGGCTACTGAGGCTCAGGAGACACAGCACAGTCATCAGCCAGAGAGAGGACCCTTTGTCTCAGCTCACTTCTGCTCCATGTTGCCTGGTCTTAATGTGCCGTTCAGCCAGACACAACCTCCCCAACACACTGACCTTTTTGGTGTGAGAAGAGTATACCTTACAAAACTTAAGAGAGGTGCTAGAGAGTTCATGAACCTTAGAAATGTTGTATGCAATGTAATAAGATATTCATTGAAGTCATATGATTGGATAAATGGAAGCCAGTGAGAGGTACTTTAAATTGTATGCACTTATTCGATAAAGTATTTTGATAAAGTAATCTAATCTACATTTGAATTGCCTGTGTAAAACAGTATGTCAACCTCTCTGTGAAAGAACCATCTAAGAACTTTACATAACAATCAAATAATTTAAATACAACTAAATCACTTCTATGAATGAGTCCCATAAGTATTTAGGAATAATAATGTCCTAAATTAATACCTAATAAACAATAACTTTACCTATTTCCTCAGAGGAATGTTATGTCAGATATATTAGTGGGCTTTTATTTGGATCACTAGGTCAAGGTACATGTTTGTGAGTAAGAATTCCATTGCCTCCCCTACATTTGCCAGCTGGGCCATCTGACCTCATTATAGATCTGATCTAACGCAGAATTGTAGGGGGTAAATCTCAGAGGAGAAGAACCTCTCAAGCACTGTGCCCAATATTCATATTGTATGTCTGCCTGTTTGTAAAGCTGTGTTGATGTGAGATTGTAACTGACTAACCCTGATCTCCACCAGTTCCTCCACAAAGTTGAAGAGGAGCGGGTTGACTTCCTTCAGCTTCAACACCGGTCGGGAGATCATCAGAGCCAGGTACCGCATTGAGGAGCGACACACCTGGGCAGAGAACATAGTGACTCACTTTCAGTTTTATACAAGAAATAAGCACACTAAACCTCCATTACCAGGTTTCCCATGAACAGCTTATTGGAAAAAAGATTACATAATTTAGAATTAGGTGGGCACATGGTAGAAGTTTTGTGGGTAAATGTCTGCCCTGGTTGTGCAATGGCTTTAATGTATTACCATAAAAATGGCTCATTCCGTCATAATCCATAATCACTCTTTCAAACACAACATAACATCGTATTAAAGGGTCCCCTTTCATTTGTTTGGATTTTTGACAATCTTAGGTCTTAAATAACAGATTAGGCAGCAACTGTTTTGTTTCTTGAAATGATGCCAGCTTGGCTACTTAACTGTACCTTATGCGGATCAAATTCCCAGTTGTGGATGACCCGGGCGGGGATAACGGCTGTGTCGTTCCAGTGGCAGCTGCTGCAATAGTACTGACCTGTGTAGTCACACTGCCGAGCCTCAGATGGGACACCCCCTGCAGGACACAAGAGGCAATGCAGCACAGAGGAATCAGCTACTGTACACATTAATGTAAAAGTTATTAAGTTTATGTTTTTTTTGTTTATGCATTTAGCAGCCACTTGCAAAAATGATTAACATTCAGATTATACTGGAAGGGAGGCCTTTGGCAACAATAAAACTAGAGTAGTTTCAGTTAGTTGATAAAAGTGCATGGAGTGCATTCATGTCACATCTAGTCAAAAGAAAGAAAGAAAGAAGCATCACAGATACTATTCTTGGAGAAAACACAACACTTTCCTAAAGTACACTAAGAGCTAGTAAAACTATATGACACGACTTTTGTCCTGTTCAAAGAAGGATTGTGATGACTCAGCACTGAGCCTCTGGTAGAATATGCAATGGGGCTCAGATGAGGTCACTGCATCCATGGCAACAGCAGACTTAGCCCAGTACTCACGGAGGGAGATGGGTGTGCGGCACTCTGCACATCTGTAGTCCTGCTTGTCCAAGCCAATCTCTGGGCAGATATTCAGCTCGTACTCCGACTGGTGGCTGACCTTTGACCTCACACAGGGCTTATTGATCAAGTTCATGCATTTGCTGTGGCACCGGTAGTAACAGCCTTAAGTAGAGCAAGGAGAAGCATACGATGCAAGTCCACATTTACAATTTTGATAATAATGATTTCTTAAACTTGCAAGTAGCTCATGTAATACTGGTAAGCCATTTAACCGATCAGTGAAAAAGAACTGCAATTGGCTCATGAAACACTAGTAAGACCCACAATGACATTTGGATGGATTCTGGAAGGATCTATGATGCAATGCGCAAATACATAATTCATCTGGCTTTAATTGTTTATCCTGTTATTGTTATTCTAATGATCTAGACAATCAGCACCTTATCACGTAATGGGGTATAAGCACATACCACAATTATTCCACATTGGCAAGAGCATTTTAACTGTCATTTTAACAGTCCGTAAACAAACATTGAAATTCATATGCCTTTCAAATCATACCTCAAAAAAATGCTAGCCAAATAGAGTGAGTATTGTGAAGTGAGTTGCCCCCGTGGTTCTGACTCACCTGTGCAGGTGTACCAGGTCTGGATGAGGCCCCAGATAATGGCGCTACATTTGTCACAGGTCTGTTTCACACTTTTGCTCTTTTCCTTTGAGAAGCGGTGCTCCAGGAGGACACGCAAGTTGGGCTCTTCCTCCTCAGGGTCCTGTGTGATTGACAGACATAGTAGCCGAGCCTGTCACAGTCCTCCATCAAAAACAAACTGCTGAATAGCCATGTAATTTATTGCTGCCGCTCAATTCTATTTAAACACTGGCTGTACATGTAGTTATTTAAAACTACCACTGAACTTTCACTACCACTTAACTTCATGTGGTCTTCACTGGTCTGGTCTAGTAACAAATGAACTGTCAGAATGACTCCCGTGAGTTTCACATGTGCTTTCATGCACTTCACATTGTTTCAGCTTGCACAATGGCTTTAGAAAACAGCTAAAAACTCCTACAATTAAGTTAATCTCCATAGTGATGATGCAGAGAGTAGAAACCCGAGGTAAGTAACCACTATATCCCAATCACAACCCACTTATCCACATCCTCCCACAAAAGCTCAGTCAGTCCTCACCTTGAGTTCCTGTAGTTTGAGGCGGAGGTGAATGAGTTTGACAACAGTGTCTTTCTGTCTCTCAGAATGCTCTGGCAGTTCCAGGATCAGCTTCTTGCACTCCTCAATGGCTTGCTTCAGCTGTTCAATGTCAGATGCCACAAAGGAAGCCTGTTCACAGACACATGCACATTTTTTGGGCTTGCAATAGTTTTTCATGTAATTATAATGTTATTCTGCTTACTTAATAACAGTACAGCACAAATCCAGCTACTGGGCCACATAATCAGTTTACAGTCTTCAAACATCTCTGTCTATGGGGAGGTGGTGGCGTAGTTGTTAAGGAACCTGGTTAGCATGCTAGTAGTCTGGAAATTGTGGGTTCATATCTCAGCTGCCACATTGCGCCCTTGAGCAAGGCACTTAAACTTAAGTTGCTCTAGGAGAGACTGGCCCTAATGTAATTGATAGTTGACAAATGTAAGTCGTTTTGGATAAAAGTAACAACTAAATGCATAAATGTAAATGGTGGAAATGTTCTCCAGCTACCTACCACCGGGCGAGAGAAGTGATCCTCAGCAAGCCCCAGGTCCATGGTCCGGTCTGAGCTGTGGGTTCTGGTCTCTGAGGAGAAGAGCTCGGGCCTCACCTCTGCAAAGAGCAAAACCGGTGCGTCACTGTTTTTCACACTCACCAACTGTCAAATCTACCATGAAACACAACGAGCTGAAAAACAACAGACTGCCTATCCAGTTTGTACTGATTATACTGCTCACATACAGTAGCTCTTGTGTTCATCTGTCATTCTAACACAATATACATTCAAAACTGACACACCTATGTCTTACATGCTAACTGATAAAACATTAACAGGGATGCAGTGTGTGTTGGCTACGCATCACACACACAGCAGGGCAAGGCTACTGTCTAATTGTTAACTTTCAGGCAGACATCTAAGAGCAACACAAGCTGAGCAGACTAATAGCTTCCTTCTTCAATGTCTGGATGGTTTTGAAAACTGAAAGAGAATTAAACAAGACATAGAGTTGAAACCATTTTTGTCTTTGCTTTAATTAATTAGTAGGGGTTTTGCATGGCCAAAGAGCTAACATGAACATGAGGCATGACTGTCCTTCTTCCCTCCTTCATATGAAAATCTCGAACTTGCCGAAGAAGGCACAATTTAGTCAATACCCAGCCTAAATATAAGCTTTTAATTGGGCTTCTAAAATTGCACTTGAGCTTATATTTGATTCATTAAAGTTGAATATGTTTTATTTTAACAACAGAGAACAAGGTACAATACTCCATTCATCCATTCTATGTCCCCTTTTAGTACAGCAATCTCATACAGTGTTGTCACTACAGCTGTGAAGGAGAAAACATTTAAGGCAAGAATATCATACTGTTACATATTATGCAAACAAACTGCCAAACTGCCAAAACAAACTGCCAATACAAGATGTCAACAAATCAGTTGTTGCCATCACAAAACACCTGCATATGGCAATGAGTGAACCCTTTGTAAAACAATTTCCACTTTCCCTAAAAAAACAAAACTACAAATGCGGTCATTTGTCAAAATGACATTTGGCAATGTCAAAGCAAAGTAAACCCAGTACCTGCATAAACTTCAGAGAAAAGCATGATTCTTTGAGAATGGTACAACTGCTAGCAAGAGAAGCAAATCATCCAACCAAGAATGTTTTACATTGCTCTTCCTTTAATATGAGAGTCAGAAATCCAAACAGGAACTGATATTAGCTGCACCAGATCACCTGATCGTCACTTCAATTTTTCTCTCCCTGTTCCAAAAACACAATTGGGATTTCATAAGAGAAGTTGCCTAAAAATAACTAGTGAACAAGTGAAACCAGAAGAAGCCTCCCCATGATCTTTGACTACAGCCTCTCTGTTGTGTCTATGTCTGATACATGTTTGGATACTCTGTTACAAGCTTGCATAGCCTGGCAATAAAACCAGCCCCTCGTTCTCCACTTCATTTTGTACAGAGGGTCTGGACATTTGGTAGGGAGATTCGATTGCTTGCTGGAGGTGTTTAAGTTTAAAAAGATTGGATCAGCCTTGAGTGATAGCCTGCCTTGACTGATAGCATTCTAGCTCTGCATTCACCACCCTCTGTTTCCTGACTGGACAGGTTAAAATGCCTCCTGAGACAACAAACTCAATAGGATCCAGACTAGCACTGTAGGGAGATGATATCGAGCGGAAGTGAGTAAAGCTTGCATGACACCAACAAACTTGTTACCCTTCCACAAGACTGTTGTTGTCTAACTCAGCCAGAAGCATTATCTTTCTCCACCTCCATTTTGGTTATGCTCCTGAAAGACTTACCAGTCTTTGAGGGACCCTTGGTCTCAGTTGAGGTCTCATCCTCTCCTCTGTCAAAGGGGTTGACGAGACCTTGGCGAAAGCGGGCAAGTCTCTCATCGTATTCCATCTCACTGACTACATCTGAGAAGCAGATGCAAAATGTTGTAAACATTAATTTTTCATTTACTTTTACAGTGATGATAATGTGGACTTTTAACAAAACTGGTCTTCTAATAACTGATTGTGTGCAGGGCAGACTCCACATTTGGTAAAGGTAAATTGGGCAAAAAAACTAAAAGCACTGTACATCCGTTCTTTAGGAATCAACTTCGGGAAAATAAGAAATTCGTGACACAGGATATCAACAATCCATTGTGTGTCTGATTCATACGTCAACAGCAAATAATTTCACAACTTAATAGTTCACAGTCTTAAACACAATGTGAGTGAGATAGTTAAAAGGTGTAAGGAAGGGAGATCTAAGAAACACACAAAAATGGAACATTGTGACTGACTCGTTTAAGGTATGTTGACCGCTAAAACAGGTTAGATAGACCTTACACAAGACGCTATTCTCCATTACAGTAGACAAGTCCTAATAATCTGGACACTTCCGAATGACTTCGCCTGAATTCTATAACGTTATCACATATTTAGCAAAACGCCTATCGATGACATTACACATTAATTTTAAAATGCATTAGTGACTGAGTCAAAAGGTTTTGTATAACGTTAGCTTGCTGGCTATAGAGGGAATGTGTATGTGTACGAAAATGATAACAGCTAATACATTCACAACCCAACAACAACGACTGAAAAGCATTCATCTGAGAAATTAATGCTTTTGACATTTTAAGCTTTAGCCTATGTGAATATGGTATGTGGCTTCCGTTTGCAATTCAAAAATGACGAGTAACAGAACAGCAAGAAAAAAGCTAGCCACATATACAGAAAACAAATGTCTTGTTTGGCGGCTTAGCAATTTAGCTAACTCGCTGGCCTACTGACGTTAACGCCTAGATGGTGCCAACTGCTTACCTCATGGTAGTATTACAAACAAGGATAAATGGCACCCCCTCTGCGAAATGATTCTAAAACTTTAGCGCTTTAATCCGTTTTGTCAGACAAGGAAATTCCTCTTGTTTTGCAACCTGGAAAACAGCAGCATCACCAGTGCCCTGAGAACTCAAGCATGAAATTGGTTGAGTCATAGGCAGGAGGGACATCTAGTGGACAGACTTTGTCAGCAAATACTGTATAGCTTATTAGGCATGTTCATGTTTGGCGATGAGAATGAAATGTGCCAATCATTCTCAGTTGTTTCATCATTGTTATTGCACGGACATTTGTATATTTAACCTGCTAATGAGTACTGTTTTGTAACACCCTACTGACACCACGACTGCCCTCACACAGCCCCTTGCCCAGGTCCCCCAACACAACCTTCACAGTTTGTCAGACCCACGCCCACCTCAAGAAATCTCCACTACTCGCATCGTCACACAACCCTGGCAACCTTAACTAACCAAATCACTCATGACCCCCACCCTTCCCACACAGCCACCACCCTCCAACCCCTGCCCACCATCATGCAGCCCTACATCACACAGCCTCTCCACCCACCTCCTACTGCTCTCCATTCTCTTTACGCCCTAACAGTTAGTCAGTAACTAACGGAACGTTGTATGTGCCAATAAAACTACTTGAACCCTAAAATCCTTGCATCGTTAGATTTCCTCTCTTGCACAGTTGATGAAACAACGAAATACAGACTCAAAACGACAGGAAAAATGAAAGTGTCCCTATATGCAAGTTCCTGAATGGAGGCCTTTTGGCATGAGATTCAGTGGGGGTTCACAAAACATTTTGCTGATGTATGCAGCTTTTGCTGAACACTGTTTGTCTTTAGTGTGTTGTTTGAAGCTATGGCCTGCCCTGTGCTGAGCCAAATGGATAATGTCTGTTACCAACCAGAATAAAAGTACGCAAAGCAAAACTATTGTCTAGATTTTGTCCACAGTTCACATACATCAAAGTACTAGGCCTATTAGTATTCCATTCTCGTATACATGCACTGTCTTCTTTTGTCTGTGCATCTCCTGTACATTATACTATGATAATTGACAATAATCCCCATGTACTGTATTTTGTAAATTGCCTCTACTGTATACTGTCTATATGATGTTCAACATATTGTTGACATGTAAACATGTCTGTTTTTTGTATAGAGTAACACCATCAGTCAATCATTTCTTGAGCGGACCACCACACTCAGCCAACCCTGATTCTGATTCTCATTCTAATGCTAAGTGGTAGCATGGAATGACTTCTCAGATTCATCTGGCTCTGATGCAGGCTACAACCTCTAAAAAAGACACTGTAGTCATTGATTGTGGTCTTACCGATTCACTTTGGTATCTTGCCTTTCAAGTGATGACTGTGCATTTGTAGTGTTATAGTCCACTCTAAGTAGTACTTCCTCCTTCCAGTTAGTCAGATCTGCACAGACAGGATGTATGAGTCCCCTGGGGTTGGCTGTACCCCTCAGTAAGATTAGTTTCTTTGACCTCGTTCTGATATGGGCCTAAATGATTCAGCAGCATTTTTCTTTATTGCAGGATGCCATCCTTTTTTTCTTTCTAGAAAGTAATTATCTCTAAGTATATGGGTAGGAGTATGTGCCAAAGCAGTAATAAATCGAACATATTGCATGGCATCTACAAAGAGAGGAACAGAGCACTTAATATGCCCTAAGGTATCTTCCATTCGAGTGCAATATATGTAGAGGAAAGCATGATTTGTCTTACTGATGGCAGGGAATCCAGCCTTTGATAGGGAGCATCTGTAAGGTTGGATTGTTGTGCTCAGAAATTGAGCTTACAAGAAGTGATTTAAACAACCTCTAAAACATAATTTAAGTGGTTCCTGTTCATTAAGAGTTTTTTTTTCTTAACAGACTCATCTAGTCTGACCTAAATTCAACACATTTCTAAATTCGTCTAGGGGCAATGGATGTTACCCTCAAATCAGCAGCCATGCAAAGCCACAGAAGGGTCACTGTTGTCACACTGGCTATCAAAGCCGTCTCTGTGCAAGAAACTCTTTTGTAGGCTATGTATACTGCTGTTTCACCAACATGTGATCAACAAACACGTCTTTCAGTGGAAGTCACTAAAGGGGAAATGGGGAGACAAATGCATGGAGAATTTTTTTTCACACTATGTCAGTGCCATATTTCAACTCTAGGGAGAGTTTAGCTCTAGGCACATATATTTTACTGAGTTATGTAGGTCAGAGGTTCTCAAACTTTATTGGACTGGGGACCCCTCATGGAGCAGTAAAATTTCCAAGTACCCCTCATAATCGCAATACAAATTTACCATACAGGCTTATATCCATTTTTGCTTTGTTAGATGCTGGATGCTATTTTGTAGCAAACTTTTTCACGGACCACCTGGCAATGCTCTGCAGACCCCTGAGGGTCCCTGGACCCAGTCTGAGAACCAATGATGTATGTCAGGTATATGTGGTTTAGTCATGCAGTTTTCCTTTGTATTTCATTCAGTGTGTTCAGGGTTGTCTCCTTCGGCATCCTAATTGCAGTTGTATCTGCACTTTTTACCCTTTGACTGTCCTAAATTCAAGGACAAAAGGAAAAGGTTTGCATGAGAAAAGCATGTTGGTCTTAAGAGGTAAGTACAATATAAATGTTGCCTGAGATCTATCTATTTTTCAAACATCTTTTATTTTTGTTTCATCAGTCAGTACTTTCAACATGTCAATACGAGATGTTGCAATACAGTCAGGTGTTACTGGTGGAACTGCCACTTAAGAACTCAAGAACAGCTAAACAAAGCAGGAGTGAGATATGCAGACAGGGTAAGGCAGGGAGGTATATTTTTGGTCCTCTAAAGACACTGTGGTTTTCTAAAGAATGTCCGACACATCTGGAGGGGGCGCTCCTAACCCTGGGTCTCTGACTCTTCCTCGTCGTCTTCATATAGTTCGCCTTCCTCATCTGCAGTGGCATCCTGGTACTGCTGATACTCGGACACCAGGTCATTCATGTTGCTCTCAGCCTCGCTGAACTCCATCTCGTCCATGCCCTCGCCCGTGTACCAGTGCAGGAAGGCTTTACGGCGGAACATAGCAGTGAACTGCTCCGAGATGCGTCTGAAGAGCTCCTGGATGGCCGTGCTGTTGCCGATGAACGTGGACGACATCTTGAGGCCTCTCGGCGGGATGTCGCAGACTGCCACTTTCACATTGTTGGGGATCCACTCCACAAAGTAGCTGCTGTTCTTGCTCTGGATTGCAAGCATCTGTTCGTCCACCTCTTTCGTGGACATGCGGCCACGGAACACGGTCGCCACGGTGAGATAGCGGCCGTGGCGGGGGTCGCAGGCAGCCATCATATTCTTGGCATCAAACATCTGCTGGGTGAGCTCAGGAACAGTGAGAGCGTGGTACTGCTGGCTCCCCCTAGCTGTCAGAGGGGCAAAGCCAGGCATGAAGAAGTGCAGGCGAGGGAAGGGCACCATATTCACTGCCAGTTTACGCAGATCAGCATTGAGCTGGCCGGGGAAGCGGAGGGATGTGGTAACTCCACTCATGGTGGAGGACACAAGGTGATTGAGGTCGCCATAAGTGGGCGTGGGCAACTTGAGCGTACGGAAGCAGATATCGTACAGCGCCTCATTGTCGATGCAGTAGGTCTCGTCCGTGTTCTCCACCAGCTGGTGGATGGAGAGTGTAGCGTTGTAGGGCTCCACAACAGTGTCAGATACCTTGGGCGAGGGCACCACACTGAAGGTGTTCATGATGCGGTCAGGGTACTCCTCCCGGACCTTGCTGATGAGCAAGGTGCCCATGCCTGAGCCTGTTCCTCCACCCAGAGAATGGGTGAGCTGGAAGCCCTGCAAGCAGTCACAGTTCTCACATTCTTTCCTCACCATGTCCAGTACGGCATCCACCAGCTCAGCGCCCTCTGTGTAGTGACCTTTGGCCCAGTTATTTCCTGCCCCACTCTGACCTACAGGACAAAGAAGGCACAGCAGAAAAATGTGAATGCTGGCAATATACAGGCACTCCTAGTCAAAAATTCAGCTGTTCATAAAAAGGCAGAGAGAAACATTTAGGATGTTAAAGAATTAGAATGTAACATACTGTTTAAGTTTATGACCCTGTGAAATATGGCATTTCATTATATGGATAGTGTTGTCTTCTGTAGATTGCAGACATTCTCGAAAAGCCTCGATAAATAAATTATGCATAGGGATTCACAATGTTGGATTTTTGCTGATATTCAATATCCCCATGTTTTGAAACTCATTTTGGCCGATTGCATTAGCGCATATAGTTTTAGATACAGAAAACAACTGCATCAAACTGTATTATACTAACCAAAAATGAAGTTATCTGGTCTGAAAAGATGGCCAAAGGATCCACAGCGGACACTGTCCATGGTACCAGGCTCCAAATCCACCATGATGGCTCTTGGGACATACTTGTTAGCTGAAAAGAGACGGGGAGATTTTGAGGAGTAAAATAACAGACAATCTTCTTATGTTACAGAGAAACATATAATTGTTTCTATTTTGGAAATCATATTTTCTTGTCTGGGCATCATCTTCAGTTAGCAGTTCCTTCTCTCAATCTTATTTTCCGTGTTTTAGTGAAAACATCTGATGTACTGTTGTACATGAAAGTATAAAATTTTTGTATGACCAAGTAACGTTTTTTCCACTGGCTCTTACACAGAAACCTGAGAGACTAACTGTGGAACATAAATTTGATTTCTTGCAGGACTGTGACCACAGCTGCATTGGTAGTCACAGCTGAGGCTGTTGGCAGCAGTTTCATCTTTAGAAATCTCTAGCCATGATCCAGGGTCCATAGTTTCAATACAGAACATTTCCAAGACCTGTCATTATTAAATACAGAGAATACCTTGTGTCAGGACAAGGGTATTTCTGCTTTAAGCACAAAATGCCAAGCTAAGCCTTTTTAATGCAGATGCTCAAGCTTTGCACACCAGACTGCCTGACATGAAATGCACAAAAAATATGAGCGATATAAACACCTCTTCTAATTAAGATGCTGAGTTTAATTTCAAATGAACATGGTTTTGACTGCAAACAAAATAACTAAACTGGTAAATGGCAGTGTTGCATTTCCTTTATCTGTATCCATTGGAAGCAAACTTACTGAATGCCTCGTTATAATAGACATTGATTCTCTCCAGCTGCAAGTCTGAATCTCCCACGTAGTTCCCAGAAGGGTCTATGCCATGCTCATCACTAATCACCTCCCAGAACTCAGGGGACACAAAACAAAGAGGTTATCATCAACATCAACTGTGACAAGAGTACATAAAAACTATCCAATTTCTGCTTCCAGTTCTAGGCCAATATGATACCTAGTAGCCTACTTCTGGACAGATAAATCAAAAGCACATTTGTGAGAGTGAGATGGTGAAAGAAGACTGAAAGAGAACACGGTTTTGATGTCTAACTATAGCATCTGTGCCTCGTATTACTGCTTTGTTCACAAAGCACATTCTGGAGACAGAGGAGGTAAGTGAAAGTCAGAGATGTATTGATCCTGAGGGGACAAGCAGCTGTGTGTGTGTGTGTGTATGTGTGTGTGTGTGTGTGTGTGTGTGTGTGTGTGTGTGTGTGTGTGTGTGTGTTTGTGTGTGTGTGTGCGTGTGTGTGTGTGTGTGTGTGTGTGTGTGTGTGTGTGTGGAGTGCGTGTTGGACCTGATCAGAATGTAGGGAGTGTCTAGGGATGGAGAGAAACCATGAGACAGACAAAACCAAAGAGAGTGAGGGCCATCCATTCCAAGCAGTTTGAGACAGAACAAAACTGGAGACAAAGAACCCAGGCACAGGCCAGAGGATGACACTAAGAGAGCTCACACTGTGACATGATGGATTCCTCTGATGTCACCTCCCTCAAAACAGCATTTTTTGACCCAGCAGGTGAAGCTAAGTGCCACATGTTTTAACACTGTCACAGAGAAAAGATCAACCGGGTAAGTAAGCACAGCTCCCATTTTAGCTCCCGTTGTCCTGCTTTTTTAATGTCCAAGAGGAGGGAGTGGGCCAAATCCCTTTTTTCAGTCTGCTTCCAAAGAGTCACAGCGAGCATAATCACAGGGGCATGACTCAACGGCCGACAGCGCACAGCCACCACACATAGACAATGTACTTCCTCACTACCTCATTATGAGTCGCTGGAGATCATGTGACTGGGGTCAAGCCTCACTGAGCAGCCCTGTACAAAGATGGACAGGTTATCTGTCATTTCTGAGGTGAGCCTAAAAAAAGTTAGTGTTACAGTTTTATTTGAAAGGATTCAGTGTAAGTACACAAGTGTTAAGTTTCTCAGCTACATAGAGTGAAAAGTATAAATTCTATTGAGAACAAAGTGTGTGATGTAAATAATGACCTCATTTGCAATATGCAAGAAGGTGCATTCTCTAGACAGGACCATAGTATAGTATAGTACAGCTTAGTATAGTAGGATCATAGTATTCAGTGACAAACCACATGTATCACCATCATATCAACATACCATATCAGCATTGACAAAATGTAGTACTTTTTACTGTCATTTTCTGACTGCCCCAGATCAAGATCAAACGTGTGTTGCTCAAGCAACCAGAAAGCTTACAGGACGCATCTTTAGAACTCATATGGAAATGTTGGCTAACCTTTCAGTGAATTCACTGTGAACATCTGACAGTTTGAATGACTTAATTGGAAAACGAGAGAGATGCATTATGTTCTGCGCCATCTCCCATACATCAATGGAAGCAATTTTTTCACGCATCTTGACTGTAAAAAAATGTTCGTGCGCCATTTGACACAGAATGCAACATGTTTAGGCCACAGGGGGAAGAAAAAGAATTTCATATGGCGAAGGTTTCCATTGGGTTCAGCGTTAACGATATGCAATTATCATTTTAGACATCAAATGACATTATCTCACAAAAATGCAAGTCATTTAGATAAAGGACAGTACCCAAAATCTTCCGAACTTCTGCAATCGCACTCCACCACTAATAACATAACCTTTTCACAATATGAATGCATAAAAACTGGATGGATATGAATGTGTTACATTTATAACCAGCCTCTACTTTCCGTGCTGGAAAAAGCTATGGTTTTAATGTCGGGAGAACAGTAGGCTAATATAATGTGCGCAACAGCCATGCGTATTTAGCTTGCGGTGTCATTTCCATAGTCTACACACACACACACAAAAAAAAAAAAAAAAAAAACTTGTCACGGCACGTCCATAATCGTACATTATAGTGTGTTACATTATCGTTTACAGAAAGCCTTCGTGAAAGCACACACAAAGACTGACAAGACTGCATACGTCTTACTGTCTTACTAATTATTCGGTGTGATGCATGTCCACGTAAAGATCAAATATGTCACAGCCCATATTAACAACTTCAATGTAACGTGAGAAGCTCATGTGATTTTCATAAATTAAAAAAATACCTTAGTTCCAATTTGATTGCCGCACTGGCCAGCTTGAATGTGGACGATTTCTCGCATTGTGTCCCTTGAGGTGTTGCTCTGTTGTATGAAGTAGCCAGCAAAAGTATTATACGGTGCTGGCTAAGCTTTACATGTGTAGACGCAGATCATCAGCTCTGTCTACTTTGACCAGGGGATGCTAATGTTTCTCCCTCATGACGTCATTGTAGGGATGAAACATGTGGGGCATCGGCCAATAGGAAGCGCAGAAAAGTAAATCTCTGCAACTTCATGCTGTCTGACGGAGTAATGTTGACAGCATCAGCAACCAAGCTATGCATTTCACTGTGGCGCATCAGGTTTTCTTAAACCTGTAGAGCACAGACGCAGGTAACGTCCTAATATTTTTCAACACAAAGTGTCTGCATTAGGCTAATGTTGCATATAGAATTCAATTCATTCACAAAGAGCTTGTATAGAATATACCCTTGACCCATTTCAGCATCTGACCTCTAAACACAAATTTGATCTCTTTCGAAAGACACGAATTTGCACTAAGGGCTGTAAAACGTTGGCAAATTGTAATTTTTAATGCTGTATCATACGCTGAGTCATTTCATTGCAAATTTTAGAGATGACATGACTAGCCTTTATGCTGTTCAGACTAACCCGTCACTACCTTTACAGGAGTCTATTTGCTTCTCAGCTGACTCAATGCACTGGTTTTGTTGTAAATCTTCCTTTGTGTAAACTGTACTCAGTGTGGCTCTTTGTTCTGAAGGGAATTGTCCCCAGAGAGATAGTGTCTATAAGCTATTAGCTCAACAAAATATCCCTTACTCATTCTTGCTTCACCCAAGTGTGTGTGTGTGTGTGTGTGTGTATGCGAGCGCACGTGCATAATTTTTTAATGCTTATACTCATTCCTATCAGACAGGCACAAACAATCTCATAACTGGTCAAACTGCTTTTACTGTAATGCAGGCATAGTCTGCATTAGAAGCTTCCTATTTGCTTGGCCTTACTGATTTATTCATGGGGACTGGGAAGCAGAGTTACATTTTCAAAGCATGCCTGTTCTGTTGCAGACAGATGATGTCCCTCAAGGACAGCAATAGGCTACAACATGGGTAGGACATTCACCACACACACACACACACACACATTTCTCACATGTAGTTGTGTAGTAAAAGGTGACATGGCATGAGTCACTGGAAGCATAAGAGTTTTACAACTCTAGCACAGATGGTAGAGATCAGCTTAGACCCAGATGTCTGGAGCTTCAGGCTAGATGAAGATGCTAATCATGCCCATAGTAATGCAAATTTGACAGCTAGGGACTTACACTAACCAGCTGTTAACTCAGTATAGCTAACAACAGAGATTCTTCAGGAACTTACCCAAACTACAATCTTTGTATCTCTGTATCATTTTCATTATTTTCTGGTATGTTTTTTAGATAAAGAATGGCAAAATGCCTCAGACAGGAAGTGACTCCTTCTTAAACCATCTCAGTGGTACTCGGAGAGGAGGTCACACCTCTGACTAACAGCAGGCTTGCCTTAACAACAAAAGAACTGGCTACTAGTGGGGGTCTGAGCACATGGACATATGGTAAAGTCCCAGTCACATAATATAGATGGTGGACAAACTGCAAAGCATTGGAAAAACAAATAAATAAGGTTAAACAAAAAGGGTTATGAAGGTCTGGGCAAAATTAGCACATTTATAAAAATAAATAGAAGAAATGACTAGAGGTAAATTTGCAAACTTCAAACCAAACTACCAGCCAGAAATACAGGGCTTGAGATAAATGAAATAATGGTAAACATATATTTAATCAAAATGAGATGTTTTTTAAGTTTCCATGTTTGTCAATTCATCACTCTCTGCCTGCCATATCCAGCCCTGTGGAGGGTTAACTTGTGAGTATGATGACAAGATCTTATGGGACCCCAAACACAGCTGCAGTGACTGGCAGCTACTCTCTCTCTCCACTGAATGCTATACTCACTTTGTTTCCATAGTTACAAACATGGAGCTGGAACACAGCCCTACTGACAACATCCTCATTTAGTTAAAAAATAAAACAAAAAACACTTCCTCACTAGTGGCAAGGTAGTTCTGTTTCAGAAGTTTAAAAGCCTGAATATGAGATTATTAAATGGGAATGTGTGTCAAGTGTAGATAAAATCTCCGTAAATCTCTGTACTCCGTTCTGGCAGCTTTTACAATAAATGTTGACTCATCACGGGCTGCATTAGAGGCTTTCTTCCGCATGTGACACATTTTATTGATCAGTGCTCTCTGGAGCAGGTGGAGTACAGTTTTTACATGCGAGCATGCTGCTCCCATTTCAGACAGATGGTGCCATTCAATATCAGAAGGGCAGGATATGCGAAGAAGCCTCTAGGGCAGTCCTACAAATACACACACACACGCACACACACACACACACACACACAGTGTTCACTAGTGTGAAGCCTGCTGATGGCAGTGTGTGCTCACCCCATAGTCTGAATCCTGATAATGACCCTCTCTGTAAGCTGCTGCAGGTGGAAGTTTCAGGACATAGGACTTAGGGGGGGGAGGGCTTACAATTACCCTAATATCTCTGCTATGTCATATTCATATGCCAATCAACTGTGTTTAGGGTGGAATGTATGTTCTCATTCCTGTTCTCATTCTTTCTCTTGGTTCTGCATTCTTCCTGCTTCCTTTGTCTGAGGTCATTCTACCTGGCTCTGTATAAACACATGATGTTCCTGTAGAAGAGAGGCTGCCCTAGGACAGCTCTGGAGTACTGCAAACTCATCACTTTTATGACCATAGAAATCATATTTTTTCTATGAATTCCTGTGGCAACATATTCATTTATCAGCATTACCCATCAGTCATTATGTGCTGGCTTTGCTAGTGGGTCATGCTGTCAGTAGTCAGTAGTTTGGGAGTGCTGATAGCACTGTGTGTGTGTCTGTCCTGCATGCTGCTGCTAGTGGACTTCCTATGCCAGTGCCTCTGTGTACAGCCACACACACACACACACACACACACACACACAGAGAGAGAGAGAGAGAGAGAGAGAGAGAGAGAGACATAAAACTATTTAACATTTTAACTATTTAACATTTAACATTTGAGCTGCTATACCATGAAAACCAGCACAGTAATGCTATGAATCATATGATGACTAATCTGATTGTCTTGGGCATAATTGGGCAGAATTGCAAGAAGCTATTATTATTAGTAGTAGTAGTAATAGTAGTAGTAGTAATAGTGTAATTATTTGTGTGTGTGTGTGTGCCCTCTTGTGGTAAGACCCTTACAGTGAGAGTTGCAATAGCAGGAGCCATCAACCAAATTTGGTCAGAACTTCATGCAAAATCATGCATTGTACACATTAATGAAAAATATTAATCTGTGAAATAATGCTTTTATGTGTCACTGATTTCTGTCCCTATGTAAGTTATTTAGTCCGAGGAACAACTAACAAGCTTTACTGCTTTATGGTTTCAGTCCTGTGATCATGAGAAAGCTCTTGATATGCTCATTTTATGGGATAGGTTCATTGCATGGTCGATTAGTAGACCATGTTTGGCAAATAAAGGGATACAAGGCAACATTTTAGGTTAATTTATCAGCTTCATGGTCACTTTTATGGTTAAATGTCCCATTACGGGGTGAATGAAGGCTCTTTCCGCACCTTCTATCGCTTAATCGCACAGTTACAAGCACTTGCAGTTTGAAAATGCGTGTCATATTAAATGAAACTTAAACTGAATGAAACTGAAATCAGTTCAATATTACCTTGTCAGTCACCACAACTCCACGAAAATTATCATTGCTGGTTCCTGTGTTTTGGTTTGCAAACAAATCCACACAGATTGGTGAGAATGTGAGAATCGGCGTCTGTAGGGGGAGCTCTGGAGGTTTAAAAAAAAATTGCAGGCTTGCCTGGTACCGCTTGCTACATGCTACATGATATGCTGTGGGTAAACACGTTAGCAAAGATTCCATAATTAGATTCATTTTGGAAGAAATCATTGGAGATCAAGCTGTGGAAAAATTGAGGAGAGAATTGCAGTGGTCTCAAGGAAACAGTTGTTTAGATAATCAGAATCCAATGTAGATCGTATAGGTCAGACTGCAAACACGGTGCATGTTTTTGGCTATCAGGCCTTTAATAGCCAATATGTTATCATAAATACCAACATCTCATTTTCACCTTAATGTCATTAAGAATGGCAAAAACCTTGCAGTTACTGGTTTATTTTTGTTATATTTCTCAAATTTAGGATGCATATGTATGCCCTGTATCATGGCTGTTTTGTGGTGCAGCTAAGCCTTTGAATTGCATACTTAGTGTGCTGATGTGAACCTCTTCATGTCTGGAAGTGTCCATATACTCTTTGCAAATTTGCATTGTCAGCCTTGTTTGATGTACTGGTAAATGCATATTCTGGAAAGAGACGATAATCAAATTTACCTTAGTTCTGCATTGTCACTGATGCTGGACTTTAGGCATAGCATTAAATATAGATGAGACACCCATGATTGTTAATTCAAAGTTTAGCTAACTGTTTAGGAATATAATTGTTTCCATCTTGAGTTATGTCTGAGAACGACCTGGTACAAAACCCTTTATATATGCCAGTTACATACCTTCTTCTATTCTTTATTTACTTACTACTCTTATTTACTCTGTCTCTTCTTGATGCTACGTAGTCCAGAAGGAGACTGTTGCTGTCCCTCCAGATCTCTTGACACTAGCATGTGGATGAATAACAATGACAGCATGTTCTTAGGTTGCCCACTGAAAGCTGTAACTCAGACAATGAAAGACATCTTCACATTCTTCATGCATGCTGAGAAACAACATAGAATAGGCCTATATTTTTAGGGGGTGTGCCTTTGGCCTTTTAGCAGTAGGCCTATTAGGGAAGGAATATTGTGACTGCAATGCATTACGTAGTTCCTTAAAAGATAAGTTACAAATAATGTTCCTTAAAATGACATTTTACTCTGTAATTTCCTATTGAATGTATGGGGAAAGAGTTTGAGATGCTGTTGTGGGGTGGTCACTGCTACTGATGTTAGCAGGGGCCACTGTGAATATAGCTAAGCATTGTTTGGTACTGTGATCTCTACATATCTTCCATTATTAGAAAGAGTTTCCACTGCCTTTGGCAGTAATAGAAATATGCTATGTCAAAAGAAGCATTTAATGATATTATGCTGGCTTTAAGTGTTGGGAAACACCAGATTGACAGACAGATAGATAGATAGATAGATAGATAGATAGATAGATAGATAGATAGATAGATAGATACTATATTTACTTTTATTATTTTACTTTATCTCTTATAGGAGGAACCTATCCAAGCCCAAAATATTCTGTCTATGAAATAAAGCAATGTCTCACACAATGAAAAAGACATAAAAATTACTATCTATTGCTAATTACTATCAGCTAAAGACCCATCTTGCAAGTTTTAACAGAACTTACTTAATTCATTTGACCGCAAAACAAAAACCATAATGACATCTTTCCACCAAGTCTCAGGAAAACCAGGCTTGTAGTTTTTGCACATCCTGCATCCAAACCAACTGACTGAAAGAAGAAAGACAAACCAAACAGTAAACATAATCTGCTCGGTGCAGGTAATGGAATGGAAAATCCAGTTTTCACACCTATTTGGGTGTATTAACTGTTCCTAGTTACACCTATCAGAGACTAATAAAGAGGGTGTGCTGAACAGACCATTGTACTTAAAAAGGGCATGACCAAGTACAAAGAATCCTGAGTGAACAGACACATCAGATCAGACCAAAACAGCTTAAGAACATTACATGGCAAGTTATCATGTCAGCCCCTCCTCCCTCCAACACACACACACACACACACACACACACACACACACACACACACACACACACACACACACACACAGGCTACAGCAGGGAGCAATAAAGCCTAGCTGTCATATAGGTCTGGCTGCTGTAATTCTAAAGTATGTGTACACAATGTCAACTGCAAATTCTTGCCTCTGTTCTCACTGTAAACCATTAGTGGGAAGACCTCAAAGGGTAACGGCTGATCAGTCATTAATGGCTCAGGCCATAAGCATAGTGTCTGTGTAAGTAACTTGAAATAGACAAAAAAAGCTCTCTTCAAAGTGTTAGTGTTGTTTTGAGGGAGAGATGAAAACATGGACATGTGACTGACTAATGACCAGTTTAGTCATGACAGCAGGGGGTATACTATGAAGCTAGGTTACTAGCTGAACTGGGTAACTTCTGGAGTAAAAGCTGATCTAAAAACATGTCACTTCAGAAACAACTGATGCTCAATGGAAGGTTCTTTTAGGGATCAGGGTAACCTTGCTTAGTAGTATAGGCCCCAGGACTAAAGATGTGTAAACAACACAGCTGATATACTTCTCAGCCTATCTGTGACATAGAGAAACAATTTGAAGATTTTTAAAAATGTAGGTGTGTTTCAGAAAGGAGATGTATGTATGGATGAGACAGGAATGATAGGTTTGATTCTGAACACACAGGCAGAATTACTGTACCTACACTGGCTAAAAAATTGATTTGGCATTGAGAATGTAGACCAATGTTTGGTGACAATATACCATATATACTATACATTACAATGTAATACTAATTTAATACATCTTAAGTGTCATTTAAGGGTAGCACATAGTCAGTTATGAAAACAAGATGTAATTACAGATGTATTCAAATTCATCATTTCCAGCACCCGTAGCATTGTCCCAGAGATAAAATAGACATTTATCTTAACAAAAACTGTTTGTTTACTTCAAACCATATCATTACTGTATTTTACAAAGAGAGCAAAGGCACCAAAATATCTTAGGCTGCCCTGAGGGTGTCTCAAGAAACTCGTGATTGAGAGGGATAAATTGGACACATTTCACTTCCTCAGGCATACTTGAATTCATGCTCACACCACTCTAATAAACAGCAACCCAGTGTCTTGTGCCTGTTGCTAATTAAGTGCTTTGCCTGTCCATTTACAGGGAGCACGCACGCATTCATGTGCCATGCATAGATGATGATACACAGCAAACTCTCTCTCTGCACATTGGTTCAAAATGTTTGCAGAGGCCATTGAGCAACTTTGCTGCAAAGACATTTTCATTTTTTAATTAGATTTTTTACTTTAGATGAATGAACTCCCCAAACCTGTGAATTAAGTGACATCTACTGTATGTGAACATTGGGTGAAAGGTTAGTAAAGTGCAATCTGTCAATGTCAGTCTTGATAATTATGTCCAGACTGACTGAATTCAGTAACAACTATATTATTGATCTACCCACAGTTTAACTTGTTTTGTTTCGTTTTGCTTCCAAGATTTGCTTTGTGACACTTTCAGATAATCTGCGTTGTCACTAATCTGTGCACTTGTTTCTCTACCTTACTTTAAAGAAGAGAAACAGATGGTAGATTTGTGGTATTCTGTCACCTTTAGCATGTTTCCCAGAGGAATGTCATGATGGTCGCCTTGCACTGCCTACACAGACACAGGTCATTAGTTCAGTTAAAACAATGGATGACTTGTAAACTGAAAGAGGACAACAGTTAATGTCATAAATGAAACTTCCTAGAGAGTATCCAATGGATTTTCATTGCAAGTTGTTGGACATCCCCCCAAGAACACCCCCTAGAAAACCCACAAAATGTTGTAAAAGAGACATGTATGTAGAGTAGAGGACATAGAGTGTTGTATGCAGAGAGGATATCCCAATTTGTCATCAGTGCATTCTCTGAAGAGAAACTATGCATTTATTTGAAACAAACACTTTGTTGATTACTAATATTGACATAAATAGGTTGCTATAAGTATAGCTATAAACAGTTCTTTGGTAGACATGACCATACAAAAATAGAGGCAGGACAATGTGTTAGACATTTGGTCCTAAAAAACTGTAGCCTATCATCTAGAAACATCTGATATTTGGAACTATGTCTTTCACTGTAAAATAATTTGGTTGTGTGTATATATATATGTGTCTAAAGAGGCAGAGAGGTATTCACGTAAAGACTCAAAACGTGTTTACTGAGGCTGTATCGTTAAGAAAATAAAAATCTTTACATATAGCCAGAAATAACCGTTAAAGTAAAATTAAAACCGTCTTTGCTCTACTGAAATAGTAGTGAAATGGGGTTACGTTGGAAGACATCCAATAAAACTATTTAATAACAAATGGTGGAATTAAATCTTCCTTATGTTTAATATACTGTGGAAAGCCTACGCCATTGCACATTAGGCTATTTACATCGCCTAAGCCTTTTCAATTAAAAATGACAGACTGCAAATCTTACTGTAAACATTTAAAACATTTAAAACTGTTCTTGGGTATAGAAATATTCTTGCGTCCTCAGTTTCATCCCAGTTTCATAAAATTACTATACCATTACCACAACATACAATGTGCACCGTTTAAAAATGGAAATTAAACAGAAAAAACGGAAAACAATTCAAATGAATTTTGTTGTGGAGAGCGGGTGTGATTGTACAGTCGGTCTTCACTCACAGTTTACACAAAGAGGATTATTCTGTCTTTAAGAACGTTTCAAGTTATCTTTTCAACACGTTTGCGAGGTTTTATTATTCAGTTCCAGTCATAGTCCACTTCAGTGTATCCTCTCCATGATAACAAAGATAGCATCTGTAATGTATTAATGTTACTGTTAAATCTGGTCCGTGTTCTCTCACCTGAATCAAAATCTACATCACAAAACACCAAGAGCAGAATATGAGTTCCTTCAGCGTTTTTCGTAGCTCCTGGCTACGGTATGCGTAAATCAGTGGATCGATTAAGGAGTTGCAAATGATGAGAATCAGGAATAGGTTGAAATAGCTGAAGAAACACTTGCAGTTAGGGTTTTCGGGGCACGTAAGTATCAAGATGAGGTGAAGGAAAAATGGACCCCAGCAAATGATGAAGACCCCCAACAAGATGGTCAAAGTGATTGCGCCTTTCATACTTGTGGCTTGTCGGCGACTCTTGTGGAAAGCCATGATGCGCCTGGAGTGGACGTGCGCCAGGATGAACATGTGCAGATAAAGCACAGCTGTGAAGACTAAGGTGATGAAGAAGAAAGTGACCAGGCAGATGATGACAGCATTGTAGGTGTAGTAGAAGATAAAGAAAGTGCTGGCGGTGATGCTGGCCGACCACACAACGATAATGATGGTGATTGCGCGCTGGGTCGTCATGATGCTGTGATAGCGCAGTGCGTAAAATATGGTGATGTAGCGGTCAGCGGCGATGGTGCTAAGGAAAGACAGTGAGGACACCACCGAGCTACATATCATGATGTCTATAACATTGTCCAAGTGTTTCATCATGCTTGGTATCATTGTGAGCAGTCCATTGTCGTGAAGTAGCATAAATATGGTCTCCACCACATTGCTTACACTAACCAACATGTCGGAGACAGCCAGGCAACAGATGAAGTAGTACATTGGAGAATGTAAATTCCTGTTTTTGATGATGGCCAGGACAACCAAGATGTTTTCCACCAAGCTCACCAAGCCCAGGGTCAAGAACAGCTCCTGGGGCATCATTATGTTGGCATATTCCGTAGCGTTGCTGTGATCGGTAGTAGTGGCATTCTGTGTAATGTTCTGCTCGATGTATGCAGGCAGTGGACTGGGTTTCGTGGCAAGGTGATAGTGCGTACTCAGGTTCATGGTTCTCTGATTGTGCAGGCTCGGATGGGTAAGGATAAAAACTCTTGTGCGCTGGTCTTGTTCTGTGATAATAAAAAAACACACACATAATTAATAAACCTTGCATCACCTGTTGAAACTTATTTAGAAATATCAAGAAGCCACGATTGAATAGGATATTGATTTCCACGAGTTACCTCACCAACATATATTTTAGGCCGCAGATTCCATAAAGTCATCCACAGAAGAAGCCGAGTTTGTTCACGATATTACAATATACAAAACCTTTGTTTTCAAAATATAGTTCCTCTGATATGACATGATAGCGATGCTTGTAACCAAACAAAACCCCTTAAATGAACACAGAAAGAAGTTCAAGTCTGTCCGCCGCTTGAGTTTTGTCTTGACGAGCAAGAAACACGCATAGCCTCTGAACATCTGAAGCGCAACTTCTGAGTTCAGAGAGGTTGTTCATGTGAAATTGTTCAATCCTCCCGGCTCCTCCTTTCTCAACCAAAGCAGTCGCATGACTTGTGAGACCCTGCTGAGAAGGGCTGGGGGGTGCATGTACCACAATAAAACACGAAAAAGTCTTGGCGTTGTGAATCTGCACCAGTAAGGGTCATTCAGAAATGGAAGGAATATTGAAAGGTGAAAAGAATACCTGGAAATTTAAGCTGGAAAACTAAAAGCGATACAGTATAATCAGGTTTGGGAAAGTCACATATTTACAGGATGAGCAATTAACTTTTTTATTTCCGCAGCATCAGTACATAAGAGAGAAACTCAATATAATCCACGCCATATATCGGAAGTTGTTAAACATCTGATATTGTATATAGTCTGGTTCCCAAAAACATACTTCTTGAAGACAGAATGTATGGACCCATATTGCACCATTAGGAAGGAACACATTGCCAACACATGCAATTCCAGTTATACAAAACGGGGTAGTAGAATCCAGTGTCATGAAATTGATACCTGCGCTCACCTGGGCTCATATCTCAAGCTGAACTCCTCAACATCACCAAGGCTGGCTTTGTTTATTTAAGACAAAGTGGTTACGTAAGGATAACGAGTCCATTTGGGATGAAAATGGCCAATTAGGCGACATTATAATGTAAAGCTGTGTTCCATGTGCTCGACCGATGCTACTGTAAAGGTCAACATTTTTTTCAGCTACATTAACTGCAGTTATAATGGTTGACAACATTACAAAAGAAACTAATAAAACTAGCTTGGTTATGACTGGTGTATTTCCATTGTGGAGCAAAGTAGGACAATTTAACTTCTTAACTTCTTTTTTAGATTGGATTAAGGGCAACACTTCAGTTAGCTGTGATATTTAAATATCAGTTTTGTCACTCACTTTTCCTCTTAGAGGTCACAAGACACCATATGATTTTTTATATTAATTTGCAATATGTTATCTATGTATAAGTCCACTGGCAATTACTGCTCACTGCTAAAGGTGAAAAAATATGTAACTTGCTGCAGCTAACTCACACTACACTAAATAGGAAAAGAATTCAAAATAAGATGATGTATACATTTTTGACAAAAGGTGCTTCAAGTGTTGTTTTGTTATACCTTTTAGGACCTGAATCCATTTCTGCTGTTTAACAAGCTGTAAAGTCACTGTTTAGCCATAAACAATAAAAACAACATGGCTGCCATTTATTTATTTATTTATTTTTACAATTTACATTGCCCCCCTCACACACCTCCCAATGAATAGCCTGGGGCTAAAGCTTATCTATTGTCTAAAGCTTGACAGTTGTCAGGCAGTTTGTGACATTTTTTTCTCCCCAAGTAGCATAAACAGACTTCCATACAGTACATTATTTCTAGGCACACTGCTCAGATGTGTATTGAGAAAACCCCATAAAATATAAAAACACCATCCACGTAAGCCACCCATCACAAAAACTGATCAGGCAGCTTTGAATACACACATTTGAGCAAATTGCTCAAAAGCAACAGCATGTTATATGAACTGGGTTGTGGTTCTAAATGGGCAGCAATTGAATAGGGGCGAGAGGAGGCAGTCCAAAACACATGGCACACCATTTCAGAGTTCCTGGAAAGCCTACTCTGATAACAGACTGTTGTTATCATCATTAGAACATAACTTAAAGGAGTCTTGTCAGTCATAGTTTGTTTGACCACTCCCAGGTCAAACAGTTCATACAGGAAATTGAGTGTGAGGATAAGAAGAGGGAGTCCTTCATAGTGGGGGTCAGAACAACAGGCCAAGAGGACGAGGAAACGGAAAAACACAAAAGAAGGGAAGTAAAAGGAAGAGTCAGAACAGAAAGGTGGAAAGTATGAGAGCATGACAGAATGCATTGGTGTGTTACAGGTTTCGGTGCCATGTTGTGATGACTGCATGAATGTATGTTGACTTTCCTTTTTTGGACTGGATGTATACACCCCTTGGCCAATTGGGAAGTTTTTTTATCTTACCTTTGACGTCATGTGACCCTTGGAATGTTTAAAATGGTTCATAATTTCCTGATATTTTCCTACACAGCACAGTTCAGGACTATAGTACAATACCAGGCTTGGCTTTTGCATGTGGTGCTAAAACTTAAGTGACAATGATAAGTCCTGTTTTTTCTGAAGCATAACACAAGGACAATTTTTCCCTCCACTGTTTGGTAGAATGTTGATACAATGTTGAGGATGTGCTGAATTGTTGTTCGATTGACTCTGGATGAAGACGATGATGCTGGTGGCAAATTAACACTCCACATGAACATGCCTCATGACACAGAGAGTAGCTCCAGGTAAATTTGCAAACAAGGGCCACACTTCACGGCTATTCCGTTCCGTCTCCCGCCCCACCATTAAACAATCATGTGGTCCTCTCAGAGAGCCTGTAAAAATAACACAGGGAAGGAGTCGTTTTGTTTTGGTCACAACTTGTCTGAGTGTCCTCTTAGGAGAAACGTGGAGAAGGAGGACCAGCAATGTGTAGTCCCTCTTTTCTCAGTCATGGGATGGCTGATGGAAAAATGTTTTACTCATCGCAAAGGCTATCCTACATAATACTGGTGTGCCTGACTCATAAATCAGGATTATGGGCTGCAGTTGAAAGCATATCCACTTCTTGAATAGAAACTATTCAGTGTTGCCAGGGGGTGTCATGGGATCAGGCCTCCTGCTGCCAAGGGCAATGGTCAGAGGTACAAACCAAACATCTATTAACTGCTCTGACATTGACTGTGAGTGCTAACATCAACCCCATAAAGAATCAAAAGTTTATGTTTGATAGCACAATACATACAAAGTCCGTTGGCTTTTAAAAAAATGACATCCTGCGCATCCAGCAATGACAGCCCTCACACTGGCTGGTACTTAGGATGTGATTTAGAAGTCCAAACAACTTGGAATGACCTCTGCTGGAATGACACTACAAAGAACCTTGTGACAGACATTACAGTGTCCTTTATAATGCTTCTTATGAATAAAATAGGCAAGTATAATGATGCTGTGAAGAATAAAATGTTTATTTTCATTGCACTGGATGCATTTTTAGTGAGAAAGTCATGTGAGCTGAGCATCAACAATTGACCAGGCAGAAATCTCACTTCACAACACCAATTCAGTCATTCTCTGGTAAATCTTACCAACTGAGCATGATAAGAAGGCATTGCAAAGGAAACAGGTGTCCTTAAATATCCATGTTGCCGATTTGGTGAATTTATTTGGCGACATTTAGGGCGTGTAATAGACGTGGACCGGGTAGACAGTGTCAGTGGTGATAGCACTTCAAAGCCCATTTTATATCAGATTGCCACTGTAGTGTCAATTCAACTGAAACTATGCTTTAATCAACAAACTATCTTTGTAGCAAATACTGTAGACCACACTGAACCACATTTTCCCTTTTACTTGATGAACAATAACTCCACACAGGAGTCCTGAAAATGAGGAAGAGCTTAATTATTAACTGGGCTGACTAATTTCCCACTCGATTTAGTTCAGATAGCAATCTGCACATGGGGAGATGGAGCATGAAAAGTTCCCTCTGTAATTGTGTGGAGGGGGGGCATAACAGAATTTCAGTCTTATATAAGTTGTGAGAGAAGGAGGGCAGGAGTTGTTGGGGCAGTTTTCAAAAGCCATGGCCACTAGTACAAGGAATTCAGTCATTGTGCACCGTCCTTGAGTTTTCAAAGTTTCTCCAATGTTAACCTGCTGTTCAACTCAATATCTCTTCAGTGTTTTATCCCTCATCTCCCTGGACCTAACCCAGCTCTCATGGCTATGTAAGGGGGGCATTGCTCTGCAGGCTTGCCTCCTCAACCCTTTAGTGGTTTAGTCCCACTCTTCTTCATCTCGGTCTGGGTTGTCTTCCCTTGGTGGCTCCTGGAACTGAATGTTGGCCAGCATGTCCCTCATCGCCACCATTAGCCGGTTCACTTCCTGGTTCAGCTCTCTTCCTGCACGCGCCACTTCCTGGTTGTCCTCGGGTCTCAGCCCACCCTTTGACAAAAAAGAAGACAGGAGGAACATGAGGTGATGTGGCTTTGAAGCTTCACTACCAGAGAAAGTACAAATGAAAACTGAAGACCACTGTATAATATCCTGGAAATACTCATGAAACAATTTTTACCCGTGCTATTGTTTTGAATCAAAGAATCAGGTGAATGAATAAACATAGATATCCACAGGTGACGTTTCAGCAGTGCATCTTCAACTGTCATGTGGACCAACCACACAGTACAAACTCAAAGAGGACGCATTTAGGCACAGACATTTTGGTCTGTTTACGCAAACACTGGCTGCTGAAATGGAGTGGCTAACTGAATTTTATGACTACACAAAGCGTTGGCACTGATTGAACTGGCAAAAGCAGTGCTTGTCCTACCTAATGTGAATTCTTAGCTAAAGTGGTTTGTTGTCAGGTGGTTTGTTGTGAGACTAAAAAAAAGGTGTCAAAAAAAGTCTGTTCAGCACATTAAGGGAAGAAATCTGTTCATCTATGGCCATAGAGTCCACTCACCTATTTGTGTCAAAGAAGCATAATGAGGTAAACACACTTTGAAGCAGCCATGGAAATTTATAGACCACAAGACAGTTCTTAAAATCATATGTTAACCATGCAGTGCAGATTGCACTTTCTTCAAATAATCCATTGACTTTACAATGAAATTTTTGTATTTACAGTAAGGTATATTTAGTATGTCGACGTCAAAGTGGACATAACTGTTCAGCCTGACAAGCCAGATGAAGCCAAACTTCTCTATGATGCACATAAACAAACTAAAGAAATGTACTCACACTAGCAAAATTTCTTTAAATTACATCAGGCTTTTCCAGTGCATCTTTTTTCTAAGGTATATTTTGGGAGGTGTGGTGGGGTCGTTCAGAGAGGACAGTGAAACTGGTAAGAGGCAAGTGGGAGAGAAAGATGGAGTGGGAGAAGTAAATGACCACAGGTCAGATCTGAGCTCAGGTCACTGTGGGCACTTGGACGCAAACTGCAGCTGCTAACACTACAGCTACTTTTACAGTGCATCTGAGGGCGGATCTGTTGTTGTCTCTGGCTGTGCCATGTGCACTAGCCTATTACTAGCACAGAGGTTCCTAAGTCTCAGATAGATCCATCACACCCCTTAATATATATAAATGCAAGGAATGTCTGTGTGTGTGCATGTGTGTGTGTGTCTGTTCCACACAACTTTCGAACCACTAATCTGGCTGACCTCAAATTTGGTATGGGTCTGGCGAATGACACGACTGAGTGCAGTGTGGTTTTTGGACAAAAATACTACAGATATCGTAAATTGAAACAAAGTAGCCTTCTCTTGCTCTAACCGCTATAGCCACTCCCCCTTTTACATATTCCCAGAGCAGCACCAGAATGGAGAAACAAACCCATTCTGCATTTTGCTGACAAATTCACCGCTTAGCCCACCATTCAAGGGAATTAAGATGACTCGACTTTACAATATAGCTTACACATTGTTTGAAGTTTGCAGATATTGCAGTGTGCCGACAAAGCCAAACACACGTGGGTAAGCGGTCTGTTAAAGTCTACATTTCAAACAAGTGCTGTTGCCTGAAGTGTCTGGACATCAACTATGACAATTAACTTTAGCCTACAAAAAAATTGTCAGCTCTATCACACACACACCTTAGCATCTGCGGTTTGTGTTGACTTAATCCTTATGCTACAAAGACACCAATGGGTAGGGTCTGCAGTGCATCATAAAAACACATCTATGTTCCTTTACCTGAAACCTAAACATGGTAGCCTACTGTAGTTCTCGCCTCTTAAGTGCCTCTTCTAACTGCACAGGCCTGAGTCGACCCTATATAATCTGATTTAACACCAACCTACCTGCTCACATGTAATTGTGCTACCTGTTTCATGGAATACATTGTTTGAACGGGCACTGCACAGCACTAGTTCTACAAAACACAGATGAGGTAAGCCGTGTTTGAAAGTCCTGGCAAAATTCTCACTACAGTCATATACAGTTAACACTCAAGTCCCAGTAAAGTCCCAAGTCGAGACCAAGTAGGCCAAGTCAAGTCCAAGTCCTAAAAACATCACTCATTGTTATTCAAGTCCTGAACATGTACTCTAGGCCTACTCTTTGTCTAAGTAAGGGATAATGGTCGACATGGTGTGCTGTTATACATAATTAATGAAAGAGGTGGAGGTGAATAACTTCAGTGAAGTTCCTCTGCCGAGTTAATTAATTCCATATAACAGCACACCTCGAAAGCCGTTATCCTGCTTATCATCCAGTTACAACTCATGTGTGTAAGGAATAGATGTCAATTTAAAACCTATTTAAACCTATTTAAAACTTGCAGCTCAGTTATAAAGAAACCTGTTCAGTTGCTGTACTACTTTCTTTTCAACAGTGGTTATAGCTAATAACAGCAGATTTCTGAACTGGCATGTTGCAACTGCCGCTTACTATGGTTGTTATAGTTACTATTCAAAAGAGCATTGATATTGGTAGGCATAGGTGTGTGTTATACAGAATTAACACACCAGCCAATCAGAAATCAGTATTCCATTTCTCTGGGTAATAATGGCATTTTAACATTCTGTTGATGTTGAGAGTGAATGGTGGGTTTGAATTTTCAGAATAAAAAGGCACCACCAACCTAAAAGTTATGCCAGTTTGCTAACATTTTTGTGATAGTTTTATGCACATATCAAGTTCAATTATGAGTTGCATGGGGATGGGTGAGTATGCCACAGTTTTCCATTCATCATTTACTTTGTGCTTTAATAAATGGTTAATGTGCAGTAATAAACTAGATAACTTAGATACCTACTTGGATACTTTGTCAAACTAGATTACCTGTGTGACCTATTAAACAAAAATCACCAGGGGTGAGAACAAACCTGGGTAATTTTACACTTCAAGAATTTTTTTCTCCTTCAGCATTTTCTACAAATCTAACATGCATTGCCTTCAAATTTAACATGAGTACAGTGAGTGATTGAGTGTGCATGTGCTTGTGTGTGTGAGAGATTGAGAGATGAAGATGAAGATTGAGGTGCCACACTTCACAAAGGCAATGAGATGGTGTGTGTGTGTGTGTGTGTGTGTGTGTGAGAGAGTAAGTGAGTGACAATAATAACAGGATGATAAAGTGCTGTTTTCATGGACAGTTGCAGGACTATCTGCGGCTTAAAAGGTTTCACTTTTTTAAGCGAAAACGCACACACTGAACTTGTGTTTATCCCACCACATTTATGTTGCTCTATGTATGCTCTATGTCAGGTACCAACTAATTAGCAAGCATTTCCTGATTGAGAAACTTCGTTTTGGTTCCATTATAGCATTTAGATGTGCCGCAAAAGTTTAGGAGGTGACAGAAGCACATCGGCATAATTTGATATGGTGCTCCGCGGAGCAGATAGCATAGACTTATTTTGAATAAAATAAGTCTAAGTAACTGTATTTGCAGTGTTCAGTATGCAGGTTCATCCTGCCTTTATTTCTGGAACTACTTAGACGTAGTTGGCTATTTCTTGGAACTACTGCACCCACCAGGCCTTGGATTGGGGCTTAACATCCATTAGATTCTCATAATATAATTGGACAGCCAATCATCTTAACCATATATAATCAAATCACGGTCTTTCACATCTGCCGTTGTGCAAAGTCATTTTCAGTGACAGTCTTAAGTTTTCCCTGGATTCAAGATGTAGTAACTGTTCTGCAAATGCAGTGCAAATGGCATTTTCAAGCATAAAAACTTTCAATTTCCAGTTTTGGCACTTTATTTAGCCAAAGTCAATATGCATTAGGACTTCATTAATGAAAAACTGACTGAGTGTGACCAGTCAAGAAGTGAACAACAAGGGTTACTTGTTAGTCCGACAAGGTCATATCCCATCCAAGTCAAATATGGAAATTGGGTACTCAGAAACATCGGCTATAACACTTAATTTAATCTCAAGATTAAAGCTGTGGATAAGGGATCAGCCTAAAACTAATTCGATCAAATTTCCCTTGATTAGCATCAGAGTGCTGTGCTTCTCTTCGATAAGATATAATTTCCACTTCCTACCCAAGGTCCTATGCTCGACTGTCTCCAGTTGAACTCTGAACACAGCCTCAGATGACATCCCGACATACACAAATAACATTATGTGCCTGCTGGCCATTATGAGGGATGAGGAGACTGAGCATGGCCCCTGGTATTCTATGATCAAAGCCACAGCTAAAGCACTGGTGAGATGTGACCTCATTAAGCTTATGTCCCTAGGTACAGACTTGAGATTGACTAAAAACCGATCGACTCAATAGTCTGCCTCCAAGTGTGTCAGAGGCAAGCAGTACAAAGGGGGAAGGGGCAGATGAATGGAGGGAAAGAGAAAGCAAGAGATAGAGGGAGAGAGAGAGAGACTGCTGCAGTGTATTGAAATGTGGGAACCGTTGGTATGATGAGTTTGTGGTAGGTCAGTGTTGTGAGGTGAAAATTTGTGTGGAAATGATTTGCTAGAAGTGGGAATGGATGTAGGTTTTGAATGAATGACATTCTGTGTGTTTGTGTAGCGTGTAAGAGTGATTTGTGAAAGCATCATCTCTCTACAGTAGCAAGCAGTTTTTTATGGTATGTGCTGTGCATGTCATTTCTTCGGTCCAAGATATTGGAAAACTGTTTTTAGGCACCTAGCTTCAACGAAAAAAAGTCCCCTGTGATGAAATGTGACAAAATTTGGTGCACGTGAAAAGAAAGCTGTTTAGAGTTTGCATGTCAACTTTAATCAAATTTGAGCTATCAGAAGCCAAGATATGCACTTTTGAAGAATTTAAATTTTAGAAGTTTACTTTCACTTTCGCGATTTTAAAATTTCACAATTGTTTTTTTATTGGAACTGGGCATTGACCAATGTTTTCAATGCATGAGTGTCAATGAATTTCAAGACAAAAAAAATTGGTTGCAAACTTTAGCATTCCATAGATAATAGGCAAAATTACATTTTGTACAATTACAGCGCCACCTTATGGTACTTGCTGAGCTTTCAGAGGTCATTGTGCTGATTGTACATACATTTTGTGCAGTTCCCACCTTCTTGGCCCAAGATACTGGCAATTCAAAATCCCAATTTTTGCATTTACCCATATCACTAGGTGGCACTATGCTACAAAGGAGTGGTTATGGGCTGGGTCGATACTCCTCTGTAACACCAACATATCACAAAATTTTTGATGAAACGTTCATCAACGTTTGGCCGCGTCCCCCTCATTGACAGACACTGTCACAGATTTCACAAAACCAATATGACCGCTTTTGCTAGCTTCCCTAGCTGCGGTCATAAATAGCTTACATGCAATGAGCCTAGTAAGGCTACATACCCTCCAACTTTTATTAGCTTCATGTGTCAGTGTCCCAGAAACCGTAGACTGTTCCATAGACCGCCCTGTAGACAGTTTTCTTTGCCAAAAAACTGTTTGTTTCTCAATTGGTGGCACTACACTACACAAGGGCTCTTTGGATCATTTCCTTGAGACCTCTGAACCAGTAAAATATCCTTGGCCAAAGCAGTGCAGTTCTTGCAGGGACCCATGTAGGACTAACATTTTGTCCACTGGTGCACTACTGTTCAGGATTTGTGCAGTTTTTCATCTGTCAACAGGTGGCACTACACTACACATCGGTGCATTAGGGAGCATGTTTGATGTGGCTCCTCAAGACCTGGTTGGCTGGTGGGGTGTAAACCAAAAGCTACAACGCATTATGGGCCTACTGGGGCTACATGCGGACGAAGTTTCAAGGAAGCAGGCGTTTCAGTAACCCAGGAATCGCTGACAAATCGGACGACCAATAACTGGGGGGGGTGGGGGGGCTGGAAGAAAGGGAACTATATACCTGTGGCAGTGGTCATAATTAGAATGGCCTTTTATGTTGTTTTGTGTTGTTGTCCTATTTAACTTCTCAATTTTGTTCAATACATCTGTCCTTCTTTATGTGTGTAACTGGGCTTTGCTAATACAAAAAAACATCTCCAAAGAAGTCAACCCTCTCACCTGCAGGTTGAAGTTTGGCAGCAGAGATCGAAAGAAGAGGGACAAGGTGCTTTCATTTGAAGCTCCACCATTTTGTCTGTTGGCAAGAACAGACATAGCAATTTAAAATAACATAATTAGTAGATGATGATAGTAGATCTAACAAATCTTAAATTTGCCCTTGACTGTCAATGCCTCTAAACACTAAACAAGAAGTTATATTTTTGGTTCTCAGTAATACAAGAACAAACAATTAGGAACCTTAAACATAAATCTTTTTTGTTAATCTTATCTCCATGGGCAGTTTGACATCAAACAAATTCACCCTTATTGGACGTGGCGTAATCGTTCTGGTGATCAACAAAACATCACAACAACCTAAACCATTCACACCGGTCTGGGTGAATGAACAAACTTCCTCCCTTCCAGCTGCTTCGCCAGTTTGGGCTGAGCATACCTCTCAGGTCGGGTGTATGACGCCACAGAATCCAGAGGGGGCAGAGGGTCAAAGCCCATCACAGGCTGTGTCGTCACTTCCTGGGTGAGAGGGGAGCAGCAGCACGATTAACTTCATTCAATCATGGAGCTTGAGGCCTTGAACTACACTTTAGTGAATTTCAACGATCCACACTTGGCAATTTGAATAGACATACTATGGAAAACTGTTACGTTACCATAATTTCTGACTCACTGTCTTTACTGTAAACCTTTTAGTAACCACCTGGGCTAGCTGCAATTAACTAGATGCAATTTTCAACCCACCTGGTCATTATTTGCTGAATAGTGAAAAAAGATTACCAACATCACAGTTCTAACCCAGTGATAAATACCACAAATGTGATTAAAGGACAAGCTCAGTTTTTACACATAAAGCCCTGTTTACTGATAGTTAATGATGAAATACAATGGGTAAGATCGAAATTTTGACGACTGCCTCGGTTCCTAAAAATATCTCTGTTCTGACCTACAGAATGGCTGCATAGGTGCAGTCGTGCAGTCTTTCCTAAAACGCATTAAACTTTCATTTGTAAAGATGTGAACAGGGTTGCCACTGTAAGTAAAACTGAAAATTCCCTGACTTTTCAATGACTTTCCCTGACTAAAATGTTAAATATCCATGACATTCACTAAAATTAAGCAATAAGCCTGAGAGGCAGTTCTATACCCTGAATGTAGCATAGCTGAGGGGTGTTATTAGGCATGAAGCGAGCGGAGATAATTGTTAAATTTGGTCAACAATTCCTGGAATACCAAAACACATGGCCAAGTGAAACTCTGTGGGCATGTAGATCCACTTGAGTTTTAATGTGTAATAGTTTTTGGTTGCACAAATCTTGGAAGAGGGGTTGGTCAGAAAAACTTTTTGTGTAATTACTCGAGAACCCAATTTGATCAAAATTCAGTGGCATGTAGGTGCAAAGGATATGCATTTATGTACCGCTATGTGGTACAACTAGTTGTACAATATATCGCCTGGATTCGAAAACCACAACAACTCAAGCAAGGCACCTGTGGACCTATTTTTTCAAGCCCCTCACACCCGTATGTAAACTGCAACTTACTTCAACAGCAGATCAGAATCAGTGAACAACACTGACCACTCTGTGAGTTTTACGTCTTTACAAACGAAAGTTTAATGTGTTTTAGGAAAGACAGCATGAATGCACCTGAATTGCATGAATGCAGCCATTGTATAGGTGGGGGCTGCTACTGCAAGAGCTGAAAATTCTCAGAACAGAGGCATTCATCAAAATTCCGATCTTAACCATTGTATTTCACCATAAAGGGCCAGATCTTACCATCTGTGGAAGAATAACAATTGTAGAAAGCAAATATATAAACAGAGAGATAATCAATCATTGTAAACCATGTTCTGCAGTGCACGTGTGAGTTAAAACAACATTCTCCCCATATTTTTTTTTTAGACTGGCAAAGTATTGGAGACTGACATTATTGAAAGGTTTGAGCCAGTAGTATGGTCACACCTCCGATAGTTCCAGTATAAACTACTCACCAGGGGGAGAGTGGATGTAGCCTCCTTGATCTCAGACAATATAACATGCCGATGAATGTTTCTTGGAGCGCTCTGGTACCTTGTCTTTCTCCTGTCAAAAACACCGCAAATAAATATGCAGATACAATGTGGGCTGCAGTTCCTCCAATAAACTGCAATACTATCTACAATGCATCTTTTATGGAAAACACCCTCCAATAATGTTCCCAGAGAAATACCTCGGGTCTGTGAAAGTCAGGAAACAAAAAGCTCATTTAAGTTAAGGAGGGCCATGACGAACAATAGTCTACATTCTGATAGATGGAAACTGTTTCTGTCCTCAAGCAGACAGGTCACTGAAGTTTGTCCTAAGCCCTGAATTACCCAGGCCTAGCCTAGCGAGACTATAAATGTATGCATTTAAAAAAACTACAAAATGAATTCTTTAATTGCTGACAGAAATTGTATGTATACAATATTTGGTTGATTTTCACTATGGTTTAAGGTCCTCAACATACAGTTTAAATCCTCAGCCATAATTAAGTATGATTAAACCCTGGGGAGGAGAAACAGAGAAATACAAGGCAAATTGAAAGCAAATGATGGCATGCTGGTCCCTCCTTTGGGCTCAACACATTCACTCATCTCACTTCTGAATGCAAAATGGTATATGGACTGCATTTATATAGCACTCTTCCACTCCTATGTGTGCTAAAACAGCTTTACAATGTATGCCTCTCATTTATCCATTCACACACATTCATACACCGGTGGCAGAGGCTGGCATGCAAGGTGCCAACCTGCCCACCAGGAGCTTTTTGGTGTTCAGTATCTTGCTCAAGGACTCTTCGATGGGGTCAGGCGAAGGGTTCAAACCTGCAACGTCACCTCTGCCACCTTCGCAACCATCATCTTCTGCCAAGACCCGTAAGATTGAGACACAAGGCACACAGTCAAAAGTCATGGTGTACCAGGTTCAATTCTGACCTGTTCTGACCATTATTTCCCAGTCACACCCTGTCTCTCTTGCATTTGTTTCCTGCCTCTCTACACTGGCAAAAGACCAAAAAAAAGATTTCACAGCAAAAAAAGGGCTTCATGTCATGTCATGTAAGTCATGTCTTCGACACTATTCATGCTTAATTCTTACAATTTTACAGTGACTGTTCTACTCTACTGGACGTCTAACTTGAAGTGAAAAGTACTGTTCTGTCTGCAGACATGTAACACTGTAAATGTGAATAGGTGGTCTAACTGACCCCAAGTCTCCATACTAAGATTCAGATACTGTATGTGTAGATCCTATAGAAGTTACCTTTGGACCTGAACCAACTTGGATAACAGTCTTTGATTAGAACTCCAGACTCCATTTCAAGGGGCTAGTTTGTGGCCCTTGCTCTCCACTATAATGCAAAGAGGACAACATGCCTCGGCATAATTACCTAAACAAAGTCGCCAGTGTGCCAAACGACTGCACTGCTCCTGAGCGTCAGATGACTTTAATTTATTTGATTTAACAGCTAGAAACGCAGCCAGATTCCCCAACCCGCCATCCCTCCCACCCCCAGGCCACAGTGACAGTAGACAAGTAGATCTAAGCTCCTGTAAGCAAAACACTCATTGTGCTACTCATAAAGCAGTTTGTGCAGATATCATGAAATACACTAGCCACATAAAGGACCATGTAAAAAATTCTGGAGGTGGCCTGGTATTGAAGGTGTAGCCTGGCCCTGCCAGTCTGTATCTTAGCTCATTATCATGTCACAGTGTGTGTTTAGCTTCTTTTTTTAATTTCATAATCCTGCCAAAGAGCTTTGCGATTTTGTGAAGGCACTGTTTAAAAAAAAAAAATTTACTTAAGCCTAATTTAACAAACACCCACTTTAGCTAAAATGTCTCCAGTTAACATTATGTGGTAACTGATGGCAGGTGTTCGCATGAAATGGAAAGGAGCTTGTAACTTTTGCCCAAGCTTGCTTTTCCATGATCTGGCTGTATCTGTGACAATGGATATCTGGATGCCGTATAGTAAAAGTAGCTAAATTATGGCTTTTGTTTTTCGATGAAACAAAAAAAAAATATTCTTCACACAGTTGTACTGAATTTTAGTCTGTTGATGGTTTATCATTACATCTCTAAGATCCAATAAAATGTTGATGTGTGTGTGTGTGCTAAAAGTTACGTACTTGTTGAGGCAATCCTCCACATGAGGGTCCTGGGCATCCACCCTGCGGAGTACTTCCCCAACACTGCCCTCCAGCCAGAGCAACACAGCACCTTCTTTCCACAGCGTATGACTGCGGCCCACGTACAGTGCAACCAGCTGAGCTAGAGCCGGAGACTGACTGGGGGATGCAGAGAATAAGTGAAGTGGAGAGAGAGAATGTATGAGAGAGAGAGAGAGAGAGAGAGATAACAGGAAGGAAAGAAAAAAAGAAGAAAGGAAGAAAGAAAAAAAGAACAAAAAGCAGAAGTGAGAAAAAGAAAGTAGAGAAACAGGAAAAAAAGTATTAATAGAGTGAAAAAGGTAAGGAGGGGTTAAAAAAAGTAAAACAGTTACAGTGAGAGGAGGAGAGAAGACACAGAGAGAACAGAAATGAATAATAGCGAGGGGCATGGACATGGTGCGGATGTTAGCATGACATTCTCTAGAGTTCCAGTTGGTATTTTCAGGCTTTTTTATCTTTTGGGAAGCTGTGAAAAATGCACAATAACTGTTTTCAAGGATTACAGCACATTATAACATACGTGCAATGAATGGTAATAGTTACTGAGGGCTAATTTGTTGCGGAAGTTTTTAATCCCTTTCACAGATCAGAGTAAAATTAATACTATTTTGTGTACGTCTTTGTCTACATAAGTATTCAATCATTAACATCAACAGCAATCAGCGCACAATTATAACTTGACTTCTTCATATGTGGCATAATTACCAATGGCACATACCACACCTTTTTCTTGCCAGCTGTCATGCCATTACCATCTTAAACAGCACAGATAGTGGCATCAGTTACATTACTACGCCCATAAGATGAAATGAGATTATGTTAATCCAATTCAGATGAGGGTGGGAAATCTCTGGAGGAAAAAGGTAAGGAGAGAAAGTGTGTTTTCCTCCCCTACCTTAGCTGACTTTTAGGGCCAAAATAAGCATGTGAGGAGACTGCAGAGTCTGGCTGTACAGATAACAAGTCCAGTAGAGGCATCAGCACTGTAAACCAGACAGACAAACACACACACACACACACAAAATTGTTACCTAGGGTACATGTGATTGCCCTGTACATGACCACATTACCAGAAAAGGACTCACCATACTGTAGGTGTTTCAGAAAAAATACTTGCAGTACAGTATACTAGACTAACTTCCTGTCTTGATAATAAAAGCTTACATTTGGATGTCTACATTTGTAAATGAAAAACTGAAAGTATGTCCCTCAAAATACATGGCAACAGCAATCCAGGTATCAAATGGTGTGTGTGTGTGTGTGTGTGCACATGGAGCACACAGTGTGTCCCTCACCTCCAGGAAACATAATTAGCGCGTCCTGCAGCAGCTTGTCACTCTTCTGCCTGAGCTTCAGGGCCTCGTCTGCGGGGCAGTCCTCCTGCTGGCTGAGCTGGAAGTAGCTGAGAGCCACAGAGAGGGCGAAGTTGGGCAGCTGGGACAAGTTCCTGTGGGTCTGTGTGAGACAAACATACTTTATCACTAATCACAACATGCTGTGAGGGAACGAAAGAAAAAGAAAAAAATGGGTGACACATCTATGCGTCTTTTGTTCCCTTCACTGGTCCTGTGCTCTGTAATGAAAAACGGCCGACGAGGTGTGCTGTTGTTATATGGAATTAATGAACTTGGCTGTGGAACTTCGATCCACCTTTGGCGTCATGAAGTTATCTGCCTCTATCTTGTTCATTAATTCCATCTAACAGCACACCTTGTTAGCAGAGATTCCTTACAGACCACAGGGCCAGTGAAGGGAATGAAAGACATGTGGATGTCTCATCCATTTTTTTCTTTTTCTTTCGTTCTCTCACATGTTGTGATTAAGACAGCATCCCATCAGAATCATAAAACATCCTGCAGGAGTCAAACTCTTTCAGAGTGTTGCTACTGTGTCTTCTTGAACAGACAGACAAGCGTGACTATAAAGCTGAGTGAACAATTTGTATATTGTAGTCAGAGCTATATGGTCCACACACGGTTCATTTGAATTCCATGACCAATGTTCCCTGAAGCAATTTGATCTACCAACATCACAGGTGTGTGTGCATGTGTGCATGTGTGTATGTGTGTGTATGAGAGACAGAGAAAGGGAGAGAAAGAGAGAGAGAGAGAGAGAAAGGGAGAGAAAGAGGGAGAGAGAGAGAAAGGGAGAGAAAGAGAGAGAGAGAGAGACAGACAAGCAAAGCTTCCTCCATATGTGTTACCTCCCACTCTTCATACAGTCGGATGAGGGGGCTATACTCGCGACAACGCAGGCAGAGAAAGTCCACCAGCAGCAGCATGCAGAGAGGGTCATTATCAGGATCCAGACTGTGGGACAGAAACACACAGTGCCGTCAGGAGGCTTCACACTAGTGAACAATCCCAAACTACTGACCAATGACAGCATGACCCACTAGCAAAGCCAGCACATAATGATGGGTAATGCTGATAAATGAGTTTGCCACAGGAATTCATAGATAAAATGCTTGAAAAGAACAGCAATGGGTGTGTGTGTGTGGGGGTGTGTGTGTGGGGGGGGGTGTTGGAGACCTCAGGATGAGTTTGCAGTACTCCAGAGCCGTCCTAGGGCAGCCTCTCTTCTCCAGAAACATCATGTGCTTATACAGAGCCAGGTAGAATGCCCTGAGACAAAGGAACCATAAAGAATGCAGAACCAAGAGAGATAATGAGTACAGGGAACATACATTCCACCCTAAACACTGATGATTTGCATATGCATCTGAAGCTTAGACTTAGGGTTCAGGGTTTAGAATTAGGGAAGACATTGAGATTCAATCACTGTAACAAAATAGAGTATCTGTGCATAGCTGCATGCATGCATGTGTGTGTGTGTGTGTACGCATAGATTATTGTCACACACCTGTTCTCTGGTCTCAAGTAGTCAAGCCGACTGGTTCCTGATGTAAGACTAAACACAGGGTGGAAAGCACACTCAAAACTGTAGAGAGCTCGTTCTACAGGTTATCACACACACACACACATACACACACACAAAAGAGAAAGAACAGTAGTCAATAATTAAAAGAAATTTGAAATATAAGTGTGGTATACACTGCACCACAATATGATGAATTGATTAAAATCACAAATGAAAAAAAAAACAGTCAATTTTTTCCACTTCTTAGAACAGATTTCAGAAAATACATTCAACAGCTTGCAAAAACTACATATGTAAAACTTCTACAAAACAACCAGCCATCACAAACTAGCAGTTTCTTTATGTCCATTTCTATGTAGCAAACACCATCATTAACCTTGACTATCTTATCTCCTTGATTAATGTCCATTTCCTCCTTCAGTGTATAGGGTCAAGTCTATTCTTTGTAGCAGACAGTCAACTCTCATTTTCTATCTGTCTGTGGGAGTTAATGAAATTTCCTTGGGTTGAAGTGCCAGCATTTGGATTAATCAGATTAGATGGCGATCTACCAGCTCTTGGCCGTGCAGCTGTATGGCAGCTCCACCACATCAACTGAGATGCATTTTCTACTTAAGTTTGTTAAAGGAGGAATCTCTGGTGCACTGGTGCCTATGCAGTCGTTGGGTTTGGATTCTGTGCCTTGGGCCATTCTACAAGATGCTGTTCTCGGCATCAAGACTATTTTTGGTACAGAATATTTTTTGCATTGGGGATCGTAGTTGCACTGGAGTCAAAGAAATGACCTCAGTCAAAAAACATACAGATTTAATTTTCCTATCTAGTGAGAGTCTGGCTTCAGATGTAATGTCCTCCAAGGGATGAGTGGAGAGGCTGTCTTTTGTTTTTGGGGGGATGTGAAATACACCAACAGAATTACTAACTGGCTCTTGTTAGTGTATCTGACCACTTGAGACAGCTCTGCATAGTTACATGTCTTCGATGTCTCCTGCTCTGGTCACACAGACTGGACACAGTGACCCCATTTGAAGTTGTGTAAGTTTAAATCAATCGCATAAGACTCATAATTGCATCATAGTTTTAATGTAGGGTTGTAACTGTTTAACAACTTTACCAAGTTGCGCAATACACCTGGCTTACTTTGAAGACATGTTTGTGTAACTGTTTATTTATATGGCAGTGGTAGCATAGCAGTTAAGGAACCTGGCTAGCATGCAACTAGCCTGAAAAAAGTTGTGGGTTTCAATCACAGTTGCCACCGTTGTGCCCTTGAGCAAAGCACTTAACCCCAAGTTGATTTAGGGGAGACTGGCCCTGATGTAACTGATAGTTGACAAATATAAGTCGCTTTGGATAAAAGCGTCTGCTAAATATGTAAATGTAAATGTAAATTTTATTTTATTTGTGAGAATACTGGTGAGCATAGACATTTCTTAAAGGGGACATAGAAAGGAGAAACATTTTTACGTCAGATTTGTTAAATTAAGAGAGGCTGTGCATGACTATGGAGCTGTCATGAAGTTGAAACTTTTTAAATCAAAGTTGAATGCATTCTATTTAAAGCATATTCAGAGAAGAGAGAATGAGGTACAATATGGCATTCAAGTTGCTTTTTCTAGTGCCTCCTATATGGCCTTGAGAGTGGAGGACACCATACTAACCAATAAGATCCCTGGCCATCTCCTGGTCGTCCTGGATGCGACAGACATCAGAGAGCTGCAGCAGGGAGTCAATGTGATATGGGTTGAGCTGAAGCAGGACCTGTGGGGACATGTGATAACCATGGGCTAAGAAGATCCAGTAGAACCTTTCTCGCAGTTTCATATCTGTAAAAATGTGATGTGTCATTTTCATTGCCAGAAAATGAAAATGATTATAGATACAGATATAACCCACAGGGCCACAGGGCAACATTATCCCTGAATATTTCTGTGGATTTCAACTTTTATGTTGGTCGTAGAGTAGCCAATACAGGATGAATACAATCAAAGGCATACAGAATATAAAATTCACAGTGATAATGAGAAATCATTATAGTTGGTGTTACATTAGGAGGCATTTTTAATGACTGTGTACTTACCACTATGTTGTTAGGATCCATGGACTCAACAGCATCCAGAAATTTGAACTGAACCTGCTGATAGTCTCGACTGTGCTCAAATGTGAAGTACTGCAGGCCATTTTTGGACTCCAGAAGACTCATAGAAATTCCTGACAAAAAAAGACAGAATAAAAAGAGGACAACACCAAAAGGGTTACATTCAGTTGGTGCGCCACAAAACATTCAGCCCTGAGAAAGGAATTATATATTCTCTCCATACGCACACACACGTCAACTGCTTTTGCACAGGCTCACTCTGAACCTCAAAGCTAAGTTATTTCTCGCTAAACATGCCAATGGCTTATGTAATAACATGCAATCAATAATTTGCTTTCTGTAGAACAAATGGGAGAGACTAAGACGTAATGGTCTCAGCCCTTGGCAGTGAAACACAGCGCATCCACCCTGTAGCTCAAAGGCCTTGCGTCAATGCTGCCTTTCATCCATTATCCTGACTCAGGGTAGCACAGCTACTCATTTCAAGAGCAAAAAATTGGGGAGCTTTCTATAAACAACCTCACAGGTCTCCATTATCAAAGCGCCCATTGAGAAATAGGGCCTACTGCAATCAGAAGATCTATGACACAATATTAACCAATACTGTGTCCAGAATCCACAAGTTAATAGCCCTTGCAGTATGTGCTACTGGCAAACCCATTTTTGGCATAGTTCATGTTCAGAGAACAAATTCATTTTATAACACAACTGTATTGGCCCTCAATAGGACTTAAAAATTCCCAAAAGAGTTGTATAACTTAAATGCCGGCAGGAGTATGACAAAAACAAAAAAACAGGAGCTTCCCCAATGTGCTTTACAGCCAAGCATAGCAAACTGTTTGTGTTTTTTATTTTATTTTTTATCTTTATAGAGTTGTGTTGTGAGTTTATGTGATAAAAGATACTAGATTAAGCAAAATTACTGAATCAGTTGTATGTGTGTATAAGACTGTGTATGCATATATGTATGTATGTATGTATCTAGCTAGCTAGAGAAAATGTGTGGACTTGACTAACCATGAAGAAACCACAGACTGAGCTTAAAGTCTTAAAGTGGACCTTTAAATCTGACATAACACTATAAACAGTGCGACAGGATTTGATATATGATGGGAGATATTTGAATGGATGCAGTAAAAGTAGTGTCTCTTTTGGACTCTTCGGAGTTACCTTTCTTACAGGTATTGCTCAGTGTACAATGGTGATGCTCACTGTGCCAGAAAGTGTGAGTCAGAAAATAGAAAACATGATGTTCCCACATATAACACTCACCTGGTTTGCTGAAGCGGGGCCAGGTATCTTTTGGGGAAGTCATCCAGGTACTCCTGTGAAACTGCCTCTGTCTCTGTCTGGGCCTTTTACAAGAGCAAGAGACAAGCACCAGACACATCTAGTAAGAATACTTATTTCGGAATGGACCAAACAACTGAGAAGTAAAAAATACTACACCAACCTTTGGTCTCCCAGAACAGCTCTGGCTCCAAAATATCTTTTCAGCTCCGTTTCAGGATTTAGATTCCTAGGAAACAATGCAGAGCCAATTGGAATGGTTCAGTTAGACTGCTGTCAACAATCAGCACACGTGGCTTAAAATAAATTCAAAATTATAGTGCCAAACAACAACACCCTTCACAATGTTCCCAACAACAGCACCCGTCAAGTGTAATAAAATCACTGTAATCCACATCTTGTTGGCTTGTTGCTTTATTGAAAACTATGTGAAGTCCATGTTTCAGTCCATAGAGTCCTGAAGAAGGCTTCCAGTTTCCCACATAATTCCCTGAGCACAATGATCAGTCAAGAGTGCTCACACAGACATGAATTTCCTCACCACTCACCGGTGCTCCACATACAGAACAGGTCTGCTATCGAATGTGACGCCATCATCATTCTGATGGGAGAGGCCATTGGTCTTCTCGATGGTTTCAAGGATTGCATCAATGTCATCTCCTGCTCCATCCTCCTGTGAAGTACAACAGTGTTGCACAGACCACAAAAATAATGCATTTGGGAAACAGACACCATCTTTGCAGGACAACAAGAGCTTTGGGCACCACATGTTCACCTGGGGATCTGCAGATGTGACTTTCTTCCTTTTCTTCTTCTTCTTTTTCTTCTTTGCTGCCTCAACATTATTCTTATTAGGAAAGTGAGAGGAGATAAGTTGTCAGGTAACTTTTGAAAGAAAATACTTGGATGTAGTCAAGGTGTTCAGTTATATACAACTGGACTTGTTTTTGAAGCTTGAAGACATTTCACCTTTCATCCAAAAGGCTTCTTCAGTTCAGAACAGCTCCAAGAAGAAGTCCACTACTTTTGGATGAAAGGTGAAACGTCTTTTGCATATGAATGAACACCTTCACTACCATGACTTGGATAAATGAGAATCTTCAGACACTTGGATATAACCTTGTTATTGTGACTGTAAATCTATCATTCCCATGTGCATCTTAATAAAGAATATTATGTACTTAAATGTATTTAAATTGTAATATCATCATACCTAAGTAGAAATACACAACATTATGCAACTTCCAAAAAGACAAATTATCCTGCTATTTACTTATGTTCACAATTTAGGGGTCCTGTGAAAAGTGGCAAACAATTCTTCTCTACCCGTCACAAAACAATACATTCCTAAACCACTGTATATCTGGCCGCTACAGCAGTGACAAAAACACACAAAAACCTGACAACGCATTTAACGTTAATGCAACCTAACTTACTTCTGTGGGGTGCCTATCCGTCTCATCCACATCGTCTTTAGAAGCTTCCGGGTCTGCTTGTTGTTTGACCCCACTGTCTTCATCTGTCAGACCTTTCTCCTCATTATCAACATCGCCAATCTACAAGAAATAATAGCTGACGTAGTTAACGTAGGCATCAAGGCAGTTAGTCACACGTCTAGAGCGAAGTGATACGCTGAGACAAGGGATGGGTTATCTTCGTAATCCAAATACTGTCGACAAACTTTTTAAATAAAACAGATACACTCGTGGATATGTTACGTTAGGTAGGCTTTGATAACATGCCAGGCAGTTGACGTGTAACATGAAAGATTCTTGGCAAACTGTTGGCTAGACTGAATAGCTAGTAGCAAGCTAGCAGGCAAACTTGTGGGGTTGACAGGAGTAACAGGACGTCTTACGATGATGAACTGACACTATGTTGACAAATCTAAATAATAGTTCTAAGGGAACTTGCCAATTCATAAATATTGCTGATGTTTTTTTGGGCTTTGCTTTTCTTAGCTTTCCGGTTGTTCTTCTTAGCAGGCTGCAAGACAGCTTCACACTGCTCCTCTTCCTCCTCTGGTAAATCTGCTGTTTGTGATTCGTTCAACTGCAGATCATCGATGCTCAATGCCTCCTGTCCCCTCTGTTTGCCTTTGAGCCTCCGCAAAGCACGACTCGACATGGTGTGGTAATAGCTGTATCAAACAGCTGAAACTCAGTTAGCTATAGGTAGGCTGACATGGAGCTATGGCAGCAAGCTTGGCCATGACGAATCTCATTGGACGTTTAAGAGGAAACTCTTTTACTTTTTCAGGAAATTACATCACTATATCCGTCAAACTTATTTTAAAGAAACAGTAATATTTTTTAAAATCTTTTCAAACGTGAAAACCTTAGAAAAGCTCTCTTAACTTGCATTTTAAATGTAGTCTCTGCTAAAACATTCACGTTATAAAAAATGTAGTCACAATCATTTAGAAAAAAAGGCTAGACTCCTTAAAAGATGCCATTAACTGCAAGAAGTGGGATAATACCTTATATATTGACATTTATCTACAAAGACAGTGCACCATATATACACACATATCATATCATATGTATGTGTGTATGTATGGTCCAGTATACACACATAAAGGCATAAAAGATATGCTGGGTGCTGTGTGGTCTCATCACAGCTGCTGGTCTACTGGTTTTAGCTGGCCTAAGATGGTCTTTGGTGGTCTCGGATCAGCTCTTGCTGGTGTTTGATAGTTTAACTGGTTGGTCCAAACCAAAACACTGCTGATGTGGACATACTTTCAAACTGGAAACTGCTGTTATGGCCAACAAGCCAAGGTAAGACCAGTAAAATCAGCTAGAAGCTGGATGCTGATCACATCAACTAAACTATCAAAAATCTGAAGAACATACTTTTTTTAAGAGACAAGTTGGTCAACAATTAAACAGCATGTGCACATAGGTTAGAAAAGTCACCCCATCCATTATCCACCCGGACTTCTCATCCTCCAATGCCCGCAGATTATTCAACATAATGTACTACTCCTCAACCATACATGAAAATACCATCATAGCAACTCTAGACGCAGAAAAAGCTTTTGATAGGGTTAACTCGAAGCTCCACATTAGGGAGATTTGGTTTCGGGGAATCGTTCATTAATTGAATTAAAATTCTTTACGTCACCTTCAGCCACAGTGATCACCGATGGACTAATACCACATAGTTTCACTCTACACCGGTGGACTAGACACGGATGCCCACTCTCCCCCTCACTATTTACTATCTTCATTTAACTAGTAGCTGCTGCCATCCGACAGAACCCCCTCATCAAGGGAGTTCAAACTCTAAATTTGCAGCATACAATTAGCCTTTACGCCAATGATATTCTACTTTTCTTACAAAACCCCCCCCATCACCAGTAAAAGAAACTATTAAACTCATCAATAAACTATTAAACTCATCTTCTTTCAACTATTCCAATACAGCCTACTATCTTCATTTAACTAGTAGCTGCTGCCATCCGACAAAACCCCCTCATCAAAATCTAAAGTTCAAAATCTAAATTTGCCCCCCCCCCCCATCACCAGTAAAAGAAACTATTAAACTCATCAATAAACTATTAAACTCATCTTCTTTCAACTATTCCAATACAGCCTACCCCCTCCTGGTTTAAATCACTAGACTCAACAATCATTAAATTCTACTGGAAAAACAAGAATCAAATTGACCACCCTCCAAAACCTAAAATACTACGTGGACTAGAGGCTTCTGGACCCAAATGTGTAAAAGCCTCATGACTAAAAATGCAGTACAAGGTACTTCATAGATTTAAAATGGGTTTTGACTCTGACATGTTTTCACTGCATGCAGAACACACACATTCATGCTTTCTGGCATTGCATTCTGATTAATTGGTTTTGGGTAAACATCACAGAATCACTCGCTACCATCTTTGGCTGTCATATCCACAACAACCCCTTCCCTATGCATACCAGGAGATACATCTGCAACCAATCTAAACACCACAAACAATACAATCCTACTAGTAGCGCTAACTATCGCCAAGAAAACAATCCTCATGAACTGGAAATCAAGGAACATAGTACACATTACCCACTGGAAAAACCTGTTAACAGATTATATATCATTGGACAACCCATCCACTCCCAATTTAACAAACACTCAGGATACACCCTCCCTTTGGTGTGTTGTGTCGAGGGTGTGAGGGGCTGAGCAGAGGCTAACAAAAAGGTGGTGAGTCTTGCGGGTTGGGGGGGGGGGGCAGGGCCCTGCTGTACACAGCCCCTCCCCTCTCTTTTAATTAATTCTATCAACATATCTGCGGTGTTTAGCCTCTGTCACTGTTGTTAGTGTTTAGTTAGTGTCCCTGTTTTGTGTTCTCTACATGTGTCTTTTTGTTTCACTTCGTCCCAGAAACTTTCTTCTTGTTGGCAAATAAAAAAAAAGCAAGAAGCCCTAATTACCCATGTGGCCTGACGGAGGCGCTTGACTAGTAGAAGACAACCAATCCTCAGGGAATCCAGAGGGTCATGTCCTTTGATATCTCCTTTCAGCATTTTGCATGACTGAGGGGATGTGGTCCAGGCAGTTGGTTATGAAAGGAACAGAGTAGGGGACTAGACCTTTACTTTTTCTTTTAAAACTGTATGCCTTATTATATTAGATTTAGCTCAACTCAGAGGCCTGTCGTCCTCACAGATTTTCCTCTGACTGTGGGCTGTGTCTTTAGTGGGGCTGAGCACAGTGAAGTAGTGGACAGCCTTGTGGCGTGGTGTGGAAACAAGCACCTGTTCTCAAATGGGTGTCTGTTGTATGGCAAGAGGACGAAGAGTTGCATCATTTAGCTTTGTTGTAGCAATGCAAGTGTCTTTGTTCATATCTGTTGGGCTACTGCATCAGAGCCATGACAATAAAATGAAGCTGGTAAAATGGCTGGCTCTGTGCTGGGGAGTGTTCTGGTGATTAAGAGAAGGGTGTTACTTGAACTAAACAACACTGGATGTATCCTGCACAAGTCACTTGTCCGACTGCAAGGCATTTTCAGTCCCAGGCTGCTATAACTCTGACATGATAAGGACCGATGCAGTAAGTTATTCCTGCCCCATAATAGACCCTAGGTGCCAGGAGGCGAGCATTATTCTTCATTCAAACAGTTGTCTATAGTTGAAAAGTCAACTTGAGTCTGTTATTTCAGTTTACAAGGATATGGAAATATATTCACGGAAAGCATGTTGAGTTTGTTGTAATGACAATGTAGCAACAACTGTTTAGATAATAACAAATATATCAAAAGACCTTTTCAACAAATACATGGTTGTATAGGGGCTTCAACTGATTCATTATAGTTGAATATATTCTATTTTAACATCAGAGAACAAGGTACAATGCTCCATTCATCCATTCTATGTCACCTTTAATTTACTTAATTAAGAGGTATATTGTATGTATCCAAGTATTAATATGTACACAAAATAAGAACAGGGATCCCTTATTTGTAAAGGGTGTATGAGAGTCATCTCAGTGATGTGGGCACTGTCCTCAGCAAATGGAGTTCAATAAGGAAGTAACTCGCTTTTCTTCATACAGTCCTTCTCAGAAGGTAAGGTAATTCAGTGGCAAATAGTAAAACCATTTTCTTACTGCAGGGAAGTTAAAAGAAATGAAAGGTTCTGGAGAATACACAGTCTTTACAGAACTTTGCTAGTTCCTTAAAATGTATTTACTGTGTTAATAGGGCCAATGTTAGCTATACTTTTAAAGGGATATGAACACAAGTTAGAGATTTCCCAAATTGCAACAGTGTAGCAAGTTTGTTTGCTCAATATGCCTACAAAAGAGGAAGCTATAGCACTGACATCCCACAACCACAGAGTAATAAATATATTGCAGAAAACTCTTAGATGTGGAAATGATGGTAGAGATATCACGCAACTACAACAACAATTTACATTTCACCTGATGATTGTTTAATCTCTGAAATCTTTCTCTCTCTGAAATCTGAAATCCACACTTTTTTTCTTCACCATCAAAACAGAATGAGCAGACAGTATAAACAGAGTACCTAAAATAGTAACATTGGACCATTCAAGTAAATGATCATAACCTATAATGCTATTTAAACCAAAAACAACGTAACTTCAGTTTTCAGGCTTTCTGTAATGACATTGAGCAAAAATGGTATTGTGTTTGAGTGGCGGTGCACAAGTTAACTGTATCTTAATTTATTTAACTTTAAATATCTGGAAATCTACAACCTCCTTTCATCCTCTCCACCTAAACTGACTATAAGAAGTATTGGGTACAAAATAACATGTACAATGTAATGCATAGGCAGTGTATAAAAATAGAATATGAAAAAAAGAAAGAATAAGGAAGTGTTTTGCTGTGTGAACAATAAATCAGACTACATATGCATTGCATATATCACCAAAATGGCAACAGGATTCTTTTGAAAATGTCATCAACCTTTTCACTTCTCCCCAGTACAAACCTTGCCTTCATTTTGTTGTTATTGATATGACAAGACACAGCTGAATCTTACCACAGCCGTTCATGTCTATCAGTTTTTTATTTAAAATTAGTTCATTTGAGTCAAAGCTAGCAGCTCCATGGTCACAGGTCAGCAATGATTAGTACTCATTAGCGGTGACAGCTATGGGGTTGACGTATGAAGCCCCCTCCAGGTCCTCCATTCGTTTCCTGCGGAGCTCTGGGGGTGGTCGAGGTGGAGGATTCTGTGGGGGCTTCTTTACACTCTCTCCGATTGGTGCACGAGACTCAGTCCTAGGCAGGATTGGCTCCCAATGCTCCCCATGGATAGCTGCCTATAATGCAACAAACGTTTAAGTCACACAGTCTATAAAGTTGGCCTAAAAATGACATGTATATATGTTAGTTTTACAACTCTGTATCCAAATTTGTGCATGTACATGTCTGGGTCTAAAATGGCAGCCATACAAATTAATCGTGGTCATTACCTATGTTTATTATACAATTAAGTTCATCAACAAAAGAATAAGTTCTAGAAACACATTTCTGTTGATAGTAAATTATTTCCGCAAAAGGAAACAGTAGCCTACGTGACAAAAATCATGCTGTTTTTCACTTCCTTATTACTAAATCGGTCATGGGCAGCAGTCTGCACTACCCTATAGTGCATAGATAACTTCTGATAGACAGTCAATGATAGGCCAGGTAACACATATGAGATAACTACTGCACTACCAGAACTTACAGGGTAACTGTCAAACTTTTGATGGGAATGGCTGTTCATGATACTTACTGATAAGTAAATGAGGCTTGCTATTCCCAAACAAACACATCCCAACACTGTGGCAAGCATGAAGCCACCAGGAACACAGAGTCTGAGAAGTAATATAATATGAACAAAGACTTTAGGCTACTGTCAAACTTAATCATGATGACTTTGAGAGAAGATGACAAAGTGAAGGCAACAGACCAGCACCTTGTATTGTTGTGTCTTTAAGGAAGTCAAATGTCAAAAGAAGACAAAGGTAGGAGTGGAAAGAATGTTGTCAGACTGACCTTAAAACAAAAGACAAAGCTTGTACTCACGCAGCATGGAGAAATGCCCTGAAATAATAGTTCCGTGTCAAGGGTCCAAAGGCTTTTACGCAAACTGTGAAGCAATACTGGCCCCTGTGAAACACAATAATACAGTGCTTAAAAATCTGAAATCGGACATTTCTGCTCAAATTCAGTCATTTGTGCAAAGAAGACACACAGGTCTCACTTACGTTCGGGCCACACTGGTTCCCTTACTCTTTTTGCTGCGGGGGTACTCCAGAAGACACACAAAAGCCCCGGCTGCACTGATTTTCTGATGTCAAGGGATTTGGGGTCATTTTAAAATCATTTTCTCATATAAGAAAGATTAGCTTTTTTGTGTGGTATGGCTATGCATAATTAATTTTGTGTTTAGCCCACAATAACTGCATGTAGGTCTACAAATGTTTGGTGTCTGTGCATGCGCCCCAGTGGAGGCACTTTATTAATGCCTTTCTTTATTGACAATTCACTCAGGCAAACACAAAACAAGCAGCCCTACATATAAATCAAATGTAAAATTGATTGTGTTGGCAAAGACATTGTTTTAAGGTTGTTATCAGATGAAGCTTGTACATACCCCATTTTCTAAAGTGTGAATGACATAACTACTGCTGAATCTTAATGACTGAATTAACAGAGTCCTGACAAAATCCGACATTAAGGTACCCTACCTTTAAAAACACATTAGCCTATGGTTCACACTCTGTACATGCACTGGTGAATTAGGCAAACAATACATAGGCCTACGTGTATCTGTGCAGTCACAGTAAACAAGGATACATTCCAAAAGCTGCGAACTGCCAACCTCTGAATTGGCCAGCCACCCCCACAATGCCTCCAGTGAGGTAAACTAGAACAGGGAAGTAAATGACCCATTAATGATGTTTTACGAGTTTATGCTAAACACTGACTGACACCATGAGTTTACCATAACTGTGGAGTAAAATTAAGTTATATGGCTACGTATGATGTGTGTTACTAGTAATACATGATCCACAAAAAAGAACGTGAAAAAAATCTCAGTTCATTCAGACTTTTTAGACGCCTGCCGTATGGGAATGTTGACAGAAGCACCAGAACCAGACATCCGTTTGAGAAATCCCGCTTTGATTTTTACATTTGAATCAAATAATTCAAATTAAATCGCCTGACTGTGATTATTATTAAATAAATTACACTCCATACATTAAGTCAGGGCATGTTGAGTCACGACGCAAAAAAGTAAGAACAACTAAAACTTTAAATGAAGTTTTTTTCAACTTACTTAGTCCAGCCGCCAGGGCTTGCTCATTTGCCCACATCGCCCATTCAATCTTCCCCATTCTTACGGAGGGTTCAAAAGAGTTACAACACTTACTGTGAATGTCCCTCTTTGACTGTGGCCGTCACTTCTAAAAGCATTGTGTCTGCGCCTTAAGTAGCCAAAACAAAGGTGGGAGTAGCGACATCTGTAAACCAAACCCTCAAAGTTCGTCACTTCCTTCCTGTTTGCATACGGCACAAGGCTTCATACCTTCATTCCAACTGTCAACGACCATTCAGATGTGGGCATTACCATTCTCTGTATGTAAGGTTTTGAGATATAAAATTGCTCACTTAAATGCCATTGGAAATGTATCATTAAATTATAATTGTAAGTTCATTCTGTCACAACAAAATTACAACCACATTTATAATCAACACTGACTGTTCCAAAATTTACTTTATTGTGATGCATGATTGCAATGCAGCATATCAGGATAACACAATTAACATTGTCAGAAAATTATACAAAACAGAAGTGCTGGTAATTAAAATATACTTGACATTTCCCCATCTAAATGATCTTTTGACCATAGGTTATGCATTTCAAATTCATCCCCATGTAGTCACACCTTGACTGTGGTCATAAAAAGACCAGACATCACACTGAAAGAACTTTTTGTTCCATAAGTGTTCAGATCTTCTATCCGCCAATTGAATCAGCAGTTTAAAAGTTATAAAAATTACAGATTAATTACATTTTATATACACCTCAATTGCATGAGGAAATACAAATTATTAACCCCATCTCTTACAAAAAGTATTATTTCTGCATCACTGTGGTAACATATGAACAGGAAATATGGGTTTTACATGAAGAAATTACAAACTGTACTTTAACTGTAACTTTTTTTTGCAAAATGTCTGCTCTATAAAGAGCTAATTTCCTTGTGAAGTGTAAAACAAAAACAAATAAAACAAATAATACCTTTCTATCCACCACTAAAGCAATTCCAGAGAGAAATACTTACATCCAATTTGTCTGATACTGTTGCATACTTTTACATATATGGCTGTGATCAAACTATTCAAGACATAATAGAAATCTGAACTATAAATATGGGAACGATAAGTATAAGAAAGGAGCAATTTCTTGCCAATGGCATATGTAATGTTAGAACAATACAATAACATCCAATTTGGTCAACATAGATGCTGTACTGTGATTGGACGACTCCAAGTCGAGTACTGTGAAGTGAGTGATTTCAATGTAGAAAATAGATGTATAAATGTAATAGGTTGTGCTGAGGTTTTAACATTAATTGCAAAGGCAAAGTCCTGCTTAAGGTTTTCCAATTTAAACAATATCCTTAGGTAGTCCATCTAAGCCCAGCAAATGGAAGCTTGGGTCATCCTCAATGCGTGGTCCAGGGCCAGCCTAGGTTTAATAAATATGATAATACAATTATTATCAAAACATTTTGCATGGATTACCTATTGCAACACACAGAACAGACATCAAATCCTTCCACAAGCTGTTAAACACCCCCTTTTGTGGGTGGAAAACAATACATTTTAAAAATTCTGCTTGGCGATCAGCAGTTCACTTTACCTTTGTGCTGATAATGTAGCTGATTCCTTTGGGCATGGGCTCCATACTAATGGCTTTCTTCAGTTCATCAGAGACTGGGGCAGACGGTACTGAGAGGCCTTTGAGAAATCTACAAACAGCAGCAAAAGGTCACTAACATACTCAAACAAAAACACGCCTCATTCCTGGACTAAAGTTCTATCACACTTACAGCATAACAAGTTACTGAAAAAAGCAATAGTCAGTATTATAAGTAAATGTAAACCTTTACTGGCAAAAAATAACTAGAGGTGTTGCATTTTGTGGCAACAATTACACACTTTGAAATATGAAAAAAGCACAGTTGGCACTGATAAAAACTAGCCAGCTTTGTAAATTATCTATGTAGTCTATCTATGATAGCATCAATCTGTCTATGATAATTCAACAAGTTGCGATAACATCACTGTGGGTTTACATACTGTCCTCCATTTGTCTCCGTAGGAAAAAAATGCCGAACCACTTGAACAAATTCTGAGACATGATCCTGCAAGGTGTAGATGACTGCATTTGGGCCTGCATCAAATGTGTATGCCACCTAGAGGAGTGACATGAGAAATAAACAACTAACTGAAAAATGTGACCTTTTTTTTGAAAAAAATATAATATGTTGTGTTAATTATCCAGTACATCCATCCTTTGACAAAAGAGAAATAAAGTCTGGGTTTGATTAACTCCCCAAAACAACACAAGCACATCTTTAATTTGTGCAAATGATCAGATGCACTATTATTACAGTGCATTTTCTGTTCCCCTTCTACCAGTATTTAAAGAAACATTCAAAACACCTTGTGGTTTCACATCCTCAGACAACAAATAATTCTTTGTGCAGGGTTAACTGTAGTGGAAACATGCACTACACAAACATTATTTTTCTATTCAATGCCGTCCACACAGAAACATAAATGAGCTCAAGTATATAACAAAATCAAAGAGCAGCATGTACCAAAGACACACTATGGAATCCTATAAGCAAGAATGCTTCTGTTCCTTCATTTCCTCAGTTATATTTTTTAAGAAACTCCAAACAGCCGCTGTGTAGAGTAGAGAACAAAATAGTTCACCACTTACCCTTGTCTCTCCATAATGGCTGTTGTAACGGTGGACAAGGTTAATTACTCTTCGAGACACGTCATTGAGGTAGAAAATAGGGGGGTATGTGTCTAAGCAGGTGGCGTGAAACTGGTTGCTGTCCTTCATGGTCAGTTCAGCAAAGGTAGCAAAGTCCTTCCTCTTGATGACATGGATCATTTCATCCATCCTTCCAGGCACCACACTGTCTGCCCGGTACTAACAGAGATAGAGAGGTCATTCAGCAACAGCTCATCTGCAATTCTGAACATCCCTGAACATTGCTTTTATCCCACCATGTCATCAAGTCTGACATGCAATCAATAAAGGTAACTTTTACAGTCAAACTGGATTAAATGCATCAAGCACCCATAGGCACATGGTATGGTTATGGTCTCCTTTTTAAGTGAATCCACCTTAATTATACAGCTGTAATAATTCATACCTTTAATAGCCTGCTTGTCTCCACACTTGTTTGCATGCCTGAGGTGCTCCCAACTGGTTTTCTCTCTGCGCTCACCTAAGCAGCAACAATACAAAAAGATGGTATGACTTTATTGTCGTATTCATTACATTTGATGAGAGGTGTTAGGGGAGGAGGTACACCACTAAAAACTGTATCTCCGGAGAGATTCAAGAATTACAGAGAGAAATGCTCCTCCTCTTTCTTTGAGGAACAATGGACAGAAAATTTGTCTGAGTTGCCGTGTGTGGTGTTGTGAAGTTTTAAATGAGTCACCCAAGTAAACAACACGCATATTGTAATATCAGTTGAATCTTTTATACACCATCTCCTCATGTGAATATGAATGATTTGGGGAAAAGTTATATATATATATATATATCTCCTTATAAATGAACTTACCACCAACACCAGCACTCTGAGTTCAGGCCAGTGGGTCTCAGGCTCCACCTGCTCTGCGATACTGTCCTTCCCGTCCTCCCTTTCTCCCATCTTCCACTGGACAAAGCCTCCATACATGCTCCTGCAGGCACTGCCCGAGCCCTGTCTCGCTACGCAGGACAGCTCCCCCTCCACTCCAAATAACCGTGCCAGCGTGTACACTGGGAACAGTATACACAAATACATGTTAGGTAAACAGGTGAAGTGAGCCACATCATCATCTAATTGGATAATAAACATTAACTATATTGCTGGGGATTCATGTAAGTATCTTTTGGCTTACCTAGGCAAGCATAACCTGCAGCGGAAGACGCTAGACCAGCCGCTGTGGGAAAATTATTACTCGAACAAATATGGACTTTGTAAGATAGCACAGAGACATCATTTGTAGTATCCTTGTCACTTCGTCTCTTCCGGGCTAGTCTTCGAACTGGTGTCAGAAGAAACCATACAGGGTGAGTGAGAAAGTGAGTTGAGTAAGTTTAAAAGTTGCAGTGTGAAGCAATGAACATGCTTAATGTTACCCACTTTCTCTTAGACAGGACTGGAGCCTGGGCTGGTTGATATCTTCCTCTTTGCCATTTAGCCAGATGCGATCCTCTTCAAAGTCTCTGGAGCAAGCAACAGTAGTCGTGGTTTTGAGCTGAAGAATAAAAATCAGATTTCAAATTCAAATTGTAAACTTGAATATCATGGAACTTCCCAGATTTCCACATAATCTTGATGGATCTATATAAATAGATATAGATAGATAATGAGTTTCTTTGTTTATTAGTGTCAACATGTGAACATACCATCCCACAGTCTTGGCTAGTCTGTGCCCATAAGAAAATCTGTTGGGATGAATTACCATGCACAGAATACAGAACACTTGACCCTTTCATATACCCCCAGCGTATATTTACAAAAGACTTCTTAAGCACCATAAATCTTCATGAAACCGTATTACATATCTGAATTAATGTTATATTTGTATAATTTATTCATTATTTATTTGTATAATTGTATTGTATACACTTGTTAAATGTGTGCCTGGATATCAAAAGTATTGTCACAACCACAAAACATAGTGCTTCTGTTTGTCAGCTGCAGTTTTGAGATTACAGAGTGGGGTTGCATGCTGCCACCCGACTTGGCAGGTGAGGAGTTTACATCACCTGTATTGGAACAAACTGCTGCAGTAGCAGTAGGAGCAATAACTGTACTGTACTGTTGCTAGAGGGTCACGGCACTCACCAACTGTCCTGTGCCACCTGCATACTGTCCTATGCACTGTCCTATTTTTTGTGCACTGTCCTGCACTACTCATACTGTTTTGTGGCACCCATTTACTACTGTCCCATTGGTTAGGTTTAGGTTTAGGTTCAGGGTTGTGGTTTGTAATAATTGGCAAGTGTCACAGGACAGTAGATGAGTGGCATGAGCCACTAGCAACAATACAGTGCTCCTCCTCGCTCTCAACTGCTGGATATTCTTATTGGACAACTATGATATGCATAATGGCTAATCTTGGAGAGCGCGTGTTTCCAACTTTCCAACGTGTTTCCAACTATTTATGAGGCTGTAGAAAAGCCGCTCTTGAATTGGCAGATTATCCAACGAGCTTGGACCATCTGTTTTTTACCTGGTCTTGGTGAAGAGTGACGCTGAGCGAAGAGTTCACAGGTAGAATAAGGTCCTTGTCCCTCTTACCCCCTGTTAAAATTAAATATTATAAACAGAAAGCCACATAATTTCTACTCCCATTGATTTACTACCACGGTAAACTGGCTGCCAAGCGGTGTTAAACTAACAGAAAACGCACCTGGCTAAATATGTGAATACGTAAAAGTTCTACAAAGTGTTTCATTCAATTCTTCTTTCAACATTGATAAAGTTATACTAACCTTGTCAAATGGTTTCAGAGAAAAGGCTTATGTTTGTCAGTAACTTTATAGTTGACTACAGCCACAGTATGGATATTATTGACCATAGCCAGCTAGCATGCTAACTCGGGTAACAGGAGAGAATCACTTACAGTATTTGATAACGGCGATGTTCACTGGTGCCGTGCAAGTCACCATTGTAGTTTTGTGGCTGCTGTCCTCCGGCATGATGATGGACGATATTAGATATTAGCAACCAATGCTACCTATGTCTCTCAAAAAACAGCTGACATTCCTTGTGTAAGCTGAGTCGGTCACTCCACGCGCGCAACGTCAAAAGCGAACACAGACGCCGCATCGAAAACACCTCCTGATTGGACAGTGTAAAACACACGGGCGATGTGTTCACCAATCAAATAGACAAAGGCAAGCTCATTCACAGTTCGCAGCCAATCATTGCAATCAGACCATGCTCACACGGAAATTTGCAAACATGGATCTCTAAGTCGATGGCCTAAAATGTTGCTACATGAGGCCATTCAAATGGAATCTATGTCGATTGTAGCTATTTGGATGCAGGATGTCTCTGTTACACTATTTTGCCCACTAAATTAGTAAAAGTTTAAAAGTATGGGTTTAAACCCTCTCCCTGTTTATGGATCCTCAAGCATAATCATCCTCAATACTGGTGCCCCCCCCCCAAGGATGTGTTCTGAGTCTGCTATTCTACTCAATTTTATATCCATGACTGCACTGCCACATGCAGCCCTAGTTCTGTGGTGAAATTTGCAGATGACACAGCGGTGGTTGGTCATCATGGTGTAAAAAGACAGCCTAGAGCTTAACAAAAAACTTAGCATGAAAGAAGTCTGATGCTTTATCGGTTTATCTATAGTCGTTTAGCCAATACTGGGACATTTTTTCTGCACTCAATTAGTACAGCCTTGCTTTCAGTGCCCTACCCTGGCCCAGCCTACTATCCCCGTGCTGTACATAGAAGCTCTCCTGTAAAGTAACTGTTTTGTTTATAATTTACTCTGTGACGCTTCTGATTATTTTCAAAAATGGCAGACGACGAATTGGAAGCCATCCGAAGACAACGGATGGCTGAACTTCAGGCAAAGCATGGGGTAAAAAGAATTAGTTGTCTAGCTAGCTAAATCCCAGCCATATATGGAAACGCACATTTCATTCATGTTGGCAGAAAAACCCATTGTGGAAACCACATTGAATTCGGGCTTTTATTACAGTGTAGTTCTAATGATATCCACATTTTACCACAGGTTTTGACGACTTCATAGTCACAGCATGTATATAGTTGATATGAAATGAGAATATCTGGCTGGGTTTATCTAGCCAGGTTGCTAGCTTGCTTGCTAACGTTAGCTCGGAAAGGTAACATTAGCTGTGTAGTACACTGACTGTAGCTCATCTGTTGTTACCATAAGCATATAGGCCCACATATCATGTTCCAACACTTCATTCTTAAGATTTAAAAGTTAGCTATTATGTCTGTAAGATTCAGCTGTTGTCACCTCCAGTTTGATAACAGACGGAGACCTAGACTAACGTTGCCCACATCTCTGAGATCACAGTTGATATAAAGCAACTGACATTTTCAGACTCCGTGGACGTGCGTTATGTGCGAGCAATCATTTATTAAATTGAGCTGTTCCTTTTAGGGTCTAGTATGGAATCCAATGGACCCGGTAAGGTGAAAACAGTGCCTTGGAAGTGTGGGAACAACAGCCAAACTAATGGCTTTGCTTCGATTTGCTTTGTCATGTTTTGCCAAGTGCCAGTGCCAATGCCAGATTTTGGGCAGATTGAGAGAAATTTGGGGTTCAACATGTTAAACGAAACAAAAAAAAAATTGAATAATAAATTGTAGCCTACCACTGTGTGTGTGACTTGTCATAATGTGTCTAATATCTGGCTGTCAACCACAATAAATATGTTTTTTATATTTCTGCTGTATACCATATACATACTTCTCTTATCATCATGAGTGTAGTCAGAGCCAGCAACTGGTTTGAAATGGGCATCAACAAGCTGCAAACCTGTTTGTTACCATTAACTGTCTTGAGCTTCTGTAGTATATAGTGCACACCTAGAGATACAATCAGCAGATTTTAGAAACAGTGATGCTGTGACTGAGTGCAGAATTCAGTGCTGCCATCAGCATGTCTGCATGCTACTCAGACTTGCTGTGTTGTCCTTACAGTAGGATTCAGTGATTGATGTGGATACATTGAAGAACCATAGTGACTGTCAATTCTAATGCAGTTTGTCTGTTCTTTTTCCAGAATGCATCCAGTGATCAACAGGGACAGCAAGAGGCCCAGCAAAGGTTAGTCAGAGCTTGCATTTATCACTTCATTCTCCTTTATTCTTCAGAGTGCTAGTGTTTCTCTCTACATGACAAAACAAGAACAAGAATCATTCATATTCCCTAAGGACTCCAGTGATGCTACAGACATTTTGATTCAGATTTTGTTTGTTGTGATTGGTTGGGACTAGTAGCACAAATTGTGCTGTATTTGAGAATACATTCAAATGACTTGTGTATATGTGTCTCGCAGGGAAGCAGACATGAGAAACTCTATATTGGCTCAAGTTCTTGAACAGTCTGCAAGGGCCCGATGTAAGTTTCATGAGACATGAATCACTGCTTCAGCTGCAATAGCTGCAATCAGATGTGTGGCTTCCTTTTGTGTTGTGCGTAATGGCCACTAGATGGTACCTTTTAAACATAAAAGGGTTCACAGACCTTATAAATAAAGTTTTGTTTGTTTGGTTTGTTTTTGTTGTATTTCAGCACAATCATATATCTATCTAACCACATATTACTAATGTATAATGTATTTGTTTTAGTAAGTAATTTGGCACTTGTGAAGCCAGACAAGGCCAAAGCAGTGGAGAATTACCTTATACAGATGGCACGCATGGGACAACTTGGGGGAAAGGTTAGTCATCTTTGAGTGAATGTAATATCTGTAAGAAAGCATTGAAATGTTTGGTATTTGTTTGCTGTGGTTTTGAAAAGTATTTTTTTTTTTTTAGGTTTCAGAATCTGGTTTGATAGAGATCCTAGAAAAAGTCAGTCAACAAACAGAAAAGAAGACAACAGTGAAGGTAGGTGTTGTTTTTATTCATAAAGTCATGTTCTTCTCTGGGCCTATTTTCTGCTCCTAGATGACCATGATGTCCAAAAAATCACTTAGCCGCACACTTTTCAGTCATTTGTTAGTTATAAAAATGACTTTAGTCAGTCACTTACACGCCATAAGGCCAGTTGCACCATCTAGCGAGAGACTTTATAATTTGCTTTATAATTTGTAATTTGCTAAATGCGTGCAGGCTGAAATGCGCACAGCTAAATGTTTTTTTGGACTTAAGCACATGGGAGAATTCCGCCTTTAGGGCATAGAGGGGCAGTGCTCTATACCATCATCAATTAGTGTTAGCTGCCAATTGGCTGTTTCAATTCTCTTCAGTCTTGTCATTCTTTTTCCTACTGACAGCACTCATGACCTCAAACAACAGGGCTATGGGTTGATTTACCTCGGATTATCCCTTTAACTTAGTTCAAAGTTTAATTAAATCATAGCCGTCACACTCCCACAGTGGTATGTGCCAGATAAATGGGCTGATTAAAAACAGCAGTGCTACTTTTAATATGGGTAATTTAGCCATTTTGGCTAAAGCACTTCAGATGGGGAGAGGGTGTTCGCGTTGAAAGTTTTGGGGGAGAGGGTGTTAGCTTTAAAAGTTTTAAAAGTCCTTTGTTTCAAGCTCCATACATTGTAAACATAATCTAAAGTGATGTTAAAGTTACAATTCTCTTGTTCTCACTCTTGTTTTCCAGTTCAACAGGCGAAGGGTGATGGACTCGGATGAGGATGATGACGATTGACCGCAGCCAAAAAACCTCCCTGGTGGGAGAGGTACTAGTTAGCACTGTTCAAGGACGGCTGTCTGTGACCTGCCTAATGCTTGTTTTGAGGAGCAACTTTTTGGACAGACATCCACACCCACCAGGGCACTGCAACTGGACACCATTTTTTGTTTGTATTGTAGCTCGCTTATTCACTCATTTTTCCATTTTCACAATGTCAGACGGTTGAGTTGTATGTCACAAGAGCCGAAGCAAGTGCAGTCTTGTTTCTGCAATTCTGCAACTACTTTTCCCAGAGACTCTTTCAGGGATGTAGTAGACCATTTTTGGATTAATATCATTATGGCAGATACATTGATATCAATCGCTGCATGTTAATTTTCTTTTCATTTCTTTTTCTGCTATTGTGTATTTGTTCCAGTTTACATAATAAAAAGCCTTAAACACAGTCAAAAGAAGAAGTATATTTCAGATTTCCAAACTTGATAGGACTCTAATGTGAACATAAGAATTCAATGCAATTAATATTTATGAGTGAACATATGTATTTTATTGTTGTCTGACACCATAGGCATAACATTATTTTACACATTTAGGGAATTTATAAATTGCATGTCTGTACAACCTCTCCATACTGTTCTGTTATTATACTTATGCAGCTGCAACTTTGGTAGACTTTGGTGCAACATTTTTTATTAGGAAGCTCTGCAATTAAGGAATTAACAGGACCTACCCAATGTGACAGTGGTAAATAGTTTGTCTGTCTCATAGACTGTATGAAAACTGTTTCCAGCAATTACAGACTCTATGGTGGTAGAATAGAAATTCCTTTGCAGCTCAGTTGAGACCTTGAACCTCCTTAGCCTCCTGAGGTGGTATAACTGTTGTCTAGCCTTTTTCACCAGGGTGGAGACGTGAAGTCCATGACGGATATTCAGAGATGTGAAATATTAAATATTATTAAAAGTATTTAAAGTTATGATATTTAAAGTTGTTGACGCTTTCCACTGGGATAGATTTTAAGTGGAGTGTAATGGGCCTGTTTCCCTCTCCTGCAGACCACCACCCACTCATTTCTTTTTGGTGACATTAACATTGGTGGAAAAACAATTGTGGCCACAAGATATTGTTTTGAGACCACTATTGATGCACTAAATAATAATTAATTATAATTAATAAATAAGTTGGCAGATTTACAGTAACAAATTAGGTCTACTAATCGATGGCCAAATGTTTTTATTTGTGTGGCTCCTATTTGCCCCTTGAGACAGTCAAATGAGACAGACAGATGACTGTAGAATAGACCTAGTCTACTTCATTGTATACATTCTACTCACTGGCAGAGACAAGGTGTGTGTGTGTGTGTGTTTGAGTTAGATCTTTTTGCCCTTTTTCAATAGCCTTGTAATTTGGCCTATCCCATCCATGAATAGCTTTAAAATGACAGTGACAAAACATTTATCATTTTGTGTTTTATTTCAATCATCCAAATGTCTCCAAGGGTATTTGGGCATGTAGCCTGGGGACATCCAGAGCAGCTGTTCTTTTGCCTCTAACTACCTCTATAGGTGCTGTATGAGAAGCGACTGAGTAAGAGAGGCACGTGGAATTTCTGAGAAGGATCCGTTATATTGAAGACTATCTGCAGAAAAAAGGGGAGAAAAAAGAAAAGTTGGAAATTTGATATTTTTGGGCTTGGACAACTTTAATCGAATAATCTCAATTTATATGGGCTTCTTACCTCAACATATGGGTAGAAGCAGGTTTCACCGAGCCCCTTCCAATACTGCCCTGTTTCAAAGCGCATTTTATAAACCCCAGGTATAAAAGCCTCTCTTGTTATGAGGCCTGGGCAGCGTCCATCATCGTTGGTTGTCCTACAAAAAGCAAATTAGGAAAATAGCTCACATGACGTTTATTAGTTTGGCTATTGTTATAGCATTATAGAATAAAACGAGAGAGTATTAAGTTTAGTCTGCACTGATACCCTGCGTTGAGAAGTTTCCAAGTCTCTGTGCAGGGGTCTAGAAAGTGTAAACTCAGAGCCATGCCAGCCCCAGGGACACCCCGGCCTGTGTTCAGCACATGCGTCGAAAGGGGGCTTGGCGGGGGTGTGGCCATTTCTGCACACTACCAAGGAAATAAAACAATTACAGGCATCATGAAGTGAAAGTTATTTCTGCCACACATGCGTTGACTCACTAAGCATTGTGCGCACAAGACACCTACTTCCCAGGGAGAGCCATTTTCATTAGCCATTATCATGTGAAAGTAGGCCTGATATTCACACTATAAGGCTGCTTACCTTTTTCGTAGCCAATATATGATCCTTGATATACTGTAAACGTTGAGAAGTCATCCGAACTCAAAACAGCTGATCGACTTTTTTCGAGCACTGTTTCGCAGTAGGCTACACTACCGATGAACATAAGGTTCTTTTTGGAATATCCACTTGAAGAAAACAAAATTGTTTAGGGCAAACGACCTCGGGTTGGTTCACCTGCAGAGTGGCTGACAGACTGAATGATAGCACCCAGCAAAATGTGACAGTTTCGTAACAGGCCCGTCAGACTTTGGTAAACTTTAATTTGAATGTGGTAACCATTCGGCAGTTAGGTTTCTCTCAAACTGTTATGCAATCCTATTGCAAACAAACCTATTTAGATAGCTATGACGACTAGCCTACGTTTGCTGTCACTGTTGGCAACAACCTCAGGCATTGCAATCGCTTTTAAGCCTAGTCTACGACCTAAGTCTACTACAATGGGGACTGAAATGCATAATGTTTTACACTTAACTTGTATTGCCACGCTGTGGTATATTATGGGTACTGCAACTAAATAATGTTTCATTATCAGTCACGAATCTTATCATAAAAGGTGCTGCTGTTGCTTCCCGTAGACTTACTTCATTGTTCATTGGTAATTGAGAGGTACCTTGCTCTCCTGCCACAAGTCTGATAATGGCATTATAGTAGCCTACTTGGCACCTCTGAGCTGTGTCTGTGTGTGTGTGTGTGTGTGTGTGTGTGTGTATGTATTGTAACAAAGTGTGGTATGTGTGCGGATATCCATGTTGCCCAGCAAAGATCATTGGAATGAAACTTTGTCTTTTTAAAATTATTTTAACAGTTTTTCAAGGCAGGGTGCAAATCTTTTTTTTCTTTTGTGTATGTAGGCCTATTATAGACTCAATTTTTATTTCATGAACATCATGTCCTCCGGATTGACCTGTTTGACATGAGACTTGGGAGTGGATCAAAGCTGTCAGTACTATCAATGGTGTAGATCTGTGTAGCAAGCAGTCTATGATGCTATATGCTCTGTATTAGACGGTAATTATAGTCATTGTTGAGCAGCAGCAGTCACTGCCTAACAACACGCTAACTCCCTGATGCTATAAAAGGCTGTTTGAGGCTCAGCTGTGTTCTCTCAGTCATGCCTTTGAGGCTGTGAGCGTTTACCCAGCGGATTTAACTAGATGAACTCTGCACCTGTATCTGGCAAGAGCAGCTGTGTGTGAAAATACAGATCCTTGAAAGTGAGTTTCTGAGTTCATATTCATTCATATTCAAAACCCGACACATGTTATATATGCTAGAAAGTGTTATTAGAGATAATTATGTTAAAAAATGAGAAAAAGACAAAGGTTTGGATAATCAATATGAAAATACTTTTACTACTGTGACAATGTATGAGTTTTGCTTGTTATGATGCAAACATAAAAACAACAAAAAACCTATACTAAACAGTACTTGATTGTACCAAAAAGTTTTCGATGCTTTTTTTCACCTTTATTTGTCTCTCCTGAATCAAAAATGAGACATCAAACCAAAAACAGAATAAAATTAGACTGGGTAGACCACAATAAAGAAAGTTTTACAATATTACACAATATTACACACTGACCCAGACCATAGCCCTTCCTCAGCGCCTGTACCATAGAAGAAGAGATGGGGGTCACAGCATTACCATCTCACAGCCTGATATGCAGCATGACTGGCTGCAGAATGACAGCAGTTTGCAACCATAGAAACCAAAAAAGACAAACAAACATGCTTCGGAGGATAAAATCACACTCAAAATTTAAATCCTTTTCTTGCAGCAAAGCAGAATGACTTGACATGACCATGCTTGTGACACAAACACTCATCTTTGATCATATGCTTTATTTGGGACTGTTAAGGGAAACATCTGCAATATAAATAGTTATTTTGGAAAGACTCCAGGATGAATAGGCTATAATATCTCTCTCATATTAAAAATAGTTGACAAGATGGCAGATCAACATGATGACACATAGGCCAACAGTAAGTGTAGATTAGAATGGCTTTTGATAGTGGCCTTTCAAGTGAGATACTGTAGTCTTGTCTTCTCCTTGCATTAAACTTTTGCAAGAATTACAGTAGTAACTCGCCTCTTGCAAATTGGATCTTGGTGCATGATCAGAAGTTCCTGTGTGGTTGAAGCTGTGTGGTTGCGTGGGTCACCTTACTGTGTGGATCACGCAGCTCACACAGCACATCAGAGCAAGCATCACAGTGACTAACCAGTAACACCACACTCTGAAGCCTGGAGTAGAACATCACAAAGGCCAGACAAGTTTGTTCTCTACAATTTTATAGATCCGTCCATGTTCAGTGTTGATCTCTAAGTACAGAAACTTCTTTTGGGAATCCAGAGGAATTATTTCCAAAGTGAAGGACGTTCAGCCATTAATATTAGCTGGGACCCTGGAGAATCTACTGTGGGCGTGCTGCACTGAATTCATAAGTTAGTGACTTCAGTCACACATTATCCTGGGGGACAAAATCAAGACAAGGCTCTGCAAGGTGGCTAAACTCCCTAATTAAGCAACGCTTGAACGCTTTCTGCTTCCAGTGTTTTGATTTCAGATAAAATGAAGAAGCCTATTCCAGTATGTAAATGTACGTCTGTTTATTCACAATGATTAGATTTCCTTCAGAAGAGTAAGAGTTTGTTCATTTCCTCAATTTGTATTCCAAACATATGGTTGGCTAGGAAACAAAAAAACATTTACAGGATCTAACTTCTGACTAGCGGGAGCCTTTTTGACCATTTGGTCTGTAGACCACCATCTAAGGCAGACAGGATGCCATTAGAGAATCCTTTTCAAGGCAAATATGTCACCAGAAAGCCAGTAAGCATTTGATTATTGGTCTTTTAAAAATACTGGACATGTATTTGGTGCCTGATTATAGTTATCTCCTGTTTATGATTTTGTATAATAATTGCTTAGGAAATAAGATCTGAAATGTGTGTGAGCATTATGTGTGTGTGAACGTGTGTATTGGTGAGCAGTTCACAGGAGAGATTAACAATGGGAAGTATGTGCCTGTAATTACCATGCCATTGTGGTATGTGCTTAGTGTGTGGACTAACTTCAGGGGTGGAGGGACGTGTTTGATGATGAGCCTTTTAGAGACACCGCATCATCGATTTAACATTTAACTGCAGACACACCCATGAAGCGCACACACACACACACACACAAACACACACACATAGAGGGGTTGGTTGGCTGACAAGAGACAGTAGTGTGCTGCGGTTGGTGTTGGCATGGTAACTACATGAAAAAAAGACAGGGGTGTAGTGTGCTCTTCCTCCATGTTTGGCGCTCCTTCTCTTTGTTTCACATCACCGACGTCCAGCTTCATCTATGGACACACACAACAGGACAAGTGTCTCAAATCAGTGTAAGTCATATCACCAGCCATTATTAATATCTGAAAGACAGGACAGGACATCGGCTCATAGGAGGATTCATAATTTATATCAAAGATGTTGTAAGAATGTGCAACACTGGACATGTTATGAGAAGATAAAAGTCAAAGAAATATATTGCTCCTTTCTCAACAGTTGGATACTTAATTATAGCAACACAAGTCAGGCACACTTCTCTGTTTTTTGCCCTTATTTTAATGTGCCAGTACCTTGGAGCTGTGACTATCTTCTTACATTTCATCTTCCAGGTCTGAGCTGTGATGATGCATCTAGGGAGAGGAGACAGACAGGCTATATTACTGTGAAGAAAGACAAGAACACCCACATCTTCAGCTGATGCCCCCGGAGAATCCTTTGCTCCGATGGAGACAGTTTCATGGTGTTATGTTTGAACACAGAGGTGGTGCACTATGGGATTGAGGGATCAAATGAGAAACTGAGAGACTCCATAAACTATGATAGAAATGTGAATCATGAAGAAAGAGAAAGAGAGACAGAGAGAGAGGGAGGGAGAGAGAGAGAAAAAAACTTCTATAGAAAGATGGGGAAGTTTCGTAAAAGGAAATCGAGACAGAAAAGGGAGAAAGTCTAGCAGAGAAATTGGACGTTCAGTGGAGAGATGAAAAGAGATATATGAGAGATAGATAGATAGAGATAGGGAGAGAGAGGGAGAGAGAGAGAAAGAGAGATAAGATGAGATCCATGGTCTTTTTTTTATTTGGAACTATTCTTTCAGCAGAGACAGAATCCCAAAGCCTTTACATTCCACATGCTCATGCAGTAACTATTCTTTCAGGAGAGGAAGAAGCCCAAAGTCTTTGCGATGACACACACACACACACATACACACACACACACACACACACACACACAGGCAGGAAGTAGCTCTGCAGCAGCGGGGTAATTGAAGCCCTGCTCTTCTGTTCCCAGGGCGGGAAGAGATACCAAAAGTGCTTAATGTGTCAGACAGGTAGGAACACACTCCATGGTAATTACACATAATTATTATGTGCTACCACTTGATAAAAGCTTCGTATATATATATATGGCGGGATGCACCATATAATTTGACAAGGGAGGCCTTGTCTTCTCAAGGTTTATTCACATTTCTGTTGCCCTTCCTCTGCATTGTTAAATAGATTCCTCTTCTTCCTCCTCCTCCTCATCGATTTCAAGCCATACAGAAATGCACAGTTCATTTGTACAAGTATATGTACCTTTAAGTATATGTACCTTTAATTGTACCTATCACAATAGTGGTAGACGTGCCTATTTAAGTGTCCTGTTGGTGTTTGTCACATTTAAATGTCAGTCAGCCAGATTATGCTGCATCTTTGAGGTCTTTATGTGTGTGTGTGTGTGTGTGTGTATACGTGTGTGTGTGCCGTTCTGCGTTGGCTCATGTTTAAGCCATGTATAAGGGGAGCATCTGTAGGAGGAGCTGTGGCTTGTCTCATGGAGACAGATGTAGTTTGGGATGTACAATGTTGGGCTGTGATTTATCAGCTGTCAGAGTGATTTACCATGAACAGGGTACTTTACCCACACTGGCAAATACACACTTACGCACACACAAACATTTACACACACACACACACACACACAGACACACACACACATACATTTACACACACACAAACACTACAAGATACACAAAACAAAACAAAAAAAAAAACACTTGCAGCCTTTCTCTTCTCAATACTGAGGTCAAGTAATTGTTGTAAAAGCATACAGTGCATTTTTCATGAAAGAACCGTCCTCATCGTCCAGGAAGAGTAATAAGCATCCTGTGCACATAAAGCTACATTATTCTGGCATGTCAGTGTGAGTGAAAAGGCAATGTATTTTTGTGTCAGGCCAAAAAGGTGATATACGCTCAGTCTGTCTGACTGTATTGATATGCGCCACAGTGATACCGCAATCATCTGTGACTATAGGTCTGTGCCCTGTGCAATGTTAATGTATGCTGTGCTGCAGTGGTAGGTTAGGGGCTGGTTCTCCTACCGTGTGGGGCTCGTCATCACTAGCCTCTCCCAGCTCAGGGCTGTCTCTCTGGACACAGCGGCGGCGAGGGCTTGGGCTTTGAGGAGACGCCTCAGGGCTGCTGGCTGATGCGTGGTAAGGGGAGCCTCCAAGACTGCCCTCCCTAGACAGTGGGGATCCTGTCACACACACACACACACACAGTTAAGCAGTGGGCTGCACTTCTGAACGCTTTTCAAGGATCAAACTCAAGCTGGGCTGTGTGGTGTTATGGAAATATTTAAATAAAACCTTTCAGTTTTTCTTTCAGTTCAATATGCTATAGTAAAATAGTGACATCTGCTGTTAACACACTTTCTTAAGCATCTTTGTTAAGACTTCCATTTCTGCAAGCATTGAAATTAAATACTGCTATTAAGATATTTATACAGACATACATTATGGGAATTTCTTCTTGGGGTTGGGGGGGGGGCATTTCATGTAAATATGCCAGATACAATTCGCATTCACTAGAACTTGGAACGAGAGTAGAGCTCTATCAGGTTTCAAAAGCTCAAGGGCAAAACTGTAACAGCTCAAATATCTGTATCTTTGTCATTATTACGCCATCGGCCTGATTTCAAAGGCATTCATCAGCAGTCAGTGACTTCAGGCCAAATCAAGAATGGATTACTAGAGGATAAATGAATACAGAGATGGAGTTGTGGAAGAGGGACAGAGGACAAGCAGCATCACACATGCTGTCCCTAACCCAAGGGCACGCATCAGAGATAACTCACAGCAAGACTTAAGGGGTCACACAACAGAAACCAGCGGCACCTCAGAAATGCTTTTAAGGCAGTGAGCAGCGCCAGCCACCAGGGGGCAATAGCTACCCCTTTTCTTGGGGCCCTGATTTAAAAAACACTTCTGCCATGGCACCATGCTGTTGTTAATCACCTTGAGTAAAATAACTCTAGAGGGCTGTGCAACGTAAAGTGTGTGGGTGTGGGTGTGTGTGTGTGTGTGTGTGTGTGTGTGTGTGTGTGTGTCTGCAGCATACCTGTGTGATCCTGCCTCTGCCTGTCCATTCTGTCCAGGTTGTCCAGCAGCCCGTCAATCTGAACCTTTATCAGGGTCAGCTCTCGCTTGATGGTCTGCAGCTCCTCCATCTTCACTGTACACCATATGGTATGATGAACAGACAAAGAGAGAGAGAGAGAGAGAGAGAGCGAGTGAGTGTGAGAGAGAGAGAGAGAGAGAGAGAGAGAATGAGAGAGAGAGAATGGAGACAGAGCAAGGGGGAAAGTTTTTGTGCTTGTTTAGTCAGTACATTCAGTTCACAACTACACCTGTGCAAAATTGAGGTCTTTTATTCTTTTAAATAAACACACACACACACACACACACACACACACACACACACTGTGTCCCTCAGCCACTCCATTATTTTCTGCCATTCTCTCACACTCTCCCTCTCTCTTGCCCCGGCTTTTGTCTGTGTGTGTCACAGTTCTCATTTCTGCCAGAGGTCAACAGTTAAGCGCCACTGTTGCCTCCGCTGGCATCTCTATTGTGAACTCTAGTAGCAGCCAGTGGAGAAGCCCATCGTTAGTCCGCCCCCTCAGTGCTCTCCTTCTCTCTCTCTCTTTATCCCTCTTTCTCTAACCCCCCCCCCCCCCACCCGCTACAGTTCACAGGAAAGAACTCTGCTGCTCTAAAACACTCAGGAAGTGCAACAGACAGAAGGTGAGGACAGACAGATCGCATACTGGAATAAAAGGAGGTGAAGGCGTATTAGAATAAGAGGAGGTGAAGGGATATTGCAATAAGAGGAGGTGAAGGCATATTGGAATAAGAGGAGGTGAAGGCGTATTGGAATAAAAGGAGGTGAAGGCGTATTAGAATAAGAGGAGGTGAAGGCATATTGGAATAAGAGGAGGTGAAGGCATATTGGAATAAGAGGAGGTGAAGGCGTATTGGAATAAGAGGAGGTGAAGGCGTATTGGAATAAGAGGAGGTGAAGGCATATTGGAATAAGAGGAGGTGAATGCGTATTGGAATAAGACGAGGTGAAGGTGTATTGGAATAAGAGGAGGTGAAGGCGTATTGGAATAAGAGGAGGTGAAGGCATATTGGAATAAGAGGAGGTGAGGACATATTGGAATAAGAGGAGGTGAGGACATATTGGAATAAGAGGAGGTGAAGGCGTATTGGAATAAGAGGAGGTGAAGGTGTATTGGAATAAGAGGAGGTGAAGGCGTATTGGAATAAGAGGAGGTGAGGTCATATTGGAATAAGAGGAGGTGAAGGGATATTGGAATAAGAGGATGTGATGTCATTTTAGAATAAGAGGAGGTGAAGGCGTATTGGAATAAGAGGAGGTGAAGGGATATTGGAATAAGAGGATGTGATGTCATTTTAGAATAAGAGGAGGTGAAGGGATATTGGAATAAGAGAATGTGAGGGCATATTGGAATGGAAAGATGGCCCTTGTAGCTCTTATCTGACCTGAAGTTCTTTGTGAGTGTATGTTTGTTTGTGTGTGTGTGTGTGTGTGGGTGTGTGTGTGTGTTTGTGTGTGTGTGTGTGTGTGTGTGTGTGTGTGTGTGTGTGTGTGTGTGTGTGTGTGTGTGTATGTATATGTGTGTGTGTCTTGCGGTGTGAGTAGGCAGGGGAGGAGGAGAGCAGCCTAACACTTTCTTATTTGTTCTGCTCTGTTAATTTGGTGTAATGGCATGTTCTGATGGGGCCGTCTCCATTACATGAGGAGAGCCTGCAGTGGAGCGGGTTTTAATGAAGAACCATCTGGAGCCTACCCCCTTCTCAGCCCCACGGGTCTCCCTGTGCAGCTCACCGCGACACTCTCTCACACACACCCACACCCACACACACACACACACACACATAGAGAGAAACACAATCACACTGCACATATAAACACAGAGAGAGACTCTCTCTCTTCCACACACATGCAAACACACACACTCACAAAATTAGTCAGAAATACACTATTACATAAACACCTAAATGCTTACATGCACTGTACATTGAACATTTACACACCCACAGACACTCAATCACAGAGTAAGTTTATTAATAACAGTTTTATAATTAAACAATTTACAGTTAAATAATTTAGAATGAATTTTGGATCATACTACCTAACTAAAACCAACTGAATTGTGCACTTACACAGAGAAACACACACACACACACAAACAAAGGGTTATGGGAAACAAAAATTCTGATAAAACCTTCTGACCTCCCCTATGCTGTGCCACCTGCCACAATGTGCCACTGCCAAAGAATGACACACCAAAGAGACACTTAGATAAACAGGCTTTTATTCTCCTCTATGCTGCCTCCTCTCCATCTCTCACTCCCACTTATTCTCTTTATCTCCTCTCTCCCTCTCCCTCCTTCTCTCTGAATTTTAGGTTTTGCACTCAGTAGGGTGGCATGCTGTCTTGTCCTACTGCCCATTCCCAGCTCTAAGTGACACTGCACACACACACACAGACACACACATGGACACACACACATATACACACACATGTACAAATACAAGTAATATTCTCTGTCTTTATCACACACACACACACACACACACACACACACACACACACACACACAGTGATTCCCTTCGGCGAGCAGAGGTGGGCTTTATAGAGTTTTCTTAGTACATAATGAAGGTGAATATCTACTTAATGATTTCAGTGATGTAAAAATGTCCACCAACTCTGCTGAGTGTTCTCACTCAAAACTCAAAACTAAAAACAGCAAAAAAAACAGAGCTCTCTCTCTCTGACACTTAAGTGGTCTCAAACAGTTTTTTTTTTTGTTGTTTTTTTGGCAGTGTGTGTGCGTGTGTGTTGAGGTGTACAAGTGTGCAAGTGAATCTCTCTCTCACATTTGGCCCTGCTGGAGGAGTGGGGTCTGGAGCTCTTGGAGGAGGGCCGGTCCCGGCTGCGCCTCAGGCCAGATGTGCTGGAGGAGGAACGCGAGCGCTTGGGCAGGCTGGAGCCATGGGGCACAGCGGGCATCGCTGAGGGCACACGCTGGTAGTCATACACCCTGCAGGGAGGAAGGTGGAGGAAGGATGGGAATGGGGGCAGAGTACAGAGAGGGAAAGCAAGACCAGACCAGGGGAGAGAAAGATAAATAGAGATCAGAATATCGAAACCAGACACACCACCATTTTCAACAGTTCCTCACCCTTAAAATCTCTGTCTGGACTGGAGGGGAAATACATTTAAAAAAAAAAGAAGAAGAACCCTGAACAAGATCATACGGAGGTCATTATAAAACAGCACTGCTTGAATGTTGTGCCTGAAGTGAGAAAGAAGCTAATCTATGTCACATCACAGTTGGCCTGTGCTGAGTGGCCCCAGATCATGCTGCTCAGTGTTGCCTTGGTGAATGAATTGAAGTGTTAAGAGTCCTAACTGCATCAGACTCCCTTAATCAGCACCAAATTAGAGTGACTTTGCTCATTAAAAGCAGCTGGTGGACTTGTTTGCAATGCAAAAATCAAAGCTGGGCTCACTGCAGAGGTTTGCTCAGCTCCGCTCTCCTATTCTCCCATTTGGTGCCACGCTATGCCCCACGTTGAAGCTCAAACACAAGCCCTGTGTGTCTAACCCTTTTCTCCCTATAGCTCTCTCTCTTTCTTTCTCTCTCTCTTCTTCCCTATCTCTCTATCGGCTGCATTATGGATTTGATCTCCATCAGTCACATCTAAATGACATAAATTATTATGAAAAGCCTTTCATTTCGGCTTCGGCAGTCACTTCAGAAAGCGCATCAACTTTGTACTTTTGCCAACTAGAGCACAACGTCAGTGACAGCTTGGAAGGTTTACATGTTCATGTTGCCCTTCTCTGTAGCCCTCATCTACTGATAACTCAGCCATGGCTGATAAAACAGCACATTCTATGTACCCTCATCGCTCTTGTTTTGGGTGTCAGGTGTGGTGTGTGTGTGTGCTGCTGTGGACTGATGTGCAAATGTGTGTGCACAGAGCAAATGTCTGTGTGTGTGTGTGTGTGTGTGTGTGTGTGTGTGCGCGTGTGTGTGTGTGCGTGTATGTGCATGTGTGAGAGAGAGGAGAGAAGGATTGTGTTTGCGTATGCAGGTGTATGTGTATGTGTGTATGTGTGTATGTGTGTATGTGCGTATGTGTGTATGTGTGTATGTGCGTATATGTGTATGTGCGTATGCGTGAATGTGTTCATTTCGATGTGTGTTTGTGTGTGCAATTGTCCGTGTCCGTGAGTGAGTGTATATGAGTGTCTGTGTGTGTGTGTGTGTATTTGTGTGTATCTGTGTGTGTGTTTGTGTGTGCCTGTGTGTGTGTGTCTGTGTATGTATGCCTGTACAGTATCATTGTTGTCTAGCACCTGTCTCTCTGTCTGTAAGCGTTTGAGTCTGAGCGGTGATGAATGACACCCATGGTGGGGCTCGACAGCATGGAGAAATCAGATCTGACAGAGGCGCAGGATGGATGGGAGTCGGCCGGAGCCAGCGAGACGACCCAAAGGTTCAGGAGAGGACGCCCTGTTCCTCTTAATCACACGGGAGGACAGGCTCTCTGCGTATGTACACCCAGCTGCTCTCCTGCAGTGTTAACACTGGTAGTTATTAAAAATTATCCTATTTACCTACAGAATGACTGAGTATGTACTTAGGGTAATGGCTCAAGAGTGGACAGCCCTTTAATGGCTGGGAAAGGATGATTGAGATGAAAGAGAGAGGGGGGAGGGGTAAATGAGAGAAAGAGAGAGGAGGAAGAATGAGTGAGTGAGCCAACAGAATTGATACAAGAGCCTCACTTACAAAAGTGAGCGGTGTACACTACAGACAGTCTGAAACCACTATACATATATCTGCTTTCATCACTCTTCCTCTTTCATCCATTCATCTGAACTTTCACTTTCAGTCCTTCATCAAATCTTTCACTCTCAACTCCATCCCTTCCATCACCACAACCACTACCAGCAGCAGAACCATCAGCCCATCCAACCCCACCGCCCCCATCCATGAGTGAGGTGCCAGGAGAGAGACATGCCTCTATCTTCCAGGGAATCAAATTGCTACTGTCAGAGCCAATCTTCAGCTTCCCCATATCGCAAGGCTGAGGATGACAGCAGAGCTTACCACTGAGTGTCATGCAAGGGGCACTGATAGCAGCTTTAAAAAACAGACAAGCTTTGAGTGTGTGTGTGTATGCATGTGTGTATTTATGTGTGTATTTATGTGCATGTCTAAGTCTGAATGTGTGTGTGTGTGTGTGTGTGTGTGTGTCTATGCTAACTCCTCACTGCGACAAAAGGTCAGAGATAACAACCTTCAAGAGATGTGTGTGATGAGGAGTCTTTAAGCATGTACGTGTTTAGCGCTTAAAAGTGATGATAGCGTAGCGTGTAAAGCATGGCGGCAGCAAAACACCTGCAGCCAGGCAGGGCATTGTAATCAGGCAAACTAAAAGACCTATTGATTAACGCTGATCGTTCCACTCGAGGTGAGGGAACATACTCAAATAACAGCCAGGGCCCTCAAAAAGTCAATGAGTTGTTCTGCCACTGCTAAATATATAAATACTGAGGGAAAAAAGAAAGCACCAAAGGCCTCATTGTGGCTCGATTGGATTTCATCTACCCCCAAATTATTGTCATTATGAGTACGGACAAAAATCAAACCTGTTGGAGACTCAACTAAAAACAATAATGAGAGCCAGTGCCAGGGCTCAGTGCAACAGGAGCTTACAAAAGACAGAGAGAGAGAGAGAGAGAGAGAGAGAGAGCAAGAGGAGTTAGAAAGAGGCAAATAGAGAGCGAAAAAAGAGAGGGAGAGAGGAAGACACAAAGGGATAAAGAGATAGACAGTGGCGCAGAGACAGAGAGACAGACAGCTAGAGAGAGTGATAGAGAGAGGGAGAGAGGGCATGCCCTAGCTGTTAATGAGGCCGGGGTGGGGTGTTTATTAGGGGTGGGCCCAGGGTGTGGAGATGGCCGGCGGGCGGAGGCACCCGGGTCAAAAGCCTGTATCTCGATCTGTGAGTGACAGCTCAAAGTGTGTGCTGATTAAGAATGTATCAAGGAGACAGGATTAGGCAAGCCAAAGAGTCCTTAAGCTCATAATCCACAACTAAGCACACGAGTCAAAGTAAACAATTATACATTAACACAAGTGCACGTACCGGGTGTACACACACTAACACTCACACTCTCAAATAAACACACACACATATCCATCTCAGTAGGGCATCTTCAAAAGGTGTCAAGAGTTTACTTGCAAATTGGATGTATTCATTTGGTGGTCCAGAGTCCATCTCTGAAGACCTGCCTATAGTGCCTTTGAAAAATTACAGTTGTACCACTGTGTGATGAAGAGTACTGCCTTTATTTCCTCCTCGTCTTCTTTTAGTAGACGAGCAAAGAAAAAAAAACAGCTTTGAACTCGCAGCAGTTAATTGGCAAGCGCAGAAACAAGCAACGCTGTTTTGTGATTTTGCGTAGGCTTCATAATTGCACTGGGTGCCACTCAAACATTGCGGGCTTTTGATAAGCCGTTGAAAAACATTTGCCTTCAGAGTAAAATCGAACATTTGCATCCCTGCTGTATGCAGGGCTCTGTGCCACATGAGCCGACTACTATGCCAAACAGAAGAATAGAAAAAAAGGAGAGGAGAAGAGAGGTTTTTTTATTATTTAAAATAAAAAGCCCCTCCACACCAATCAAGGGCGCAATGCATTGTGGAGTGCGTGTATTAGCAGGCTAGCATTAGCTACTGCGATTAGGAGTCTGTCAATGTCTCCCAGTGGTAAAGAGGTCTTTATTCTTTGAGACTCCGACTTAAGGTAGTTTTAAGTCCTTTTTTGCGCTCTGCCGCGAGTTCTTGCTGCAGTACGGGGGCTGAAACACACAGGGGCTTTGAAGTGTAGAAGCAGAAGAAGGGATCCCTGACAAAGACAATGGCGGTGGCTCAGAGGATGTGCAAGGATTAGCGCTCTGGAGGGGCAGCTTTCTCTACGTCACGGCTTGTTATCAACATGGAGAGGAGAGAACTCCCTCCCACACACATACACACCCATACACACACACACACACAGAATAAAATGCATGTATACACATGCACAAACAGACATTCATTCAAACACTTTCTTTGTACGCATGTGCACAGCATGACATGTGTGCTAATAGTGCATGTATTGATACATACACACACACGCGCGCACACACACACACCATCTATCACCTGAGCCAGCTGTGCAAGGCCATATCATGTGGACCCTTGGCAAAGTAAATTGAAAATCATTGCTGAGTGTTTTCTTCAGTGAAGGCTGAAAACAACAGGCCACCAGAAGGAAAAAAATATTTAAAATGAGACAAGATGACAACAGCTGGGAGTGGCAGAGAGAGAATAAGAAATAAGAAGGAGGGAGAGAATGAGAAAGAGAGAGAGAGAGAGAGAGAAAGAGAGAGAGCAGACAGCGGAGCAAGGAGAGGCGAGGGGAGCAGTCGGGCGTTTATCACCCATCAGTCTGAAGCAGCTGAATTAGCTCCTCACGCCGAGCAGGGCCTCTGAATGAAAGGCTCGTTTTTCATACTGTCAACCCTCTCCTCCCTCCCACCCTCCCTTCATCCCTCTTACCCTCCCTTCATCCCTTTGCACCACCCATCCCTTCATCCATCCTCTGCCTCCACCTCCTCTGCTCTGTCCTCTTCTCTCTTCTACTCTCCTCACCTTTCCTTCTCTTCAGCCCTCTTTAACTCGCTCACCTCTCTCTCTAACTTTTCCTTTTCTATTTATCACCCCTTTCATCTGCTCATTATCTCTCACTCATCCTCCACTGACTTCTGCTTTCTTCTCCTCATGACCCACTCCCTTTCTCACTCCTTTTCCCTTATTTACCTCTACCTTCTGTCCCTCCTTTGATCCCTTTCTCTATCTCTCTCTCTCTTTCCTTCTCTCTCCCTCTTTCTTTCTCTCTCTCTCTCTCTCTCTCTCTGACAGAAGCAGCCTCCATGGCTGAGCTCTGCTGTTGCTCCTGCTGCTGGATCAGTGACTGCTCCACTCAGTCGTGCCCGTTGCTGAGGCTCACAGATTTGTGATGCCACAGCCATTACAGAAACACCAGGTTGACAGGGCAGTGTGCTTTTGTGTGTGTGTGTGTGTGTGTGTGTGTGGTAACAAGACTGCAGTGCAGGTCCATCAGAGTCCTAATTGAATGCTCACAGGACACACACACACACAAACACACACACACACACAAACGATTTACCCTCTCTCACACAGAGAATTTACAGAAGATTCACAGAATCTCTCCCTATTTTCTTCCTCTCATTTTCTCTCTCCCTCTCTCCCTCTCTCTCTCACACACACACACACCTTTTTCCTCATCTCCATCACTTTGGAGGTTATTAGATGCCATGGCTCATTAGCAGAGCAAGGGAAACAGCCCGGCTGCATTAATGGCTGCAGACACACACCAAGAGCAGCGAGGAAACCACTCTCAAGTTTAAGGTTGATGGACCAGCAAGGCTAACACTGTGTACCACACAAACCTTTACCTTATCCTTTTCTAACCCTTCAACTGCACACACACACACACGCATGCGTATCTATATATACACACACATAGCACACACACACACACACACCTACACTTGCATGCACATGCATATACACATACACACACACAGAGACACACAATAATGTCAATCCATTTTTCTCAATTCCCACTCTGACAGTCAGTATGACGACACAATGGTGAGAGGTTGGTAAGCAGTGTTGTGGTGGAGGAGGCAAGCAATGCCAAGGTTCTCCTAAGCCCTCCCCGCAGGGAGCAGCACACTCCTCTAGTGCCAGCAGAAACAAAAACAAACCTGCAGGCACACACACAGAGAAGAGGAGACTGTGTGGGCAGCTGGAGAGATGGAAGGAGAGAGAGAAAAAGAGAGAGAGAAAGGTAGGTAGAGAGAGAGAGATATAGAGGGAGTGAAGGAGAGGGAGAGAGAGAAAGAGACCGGGGGCATCGACAAACAATTCTTCAGAATTTGGTTTGGTCTACTTCAAAGCAAGCCTTCTATCATTGTGCCACTGCTGACAAAATTAAACACGCTCACGCGCAAACACACAGACATACACACAGACACACATTCACAGACACATACACACTCAAAGAAACACACACATATATGTGTTTGCATATACACACCTCTCTTTGCCACAATACACACACACACACACACACACTGTTGGTTTGTCACACCGAAGTGTTTGCATTCTGCCTCCGTACTATCCATCAAATCCCTACCTCTTCCAGCTCTCCCCTCACACACACACACACACACACACATACACACATACACACAGACACACATTCACAGACACATACACACTCACAGAAACACAGACATATATGTGTTTGCATATACACACCTCTCTTTGCCACAATTCACACACACACACACACACACACATACACTGCTGGTTTGTCACACCGAAGTGTTTGCATTCTGCCAGCTCTCCCTTCACACACACACACACACATACACACACACATACACAAACGCACACACACACTCACTCCTATCTCAGCTGTCTCATCCAGAAGTGCAGTCACTCCAGCATGGCACACACCGATAGCTGCCTGCCGGCTGAAGGAGTGCTTGTTGCTGTGCATTATTTTTAGAGTGCCAAGTGCCTGACAGGGGCTGATTATGGCCTGGCAGGGTAATGCCAATACTGGGCCTCTCCTCCAGCCAGCCACGGTCCCCCTAATGACCATCACTGGCTTGGCTGCATTGGCTCTCCAGACAACCCCTGTGCCCCCTGACACCACCACCATGCCCCCTGGACACAGCACACCACAGTCATGCAGGTCTATGGACCTATGGACCTCTGACATCTCTGTCTCCCCCAGCAGCTATAGAGACCTCCACATCTCATCCCCTGACTGACATCTCTGTCTTATCATGGGATGCACACTGCAGTCATCCAGACCTTCTGATGCCCCTCCCCTCTCCAACCACACCAGTGCTGAATATCCTAGCCATGCAGACATCTCCATATCCCTATATAATCACCAGCTCCCAATACTTAATATAATATACAATAAAGAAGCCTTGCAGATCTCCAGTCTCCCCCTCTTTTTTCCCAGAGCTGAATGATGCCACCCTCCACCACCGCCATCACTACCCACCACCACCACCACTACCCACCACCACCGCCATCACTACCCACCACCACCACCAACAACCCGACCACCACCACCACCACCACCATCATTACCCACCACCACCACCAACCCGACCACCACCACCACCATCATTACCCACCACCACCACCACTGCCATCACTACCCACCACCACCACCAACCCGACCACCACCACTGCCATCACTACCCACCACCACCACCATCATTACCCACCACCAACAAGACCACCAGCACTACCCACCACCACCACTGCCATCACTACCCACCACCACCACTGCTTTTAGCCAAGTACCAAAGGAGGCCACCCAAGGTAGGGAGGACCCCCACAGCAGCGTCTTATGCTCTGGGTCTTATGGCAGGCCAGTCTTCAGTGGGTGTATGCATCTCAGATCTGAGTCTCCAGCATGTGTTGTGGTCATGCCTGAGGACGGAAAGCAGCTTGAGTGAGTTGAGCTGAGGTGTGTGTGTACAAAGATAGAGAAAGTGAGTGTTTGTACGTGTGTGTGTGTGTATATTTGTGTGTGTGTCAGGGGAAGGAGGTGAGTTAAGCAAAATGATGCACATTCAACAGCAGGGCCTTTTTTTAAACTTGCTGACTGGTCTGTTTATGAATGACCTGTGTCACCTTTGCATGAGCTCTGGGAGGTGGCTGGCTCTCAGAGCAATTACGACTAAGAATGAACAAGGACCGAAGAGAGAGAGAGAGAGAGATGGAGAGAGAAAGGGAGTAAGTGAGGGAATTCACAGCTGGATCAGGAGCAACTGTCAAACAGCAACACACTGGGCACCTGAATAAATACACACACACACACACACACACACACACACACACACACACACACACATACATACATACATGCACACAAATAAGCACACACACACACGTGCATGCATACACACACACACACACACACAGACACCACATACATTTGTCATTCATCACACTCCAAGCGATGTCTGCATAAACAGATACCTTTAGCTGCAGGTAGATTTGGTTTCCATAGACTCACTAAGTGTGCTTTGTCAGCAGGTCTATGCGCACAGAGTTCTGCAAGTCTTTGTATGACAACAGAGCAAAAATGACCAAAACCTTTTTTTTCTGAAATCCCATTTAAACATGCAAAATTGCATTTTTTTTTCAACTTTGTAGCTTGCTCAGCTACCCCCCTCATAAACTAACAGAGGGATTCAAAGACACAGAAGATACTTGCATATGTCCGCAGAATCACACTATTCAAACAACTCCCAGTGACTGCAGTTATGAAGCCGCCTCGAGTTCAATTTCCACTCAGAAGATTATTGCACTGTAGAGGTAATTAAAGTGCTAATCACACAGCATTAAAGGTGAGAACTACAGATCGCCCTTGTGTTTCTTCCTAGTGCCTTAGCTCTGGTGATTCCATAAAAGCTTTGTGCTGAGCCAGTGCATTAAAGGGATTGTAATATCATGCTACCCTAGCCAAGCACAACCTTTCTTTGTGGAATTTTTCACACATCAGTGTATTGAAAGGTTTAGATATTTTGAATGTCTGTCTATTAAAACATGGGGTTTACACGTGAATGACGTAAACCATATTGTCTATGGCAGTGGTATTAAATCCTGGTGAGTTGGATTTCATGGATGTATGGTGTGGTGTGTGTGTGTTTTCTTTCTTTGTGCATCTGAGATGAGAAAGAGAGGAGAGGGAAAGAGCGTGTCCATTAGACAGATGGACTGTGTGTGTGTGTGTGTGTGTGTGTGTGTGTGTGTGTGTGTGTGTGTGTGTGTGTGTGTGTGTGTGTGTGTGTGTGCTATGAGTGAGACAGAGGGAGACATTTCTGACAGTAGGGAGGGGGCAGGAGGAATAGAAGTGCATGTTCTTCAAGGCCCCCAGTCTCCCTGCCTGGCAGACAGATGGCACTTAAAGGCCCTTCTTCCGCTGAGTCCACTGACAGTACCTGTCATAGAAGTCCTCCTGGTAGCAGTCATAGTCCAGGTCATACTCTGATCTGCAGAGAGAAAATGGGAGAGAGAAAGAGTGAGTGAGAGGATGAGTGGAGGGAAGGAGAGAAATAAAGACAAGGACATGGGAGCTGTCAGATAAGCTGACAGGCTTGACATGTCGATTGCCTTTATTCACACCTGGTTGAATGACACATCTGGTCTGAAGGGGAAAGACAACTCACCAATGCCACACCATACAAACATACAATACAGCACAATAGTCTGGAAAAACAACATTCCTTTCATGAAAAAAACCAATGTCATTTTACTTGTCAAAGACTCAATGTCCTTCTGCAGGTTTGGATGTTTAAGATCTGACTCTGTACGCATGTTGTGTGTACGTTCTATGAAAGGCACTTTCCTTTTATGTCAGCCAAACTGAAAATATTTGGTGCATTTCTGAAATCATTCCAAGGGGGATATGAAAGCTGCAGCCCCACAGGAAAAATAAACAGTCACAAGTCTGCGAGAAACAAAAAGAAAATGACTCTAACACGCAGTCAACTCGGTGGCGAGATGAGAGGAAATCGATTTGTCAGGTCTGGATTTTCATTGGCAGGGTGGGCTAATAGCAGGCGCTCTCCCTCATGAGCTCATCCTGGTAAGCTAACAAGCTAAACAAAACAGGGCAAACTCGAGGAGGGAAATTGCAGTGTTACCCAGAGGAAGAAAAATGCAGATCTGCAGATCTTTTATTTTAACAAAACTATGCACACACACACATTCACACACACACAATATACAGAGAATCAGCAGGTTATGCCCCCAGTTCTCCTAATTTGTCATTCACTTACTGTTCTCCAATGACTGTGTTGCTGCAAAAGTTTGAATTGAAAGAGTAGCAAAAAACTTTGAGATGAAGATTGAGATGATCCACACTCAGCATTGATTTAGGGAATCAACAAACATTTTATACACTCACTCAAAGTAAGGTAAACATTGCCACTGAATGACACGTAACAATGAATAAATTAATTCAACCACTGACTGACTGACTGAATGAATGAATGAACGAATGAATGAATTAAAAGGAAATATGTGTGGGATCAAAGAATGTAAATTCATAAAGAACAAATACTATTAATAAATACTCTATGCAAAAGAAATCAGCTATTCTGCTCAGGCAGTCAAATGTATGACATGTCCTGAGCCATGCATCAGTAAACATACGAAGCACTGCATCTTACATATATTCCATCTCATTTACTGTGTGTGTGTATGTATGTGTGTATGTGTGTGTGTGTGTGTGTGTGTGTGTGTGTTCAGAGCAGGTGTATGCAAGTCCAAAGAGATTACACTCACCTAAACCTGTCATCAGCCCCACTAAGCCATGACTGAATACCACAACCAGTTTCGAGCAGGGACACACACACACGCACACACATACGCACACACACAGTATTGGCTTCATAGTGAACCTATACTTCAGTGATTACAGGAGTCAGTAGCTCCATCCTGGAGCCCTGAATATTAGCTCAAATGTGGAAGTTTCATTCCAACTGCATGCTTGATTGTCCACCGTATGTGTGTGTGTGTGCAATGTATGTGTGCGTGTGAGTGTGTGTGCCTCATCTTAAGCAGGGATGAGCAAAGCGAGAGGTCAAAGTGACATTAATCCCAACACTGAGCGGCTCATTTCCTTACAAGCAATTTTTTTTTTGCTTAGCGTATTCCTTTTTTGGAGTATTTTTTCCCTTCCCTCTTTCCTAAACCCCTCTGCGGAGAAGTCAAATCCTCGGCCTCGAGCTCTCTGCTCCGCTCAACACCTTGCCAGCTATCTCTCTCCAAATTGGGTTGCTGACCTCTTGCCTCAAGGTCAACACTAGCCCCTGCCTAACGAGAACCTCCTGTGCGGTTTCCAATCAAACACAATATAAATGAGACAGTTTTTCCCACCTTGTACACCTCATGTTCCAACAGCGCATAAAGAGAGAAATGAGAATAAATATTGGTGCGCGAGTGCCTTCATTTACCATCTGGGGTGTGTGATAGTGTCTTCCTTCCCCTGGTCATGGGCTAAAGCTAGGAGGAACATACACGGTTGGAGAAGTTGGCCACAAAATGAAGCCATTCATGATTGGGCAGTGGAATAAATATACCTTGTAAAAATATCAGTATGAACAGGAGAGAGCACACAGTTGTAAACATCTTACAAGCAGTTGCAGCCAATTAGAGAGAAAGATACAGAGGAGAACTCTGTGCACTGAACTCACACACACACACACACATAAACACAAACACAAACACAGATATGCACACGCATACACACACATACACACACACAAACACACACACACACACACACAAACACAAACACACATATGCACACACACATGCAGACCACCACACACAAAGACACACACACACACACACACACACACACACTCCCTCTGTCTTCCTCACAGAAATAACACATATATCTCTCTCACACACACACACACACATACCCACGCACACCTTGCATATGGACAGAGACAGTCGTCTCAGCGCTGGCTTCTGGCTATTCTCCAAGCCCTAATCTCCCCGTGGCTGTGGCTGAAGTGCTGTATAAGTAAACACATCGATAGGAGCAGGTGTAGACCAACCCCACTGCTGTTACCAATCCACTAATGTTTGTGCAGAGCCGAATGCAGGATGTCAGGTGAACTGGGCTGGGTGTTCGATGGTTCAGAACACTGAGCTGACACACAGACCACACTCCAGTGGTGTTCCTTTAAGTAGGATATATTAGCTAAAGTGTCCGTGTCCAACGAGGAGCAATGCATTCATTTAGCGCATACACACAGATTCAGATTCACACAAAGACATGCATACATGCACGTTTACACACATACGCACACATTCTCTCTCTTACATACACACAGCTACACACAAGCTAAGACAAACGCACACAATAACATTGATAAGTGCACACATACACACTCTCCTAATCTACCATCAGATTAAAAAGATAATGATAATCAACCTCCCTTCCTTCTCTATTGTAGCAATAGACACTTAAGTTCTCAGATGCCAAGTGGGAAGAGGCAAGTGGGCCTCTGTCTGTCCATCAGGCATTCATCTGCAACTCCTCTGCTCCCACACACAGCTTGTAGAGTGAGCAAAATTACACACCCGCAGCCACACACACATTTATTCCCACTACCTGGAGTGGTTTTCTTCTGCTAAAACACACAGAGAGAACAAGCAGGGTTTTTTGTTTTTTGTTTTGGCAGGCCACTGAAAGCAGCCAGCAACAAATAATCTGTGATAACTGTCATTGTTTATGCCTGTTATGTGCTTTCCAGCAGCGTTTTATGATCTTCTGCTTTCTGAGCGTGAGTGGTTTTAGCACGGACGTCTGTTTCCGAGACGATCTTTAATCTGTGATAGCAGAAATCTCTATTCCTTCTGTCTCCAGACCATTGCTGCCTTCATCCTCTCTTCTTAGCCTTAGCTTCGCTATTTGAATGGTTCTGGGAAGTGTTGACTTGTTTGTTGTGTGTTTTTTTCTTTCAGGTACACGCTGTGAAGCTTAACATCTTCCAAAAAACAGGAAATGGTTCTGTCAGCTGGGTGCAGGGTGAGAGAGAGGGAGAAAGAGAGTGATGAGATTGTATTAGCATGCTAAAAGCACTATTATAGTGAGGCTATGCCTGGCAGCAATCAGGAATATTATGATGCATGGGGTGACACAGAGGAGTCAAGCTCCGATGTAAATAATATTTGTCAAGGCCCTTGTTAACAGACCCTTTCGATGACACTGCACACACTATTAGCAGTCTTGAATCCCACCACTTCACACACAGAAAGAATGAGCGAGATAGAGAGAGAGAGAAAGAGAGAGCTGTGAAAGGGAGAAATGAGAGGCCTTTGTGATCTCGAGCAAAGTCAAGATGAAGGACAAGAGAAACATTGGCAGCTCACACTCTTCCTCCTCTTGCAGAGACAGGAGACGTCTTCACAGACTCTCTCTCTCTGCCTATCTGTCTGTTGGGTGATCTGTGTCACCTGGGTACAGGCAAGAAAGAGGAGAGAATGGCCACAAGCAACCACTTCAACACAGGCATCTGCCAGGCTGCTATTATTTTTACATTTCCCCCATGACCGCCAAAGATGTTTCACTTTCTACACAGGCCTCTTCTTCATGGATGTCAAAATAACTCCCGCTGCCTTAACCATGAAACTTCCTGTTTTTGGATTTTCTCATGTTTCTCTTTTTTTATTTCATTTTCATTCATTTTTTTCCCTTTTCACTGGTGAGTCATTAAAAGGTTCAGTATCAAGGGATGTGACCAGAATAAAGATCATGGAACTTCTCCAGAGGAAGACAACAGAAGACAATATTATTCACTACCTGAGACATCTCTCTCCTCAAATGAGAGTATGAACAGAAAAAGATATAGAGAGGACAAGAAGAGTCAGTATCAGCTGAAATGTTCCAGCTTCCTCCTCCCTCAGCTTTGGGCACCAAATGTATTTCTTCATTTCTTTGGGAAAACAAGTTTTTAAAAAATGTGTTTAGTCACGTTGCGAAACTGAATTTAAATTAGATACAGCAGTTGGTCACGTCCTTTTAGAGCTCTAATTAGGATTTTAATCTGAGTCATGTTATTGTTCACACTGTATAAGACAGAAACAAATACTTACTGTCAACACTTTGATTAATCTCTTAATGTAAAGAGAAACACTCCCAAAAGCCTAATTTGTCATGAATAATATCACACCACAGAGTCCCCTAAATATGAACATGAAAAAATAACATGCACACATGTGCACAAGTCTTCTCATTGTTTTTCTACAACCATTCCAAAGCATTATATATATGCTGTATTATTTCTGTTCTTATGGTATTTTTTATGGTACATTTTTTATGGTCCACTTTAATGTCCAAGAATGCCTCAAGTTAAATAGGGAATGGATGGACAATATACCTAATTTAAATATATATAAATATATATATTTACTTCAACTTGTCATAGATAAAATTGTTATCACTTTCCCTACATGCATCCTTCTTATGATTATAACTGCACAAATAAAGCAGCTCATAATAAAGCATTTTAAATTTAATTTGCCTGATAGTCTTTTGCAGTGCCTTTGTTTGTCTCTGTGTCCCTATTTTGCTTTAGTGAGACAATATTTTACATATAGTACATTTTACATTATTTAGAACATCTCTACAGACCTTCCTTCAACAATGTGAACCAGAAACAAGAGTATTATACCTTTATGGGAGGACTGAGATTATGTGTATGTGTGCGTATGTGTGAATGAGGAAATCACTGTGCAATGTCTACTATATGCTTTTCATTCATTTGAGAACATATGCATATAACCCACAGCTTTTATCAAACAAAAGAAACCAAGCTGAGCCTCTCCTCCCTTTACCATGTCTTTCTCTCTTTCCTCCAAGCCCTCTTCATCTTTCTCTATTTTCCCTTTATCCCCCCTCCCTCCTCCCTCTCTCTCTCTCTCTACCCCCCTCTTTCTCTCTTTCTCTGAGTTCTGTGTAATAGGACGGTCAGGGCTCTGTCATGACATAAGCAGTCCCATTTAAATTCTAATTACCTCCACCGCAGGCGGCCCAGTGTCAGGGGCTGGGAGGGTTTCGGCTGTCCACTCCTCCTTCTTCCCTGCGTCCACACGCTTGGCCTCACCCGGGGAAGGGGAGATAGACAGGGGTCGCCAAAGGCTAATTAATTTCTTTTCATAATTTTCTCGAGCACCGGGGCAATCCATTAGATATGGCTTGTTATAAATCATTCCAGCCCTACCTCTTCCGTTAACGGGGTAGGGTGGCGATTGTGTGTGTGTCTGTTATCTATGGGTGACCACCCATTTGCTGGCTGTGTGTGTGTCTGTGTGCATGTGTGTGTGTGTGTGTGTGTGTGTGTTACAGTGAACAATTGTCAGTGTGTTTGTGTATGTCTACGCATTGATGTGTTTGTGTGCTGTTTGTGTCTGTGTGACTTATCTCAGTGTGTATATGTTTGAGTCATGTTTCAGGATGTGTGTGGGAGAGTGTGTGTGAGTGTGTGTGTCCTGTGTGTGGCTGAATTGCGCACTATCTCTTGATGGAGAGGTGGCCTGCTTCTCAGTGTGAGTGCGTTCTCTGCTGCTGACTAAACAGCAGGACCGCGTGGAGTAAGCAGCTCCAGATCCAGGATCTGTCGCTCAGCCATTTCCAGCCCTCCACTCCTGGGCCTGTACCCACCCCTGACCCAGTATGGCTGGGAAAGCAAAAGCACAGGAAGGAGGCAACCTTTGGTCCAGCAGATTAACAGCCTCCTCTCTTGCCTGAAGCAGAAGTGGGCTGGATCCTGATTGAAGGCTCACTGCATACATGGTGAGAGAGAGAGAGAGAGAGATGCCAGAGTAGCAGGCTACTCTGGCATGGACAAGATGTTGCATGCTATATTCATTTAGGCCTACCTCTTATTGGGTCTGTTCGTAGTCATGTCAATAATAAATAAATACTTTATAAACAAACAAGACTAGCTGCTAAGCAGGGATGTGTTCAGTATTAAGCTACAGTTAGAAAAATATTTTGAGCTAGAAAAAAAAAAAACTTACCGCACTTATACAAAATGCTCACAAACACACACACAAACACACACATATAAATACACACCTACACACTCCCTCTCTGCAAACATACAGCATACTACCCAGAAAGTAAACAGCACATCTGTGTGATTTTTTAAAAAGGGCAGAGTGATCGATCCGAGGCGAGAAGCAGAGTAAACAGGGCTGTTAGACAAGGCTGTCTTTTTTTTGGCAGAGCAGGGAAAACACTGAGAGGGACACATGGTACAGCACAGCACAGGCACAGCCAAGTTGAGAGGCCACCTCAGGCCCTACTGCCTCCTCAAAAACTACCCACACCCCACACACACACACACACACCAGGGGACCTTACCCAGGGCTAAGATGGAGCTGCAGCACAGGTCACAGACACTCAGAGACAAATAATAAATAAAATAACAAATAAAACAAAAAACATCTTTGACACACCATCTAAGATGTCTGACTCAGACAGAGAATGAGAGTGTAGTGTGAATTAAAACGCTATTGTAAGTCAATGGGATATGCCATGAGTGTTGTTCCTTAACATCCTTAGTTATGATTGATGTCACGTTTGTTTGTAGGGCCTCTTCACAGGCATGTTTTACTGGCCATGAGGACTTTATGGATGGGTGTCTGGCTAGCTTGTAAACAGACTTCTCAGGGGACAGTGTTGTGGCAGCACAGCATGGTTGTCAGGCACTCACTGGATCCGATCCTCTTCTCCCTTTCTGTTTCTCCCTCTTTCTCTCCCTCTCCCTCTCTTTTCCTTCCTCTCTCTCTCTCCTCGAGAGGGGCAGGAGTGTCCCAGGGGTGCTCTGACATCTCCTCCAGAAATAAAAATGACCTTCTGGCTTTCTCTTAAATGTCAGCCTTCTACACACACGCACACGCACACACACACACACACACAGACTTTCTCTTTCCTTGCCTTGCACTGTGTCCTCATCAGAGTAATGGTGCATGTCAAGTCAGCCTATTGATCTGTGTTTAAAGGAGCCCTTGCAGAAAGGTTGGGTGGGCATGTGCGCACGGTCCAAAGTACACACTTAATTTGGATCTATAAAGCCTTGAATGCTGTGGGAAATGTTCCACAACACAACAGCAAGCTTGAGTGTGCTTGTATGCATCAGTGTGCTTTGGTGTGCTTATGTTCATGACAGAGAGAGAGAGAACAGAGTGAGAGAGAGAGAGTGTGTTTTTGTATCTGTCTGTTTGATGTCCAGGCACACCTTGACCACTTTAAATCTCATCACCATTGTGTCTTCATCAACACAGCAATAATAATAATATCAATAATAGCACACACACACACTGACAGTGTATTTTTTGACATCCACCTAAAGCTGTGGACACACCGTTCACCATTATGCATCATCACTTATGGTATAATGGAATGGCTGAGAATTGAAGATCAGTGGCAGCATAGTTACTGACAAGAGCTATTCATTAGAGCTATTGTTCAAGTGCATTTGCAACTCAAGAGCCTTGTTTTGTTTCCCATTTTCTCTTTTCCTCTCTCTCTCTTTCACACATACACACACATGCATCACGCAGACACACGTTCACACTTTCTCCATCCTGCTTGTTCTCATTCTTTCTCACTTTCTCTCTCTTTCCCCTCTTTCTCCTCTCTCTCTCTCTCTTTTTCAATTGTGCTGTTCTGGTCCATTTCTCATTTGGCTGAGCAGAGGAGCAGAAGGGCAGGCAGTGCAGTTGTTTCTGAAAGCATTACACGGCCCCGCAACCAAAGAGCCAGCCCGCCGGGGGGAGGTGAAAGGTCCCCCATGACTGATTTTAGCAAAAAGGCTGCTGCCTGATCGCTCTGAGTTATACCTCTCTCTCCCTCTCTCCTCCTATCTCCATCTCTCCATCTCCTCTCTCTCTTTCTGTCTTTCACTCTATCCCTCCATCTCTCTCCTCGCTCTCCACACACCGTCCGCCCCCTCAGTCTTCCATCTTCCGCAGCGCTCACTCATTTCTCGCCGCCGAGGTCTTTGGCACCCTGACCACCCACACCCCTGAATGTACTGTAACACCCCGTCTACCCCCCCAACACACTCACCCACCTACACTCTTCCAGGAGTGTTTCCAGGAGCGGATTGATTTATTCTCAGATAATGTTCACACTCAGAAATGCCCTGTGCTGTAATAAATCAGGCAGCCCGACGGTGTGGTTAATGGGCTGGAAATTTGATTTCCTGCCACTTCAGCTGTTCACAAATCGAAGGGAGTAAGATTAGAGCTGAATTACGAGAGTCCGACAGAAAGAGGGAGAGAGATGGAGAGAGAAAGAAGGAGGATAGAGAGAAAAAGAAAGATTGAAAGAAAGAGAAGTGAGAAGGGAGAAGGGAGAGATAAAGGTAGAAGGAGAGGGAGGGAGGGAGAGAGATTCAAACATCCTTTTTTACATAAAAATATGAGGATCAGACACGGCACCTCCTGAGAGCCACAGAATGGACTCTCTATTCGGCCTAAGTTATAAACTACCAATAGGAAGAAGCAAGAGCTTCACATACACAGGTATGTATTAAGTGCACTCATGCACATGTACAAGAGCACTAACACACACACACACAGAAACACATCTGCACATCCAGCCTTCATCATATGCACGGGACAGAGAGCACACATCATTCACTTAGATGCACCAGGCTGCTTGTATGCCTCTGACGAGAGTGAAAGGTGGAAGCACCCGGATGGTAATCAGCGCTACACACACTCCCTATGCCAGCGGAGACAGACTACCTCTGCACTGCTAAAAAATTTCAATGCAGACATGAATGAACAAACAAGTGGAGAGGAGTAGGACAGTCAACAAAGAAAAAGTTGGGGGCTTGTGATGCTTTAAACTGACTGTGTTTCTTTGTGTGTGTGTATGTGTGTGTGTGTGTGTGTGCTTAAGGCACGGGGAGGCAAATGTCTATCTCAGGAGTCTATCTATAGGATGCATCTAAGGCAGAACCGGCGAAGGTGCCATTACTATTTGCACCTTATCCATACTGTTTGCTCCCACCCCTCTCCCCCCGCTGCCCTTCCCTCACATTTAAGTGAACATTTCCTGCAAAGGTGTGCAAGAAATTTTTTGCTTATTGCTTCCTTAACGTGGCCATGGGCCTCCTGCATCAATCTACCTGTCCTGTGAACTGGGCTTAGACGTGTGCATGTGTGTGTGTGTGTGTGTGAGAGAGAGACAGAGAGAGGGGGGGGGTGCTGCCTGCCTCAGCTTGGTGCAGGTTAAATGCTGTCACAGCCCCTATTTCACATAAAGCAGTGCTTTTTTAGAAAAAGTGCTGAGCCCTTCTGCTGCACACAAACACAACAATCACACAGCATACAGCACACACACAAACACACGGAGTGCTGTAAATGACAGCCTAGGCCACATTTATTTCAGGGCATCAGAGCCCTATATTAGTGATTCTAATTTGCAGTAGAGGCTCTGGGGATGAACCCAGCTCCAGCTCTACACAACAGGGGGCATAATCTGCCCTCTCTCTCTCACACACACACACACTAGCAATAGCACTTTTGTGACTGTGTCATAGCTAGCCAGCTCAGTTCCCTACAGCTCAGTTATTTCATGTCACATTTCCTTCTGTTATTCAGTTACCAAGAAGCCTATTCAAACACAGAATCCTCACTGTAACACAGAAATATGCTATATAGCTTAGTTTGGCCTCAACATCATTGCTTATATCCATCCAACGTTGCCTTCTGGATAGTGGGGTAGTCTACAAAATGTGTTCAAGAAATGAATTAAATGTATGTAGGTTATTCTGCTTCCCAACTCAAGCTACTCAGAAACAGATGAAGAGTGGTTCCAGAGTGGAGTTCTCTAGAATCTTTGGTTATGGTTATGACAAATTCGTCCAGTTTAAGAATCAAACGTAATTACATTTCAAATTAAATAGCTGGACCATTCTTCTACCACCAATCATTTGCTGTTGTAGGCTGTTGCCAAGGCTTCCTTCACTTAAACAAATAATCTATCAGACTCTGGTCAACTGGTAAATCACCGTGCATTTAATTTCAAAATTGACTCGTTATGGATTGGCTCAGAGAAAGGTTGCCGCAGCCGGGCGGGAGCGCAAATTTTAGCCAACTGGAAAGAGCGCCGTGTATTTACAGAACTTGAGCTATGCCTCTGCCCAGTGTTTCTGTCTCTGTCAGGTGAGGTGCTAGGATGGTGGCGGGCAATAATGTTCTCTACAGCGGTGATCACCTTCTTCGTCACGTCCACTTCGTTTGCGCTCTCGTCTCTGGAGAAATTAGCAATGGTGAAAGTGGGTTTCTTTTCTCCGTATCGGCACACCACTTCACCTGGGTCTACCCATAAGGTGAGTTCGCGGGGCAGACCCAGGTCAGTGTACAGTACACCGCTCTCCTCACACGCCCGCATCAGCTCCGGGTCCTCTCTCTGTGAATTGTTAATGCGGATACACCTGAACGCTTGGCCTTTGCTGGGGCTTTCGCTGTACCAGTGGTCCTTGTACTTGTCTTGCAATGCTATCACGAGCCGTTCCACTAAAAGATCAACTTTCTCTGTCTCTACTTTCCCCGCTTTCTTTATCAGTCTCTTCAGAAAGAAAACAACTGCTGCAATTTCTCTTTTCATTTCTTTCCAAGGGTTGTCAAGTGGTAATTTGTTTTCAAAGCCAGTGCGTTAACACATGGCAGTATGCGTTGTGTTACATTATGCAATGGAATTGTTTGTTCTTGAGTGGAACGCCAAAACTGTAACCATGGTAGCTTTTATTACACAAGCACAATATTTCGTCAGGACCTTTGGTCATGATTGGATTTGCACCCCACCGCTGAGAATGTGTGGCCTTGCTCAAAATAATTTATACATCAAGTGAAGCTTCAACCTATTTACTTTGACCATCAGTTTCATTTTCATAAGTTATCCTAAAACACTCAGTTCTTTTACAATTCTTTGCTATGATTCAGATTCAATTTTCAGCCAATATTTTTTTTTGTTCTGTAATGTTTCATATAAAACCCCCAGGCCTAATGTGAATGTTTTCCTTTACATTGCTTACATTGCTTCAATCAATTAAATTACACAAGATAATATTTTTTACAGAAGCCTATTAACTGATTCACCTCTACAGTACTTAGAAAGAGTTGTTTCAAAAAGTGGGCCTCCTACAACTTTCCTTTGCTAGCATAGAAACTTCCCTTACAACAGAAGTTGCTGGACTGGAGACTTGGCTGCATCCTTTTCTGCTGTCAAAGCAATTGCGGACAAGAAGAAGAATGGAGACTGCACCTGCCCCTGACTCCTGTGATAACACAAAAAGGGACCCCTTTGCACACGCCCCCCCTCCTCTCTCACTCTATACCTCCCTCCATTTCTCTGGCTTAACAATAAGAGTCGACGGAGTCATCCATCATTGCTTCCATTCACTGCAACACAAGCCACTATCAATGCGGCTCCCTCCTACCACCACCCCACCCCCCCATCACACACACACACACCCTCCCCAACTCACTAAATCCTCCCTCCACCTGAATCTTTTGCTTTCCCCTCCAAGAATGGCCACCTACCTTTGTTCCCTATGTACTCTCAGACTTCCACCAAACTCCATTTCTCTTGGGACTCCAGGTGGCCCAGCGTGTGTACAGTCTCTCTGTGCTCTACTCCGTGGGTGTACTCTGAGCACCCCAAAAACACCATTAAACCTGCCCGTGTCCTCTGTGACCAGCTTTCAATGGAAATAATCAGTGCCACACTGAATGGACACCGGGCCAAGGAGAGTTCATTGGAGTTTCAGGCCCATGCCGGATGTGCTGTTATGGAAATGTGGGTGGCTTAACAGGGTAGGGAGCTGACTCGGACTGCTATTTCTTGATTCAGTGCAGCAGCACTAAGGACAGCTGCAGTTTAACGTGCAGCTTTGCATTAAAAGGTCACAAAGAAGCCATGTTTTCCTTCAGTATGGAAAACATCATGCTATTTATTTTATTTGATTGTTTAACACTCTACCTAGCCCATGTTAAATAATACTTTCACTTATCCACTCAGTAGATACATATTCACAGGATCACAAAAATAAAACTTGAATGGGATAGCATATTAGATTTATTCATTTTATTTTATTTTTTACACTGAGTCTGTATTCCTCTCTTACTGCTCCACAGTAATTGGACAACAAATGACACTGCTGCTTAAATGCCACCATTTGAGCTTTATTACGCTACACACTGGATTGGGTATTTCACTTGTATTATATACAAGCCTATTTGTACTTTGCTATGTGTATATTGGCCTTGCTATGTGTATATTTGTAAGCTTTGTCACTATATGTATTGTCATTATATTGACAACCTGTACATATGGCTTTTGACAATAAAGCTGACTTTGACTTTGACTTTTGACTTATTACTGCAGAACATACAACAAATATATGAGATGCCTAGCTATACACATCCCTGGCCACAGGTTATGAATAATACACTCTGCTTCACAGAAATTATGTTGGACCTTGCATCACTCAGGAAATACATACAGGGAATATATAAAAATGAGAGAGGCAGCCTATTAACTGTACTGTGGTACACTGAACCTGCCAGTGTCCATTCTGACTATTGTCAGTTTGTTATTCCTAATACAAAAGATCTGACACTGACTCGCAAATAACAAATTTCCTGCAAATTTTCTATTCAAATTTAGCCATCATGATGCTTCATCATGATTTTCGTGGTCTCAAAACACTTAGTTTCACCAGCTTATGATGGTAATGTTCAGATCCCTCCCTGCAGAATGGAGAATGTTTGATTTAAACTGTAGTTGGCGGCTCAGCTGTTGGCAACAGCAGATTGATGGAAATTGAGGCATTCCATGTGAGTCAGCGGCTAAGGATTTAAAATAGCCAGCGCCCCGAAAGGGCTGCCGTCATTCAGTCTGATACGAAGTTTCCAGCTGTCCGCACTGGGGAGCAGAGTGGCGCGAGTGCCTGACCTGGGCATTGTGTGTGCTGAGCCGATAAGCCCCATTATGGAGCTCGCAGCGACCCTGCTTACAGTTACCCTTAGGCGCTGGATCAGCTGCTACCAGAGCTCACCTTGGAGATCAACCATCAATGCCACTACTGGATGGATTTAGTGATAGATACCATTTAAACAATGATGATGCACACAGATTGAGTCTAACCTCTAATTATGTCCATTACGTTTTGCCATTTTGTCTAGCTAAATAAACACCCCTGTTAATTTCATCCTCCCTCCCTCCCTCTCTCTCGCTCTCTCTCGATGACCATGTGCTGAGGGGAGCACATGTGCTTCCCCACTGAAGCCCTTTATCATAGCTGGGATAAATCAGATACTGAATCTAGCCTGTGGTTTTGGCTCCTTCAGTATTTCTTCACTATCTCCATCTCCTATCTCTGTGCCTCTAGCTGCAGCATAATCTATAAAAGCACCCAGAAACATTCGATAATCAAGCAGGAAACAAGGCTTTGTTGAAAAAAGTCTCCCAAGGACACTGTTGAAAAACCTTCTAAAACACACTTGGAAAGCCTTTCTGAGGTGTTGAATATTTAATTTTTGAACAAAAAAAAAAAGCTGAATGTCCTTCAACCTCAGATATTACCCACAATGCCCCTACCAGAGCCACTGTGAGGGGGACTACAGACACTTGCCAAAGAGAAAGTAAGCACATGGGACATTAGTAACAAGTTAGGATTAAGCAGACTCAGTGCATGGTGGCTTTGTCGAAATGCATGATAGCAATTTTTTCTTTCACCCAATGTCAGTCAGAAAGTAATAAGCTACGCAAAAACTGTGACAATTGACCTCATTAGGATGACAAACTGACTTTTAAACATTTTGAGATGAGGCAGCAAGGAAAACTAGGCTGCGAAGAGAGACGACAGAAGGAGTGAAGAGGGGGGGAGGGATAGAGGAAGAAAGGAGGAAGAATAGAGGGCAAGGCGAGAGATGTGCAGTTAAAAATAACCGCGGAGAGGCTAGATGACCCACACCAGGACTGCTGTGATCAGTGAGACGATTACTGCTGGACCTGTAAGGCTCACTCTCGGGAGAGCCTTAAGGTGTTTGTGTATCGATGTGTGTGTACCACTGCTGATGCTTCTACTAAACTTGTGTTCAGTAAGCTACAGGCAGACTCTGCTGTCTGCTTATTCACATTTTTTCATGTTTGTTGGTTGGCAGATGAAAGTGTGTGTGTGTGTGTGCGTGTGTGTATGTATGTGTATGTGTATTTCCCACTGTACTTACTGATCCACTGTCACGTCCCTGGTGACTAGGACAGTGACTAGTGACTAGTGTGTCTATCAGTATAAAGCCTCCTTTACTGCAGTACGGTAGCTGCCCACACTTGTGTCCTATTGATCTGTTACATATAAGGCCATCGATCGACGTGCAGGGCTTAGCAGTAGCTATTTCATGCTTGGTCATTCAAAGCACTCAGGCTACTATGTGTGTGAAAACTAGCTAATTATCATTAATCAATCTCTCTCCACCACTCACATTCACATACTCAAACACAGAAACAATATTGAGGTCAGTGTGCTCTGAGCCGTGAATGCACACATACACACACACTGTGTATTGTGTCCTGACACAAACAGGCCACGGCAAATTTACCATACATTGACTCCACTGCAACTTTAGGACAGAATTTAGCCTCTCATATACACACACACTCACACAGACTAATCTGCACCACTACATGGTTGCACAATACACCCCGCCAGTTCATGGTTTTAGCGGAACTGACAGGGGGCAGGCCGAGCCATATCGATTCGAACACCCACCGGTCCTGTAAGAGCAGAACTCCAGCCAGGCTCAGATGAAAAACAGCTCAAGGCACAGAGCCGACTGGGGGAGAGAGAGATTCGTCTTCATCTGGATCAGCGGTTAGTGCAGGACACCGCACCTTACCACATCGCACCACACAGCACAGTACTGCACAGCACTGCACAGGATCAGGTTACGCCTTCATAATCATCACGCTAGCCAAAAACTACAGACTGAGAAATCTGTTTGATTTATAAGGAAACAATTAGTCCCATCTTGCAGTCAAAAATTGCAGTCACGCTCACATGTGTATGTATGTTTGCTTGCACATAACTCATAGATAGCTCATAGAGAAAGTGGTGAAAAGTGCTACAGTTACAAACATCCATGCAGACATCCACAAGACTATGCACCTGCACAGGGAGACACATACATACACAAACACTCACGTACTAGTAAAATTCAATCAGCACACACACACAAACACACACATTACAGAAACTGTTTAGAAATGCTTGCAGCTACTTGCGAGTAGGCTGAGATGCATCCTATGGTAATTGAAAGTGACTGAGAAAGGCCATTGAGGAGAATGAATAGATGTGGTGGGGTGCAAACTACAGTCGATGAGATTAGTATCACATTATTAAACTGATCAGGCAAAGAGTGCTATGGCCTTATTGCTTCACCTTCAGTTGCTGGAGGTAGAACATTAACCTGAAGAGCCCCGGAGGGACTAGCAGATTTATCTTGATCATTCCCAGCGAAAAGAGAAAGGGGGAAGGGGCTTTTATACATGGCTGTCGTGATAAAGTAATCAATGTCCGTTATCCCCTGGGTAAGCAAGTCAATATCCCAATGTAATGCAATCTGCTCTGTGAAGCACACTAATAAGTTATACACATTCCATACACTGACACAACCTTGAAACAGAAGTAAATAGTAATAGACTGCAATATTCCACAGTTTCCAATGGAAAGTTTGTGCCAAAGTTCCTGACAAGAGTTACTACATTTTCCCCCCACAACACAAATATTTTACTTCTGTGTATGCCTTTGTTGTGTTGTTGTGTTTTGATTATACTCTATATTATAATCAACTTAATATAATATCATAATGTTATTATTATTATTAACAGAGGAAGGAGCTCCTATTTCAGTGCTTTACCCTGGCAGTGACAAATAGAGGAGCTTCTGGTGCGACAACAAAAATCCATCTGCAATTATCTATCAATCAATGCATCTTAAGCATTGAGCATTTTCCCAATCTTAGAGCTTGTTTAGATGTGTACAGATATTTTGGGCCTGAGTTTTTGACAGATATTTTGGGCAAACTGAGTTTTAGCCCCCTCAAATGGATATTTTTTGAAAAGCCCACCAAAGTGGAGATTTTTCAAAATGCTGGATTCCGTAGAGGCCTAGCTATGGCTATTGCTCTGATGTAAACAAGTACAATGCATGTTTTTCAAAACAATAACATAATTGATTCTTTGTGTGTACTTGTGTGTACTTTGTACTTGTTTACAAATAGTGTCACAGAAAGCAAGTTTGAAAGTGTGTTGTGTTCTAGCTGGTATGGAGATATTTTTTCAACCGAATTAACAAACAAGTAAAAGAATTGTGTAAACAAAAATGAACACATACAAATATCAGTTTAAAATAAATCTACATACATGTAAACTAGGCCTAAGGAGTCTGTCTCAGGACACTCTCGCAAATACAAGAGGCCCACACTCTGTTGTCCTTTTTATAGATGTAAAAAATCATTAAGGAACACTTCAGAGACCTTCTCTTCCCAAAGAAGCATCATGTGAGGCTTTTAAAGCATAAACGTCCCTGACAAATGGCCCTCATTCACAGCCAAAGGAAAATGGCAACTAATAAAACAGAATTAGAGGCTTCCGCAATGTTCGGCACATGCCAATTTATGTGCCACTGCAGACTCAGCTGAAAGTCACGCTCTGAAACGCACAAGGGAAGAGGAGGAGAAGGGGAAACGGGAAGAGAATTGGAAAACCAGAGCACTGGACTCCATTTGAAGTCTGCATAATAAAGACTATGCAGGCCAGCGAGGAGGAATACGGAAGATACAAATGGAACAAAAATATCTATGCAAATGCACATGGAAAAATAAGCACAAGTAGGTGAGCGTGTCTGCACAAATAAAAAAAACACAGAAAATTACACACAGAAAATACAAATGTACAAATACACACAGCACGCATATCCACTGACTTACAATAACAAGTACTATATGTGCATACATATATATAGACTTCTTAGCTATTCTAAGCACACATGCTCTATCCATTTGTCACACAGAGAGTACTGTGAAGCTGACTCTCCAGGCGTCCACAGGCTTAGAGCAGTAATTACCCAATCAGTCAGACAGAGAGAGAGAGAGAGAAAGAGTACAAAGAGATAACAGAGAAAAAGAGAGAGGGAGAGAATGAGGTCCATGCACTCTCCTTCCTGGCTCTACTGTCTTCCCAGCTGACCTACCCCAGGTCTCTCCCAGCTGACCTACCCCAGGTCTCTCTATCAGGCTCATTCACAGGGGCCAGTGGGAGTCCACCTCCACCTCCCACCCCACTGCCCTTCCCCAATAGCACTGACCTACATCTTCCCCCTTTCCATTCCCATTCTACCACCACCTCCATCTCCATCTCCATCTGATGCTCCACCTCACCACCTCCTGCTTCTCTGCTCCCCTATCTAATAACTCTCCAGTCAAACTCTGGCAGGCTGAACTCTCTCCCGCTGCTTTTCCAGGCTCAACATCATTAACAGCCAGACTGACACATCCTCCACCACACACACATTCACACACACACTGACTGACAGTCAGTATAGTCACCTGAGCAACAAAGGTGCAACAGGACAGCAGAAAGGCCTGGACTGAACCAATGAGTAGATGGGGGAGGTCATGAGAAGAGGATGAGTCAAAGTTTCCTGCCGCTGTCAGAAAAGCAGTGAGTAGCGAGTGCAGCCCTGGTGCCTTGGGATGTGGTGCAGTCATCACACAAACAACAACCTCACTGGGGGAAACTATTTTTGTGATCGCAATGACCTCAGATAGAGAGATGAAGAAGAGAGAGAGAGGGTGACAGAAAGATAGACAGATGCTGAGAGAGAAGAGAGATGCAGTAACAAAGTCAGATATAAGCCTGTATTGTTAAACTTGTGCTGCGATTATGAGGGGTCCTTGGAAATTTTTCTGCTCCAAGAGGCGTCCCCAGTCCAATAAAGTTTGAGAACCCCTGATGTAGAGAGAGAGAAGGATGGAGGGAGATACAGTTATGCAGACAGAAAGAGAGATAGATGCAGACATAGAAGAGAAAGAATAAGAGAGAGAGAGATGCAGAGAGGGGTAGTGAGATGAGGGGAGAGACACAGAGGGAGAATAAGGACAGACCCGACATAAAGGTGATAGCGGTGAAGCAGCTGTCATAAAGCCACCCACTCTTGTCCTTTGCAGGTCCAGACCACTATGTGACTCTTGTGGAGATATGAAATGAACCTAGAGATAGGCAACTTACGATCACACACTTTTTAATGCAGCCGTGAGAGGCAGATTGCAGAGGCGAAGTTGTGTGTGTGTGTGTGTGTGTGTGTGTGTGTGTGTGTGTGTGTGTAGGTGTATGAGAGAGAGGGTGGGTGCGTGCACTCACGCATTAACCTGTCTCATATAACCACCACCACATACACCAGAAGGGCCACTGCGCTGGGTTTCCTGTTTCTGTTGGCGACTGCATATGGGGTGGCCATGACGATAACCTTGGCCTGTTTGAATTGAAGATTAACATAATCTGACTTTCAAATTAAGTGCAGGTTTCAGGTGCAAGCTGAGATTAAAAAGGTGGGGAGATGGAGGGAGGGGGTGGGGTGCTTGGAGGGGGAGGGGAGCAGAAGGGAGGGGGGATTGTTATTATAATTGCAGAGTGTGACAGATGCGAGTAAGTGGATAATATTCATGCATTCATCACCGACACACCTGCAGGGGTAATCTGATTAAATGATAGATTAAGCTCATCTCTCTGTCAAACAAGGGGAGGACAATGCAAGGTTGGAATGCGAAAAGTGAACGTTCACCTACACCCACTTGTCTATAAATAAATAAACACACAAACACAAACAAAAACAAAAAGAAGAACAACAAACAGAGTAAGTGAAGGCTACGGACAGATGCACACACATCCATCTGTGTGGGTTTTCCCCAGGACCTGTGAAGGGGAGAGCATCCATTTATCATCCACCGCTTTAACATCAGTATCAGCCTGCCGACTGAAGTGTGTTTACTGTGTGGGACGGGCTCGGCACCGAACGCATCGCTGGAGACCATCTGTAGCAGATACTAGGCAGTGGCCAAGGAAGACGAGGCGAGTAGCTTGCCACCTTCAGTTGACTTTGGGAGATTGCAAAAAAAAGGAGAGACTAAGAGAGGAGGAAAAGGAGTGAGAAGAGGGATTTGGAGTAAAACCTCTTTCTTCTTTTTCACTTTGTTGTTTTTTCTTCATATTCTTTTCTTCTTCTTCTTCTTCTTCTTCTTCAAGGCTATTTTGTGGTGGTGAGGTCGGTTTGGGGTTAAAACAGAGGAGTTCTATTCTCCACCAGCCAGGGGTCGTCTCCTCAGTCAGTACGAGCACGGCTCCCTCTCGCTCCAGCCGCCATTGGGAGATGGACCACAGTCACAGCCATGAGAGCGTGACTCTCTGACATCTCGCTCAGATTATTTGAATAATGATGCCTTCACCATAGACACGGGTCTGTTAAATGAAATAGGCCTAGAGGAGGTTCTGAGGCTTCAAGGCAAAGCCAGACTGCTCATGGACTAATAAACCCCCGTTGGCTTTGTCTCGTTTGAGACTTGGCAAGACAAGACGTCTCTATCTCTTTCTCTCTCTCTCTCTCTTTCTCTGAGGCATGATCAGTCTCGTCTCCTCAGGGAGAGCCAACCCCTCGTGTCAAACACGGCGTCAGATCTCATCAAACAGGCCTGACTCACCTAATCAGCAGCTCCGCCAGGGACTGGGTCCCCGTTCATTACAAGTGTTTGCAGAAAGCCGAGAGGGGGAACGCAGAGAGGAGGAAGAGGGGGGAGGAAGAGAAGAAGAGGAGGAGGAGGAGGAGGAGGAAGCAGGGTAGAGACAGCAGCACCACCATACTGACTCTTATCCGGTAGGTGGCAAAGGCAAGAGATTGGTTCGGCCGTGACATTTTGACATTTGAAGGCTGGCCAAAGCGAACGCCTGGAATAATTCCAAGCCGTCTGCAGAAAAGCTCCACTCAGCAGGGGCCTTAGTTAGTTCTGACAATGCCAAACGCCTGCTATCAATGCAATGGAGGAGCTTCTCTTCCTGTAGTCTGATGTTATGCTGTGCTTTTGGAACTAAATCTAAAACATCATGATAGAGGTGCAGGTTTGATCTCTATGACACAGAAGAGTTGAAAAGAAATCAGATCTCTCTCTCTCTCTCCATGGGTATGTGTGTGAACAATTTTATGGCACATTAGTCATGCATGTGAATGAGAATCAATATGAATACAAGCCATTGCTGACAACCTGATAAGCTTTAAATGAAAACAACTATTGGGTATTTTCCTCCCCTAACATATGGACACACACACACATCCTCACTCTTGTCACTGATTTGGGATTGGTACTTTGGCTCAGTGAGAACAATTCAGGCCCAGTCTGTCTGTGACATTAGACCGTAAATCATTTGGTAATTGCGTGTCTTATTGGGCGGGTTGGACCGGAGTATTTATTAGTGGTTGTTTGTGTAATTGAACATCAATCAAATCCTCCCTACTCATAAACCCGGGCCTTGCGCACAGATGCCATGTGTAAAAACACTCCTCTCTTCAGTTTTAGTCATGTTTTACATGTCTGAATGGGTGCTTAAACATACTCTAGAGGTTTGAGTGTTTTGGTTAACATTTTCTTTGAGGGTGTCTACATAAGGGTGACATGAGCTTGCCATAAACATGACACAACATGTATAATGAAAATTAATGTTTCTTCATGTGTTGCTTGTTTTTTGTAATGTCTGTATCCCAAACAGTGTCAACTTTACATTGCAAAAACCAAATGACACTTAATGACAGCAGTCATAAACATTAATGAAGTGTCATCAGTGTTCATGACATGTCATGTTTATGACAAGCTCATATCACTCTTATCTACACACCTTCAACTAAAGTGTTTCCGTGTTTTGTTCGGTTTTTGTGAGGAGTACAATACTAATTCCTCTGATTCTGTCCAGTTTTTTTATGCTCTGAGCTCTTTTGGGGAAATGTTGGCAGCTGGAATTTATCCCAGGAGACTTCTTTAATATCATTAAGGTAAACGTTTATTACTTTCGACGAGTTAGGATGCTTGATAATGCAGAAGAGCTAATAAACATTTGATCATACACTAAAAGCCGGCTCCAGAGTTGACAAGACCAACAGTGACTGGTCCACGACATCCCATTACATAGAACCAGAGAGGGTAAAAGCAGAGTGAGAGGAGGGGGGGAAGGATGGGAAATCCCCCTTTATGCAGACCAGTGTCATGCTCTCATGAGCTGATACGAAAGATCATTGAACAGTTTATATTGTGACGTAATGTGACACTCTTAATGTGACACTCACACTTATGCAAACCGTAATTACTAATTCTTTCTCCCATTGTGACATATTGTCTTCCTCTATCTTGGTCAGTATTCAGTGATCTTTGATATAAAAGATATCTGAAATCTGAGGCTGTGGCAACTTAGCTGAGACAGACAATATAAAAATCCAGAGAGCTCCTCTGAATACAGACTAGCTCTCAGCTGTCAAGACAGGTAGGCAGGTACGTCTGTCTGCTTCACTCTCTTCTCAAGGTCAGGGGAAAAGTGCAGACACCACCTCCACTCTTAACACTCGGCGCACACCTCCTGATCCGACAGACCTCCTGCTAGCTGCCTCTCCGCCCCTCGAGATGACACGCACATGCTCACTGGGGATAGGGATGGATGGAGGTGTGTGTGGTGGTGGTGGTGGTGGTGGGGGGTAGCAGCAGTGCTGAATAACAGGGATTAAAGAGCAAAACAGCCACTCAGTAGCTGGATTTTTCAGCTGAGCCTGCAGAGAGAAGGCCGATTAGAGAAGGCCCCGGAGTTAGTGAACTTGGGTGGGCCTGATAAAGACAGGGATGTGTCTGAAACAAAGACATGAACATGGGGGGGGGGGGGGGTAGAGAACACAGACATAGAGAGGATGGGAAAGAAAATGAGAAAGAAAGAAAGAAAGAAAGGAAAAAAAAGAATGAATGAATTTGAAATAGATCACAAGTGAAAACTGCATAAAGAAAAAGACAGAAAAGTCAGAGAGCGTGAAACACATGGGGGGGGGGGGACTTATCTGAGGGCTCAGTACAGAGGTAACCATGGCGACAGACTGACCAAAGTCACCTCAGTCAAGCACTCTGGCACAGGATAATACAGTAGAGTGTGATAGTCTTCAGACTCCCACTTTAGGAACTGATGCCCCCATAGTACTGGCCCAGGCACTCATCTTGGGAGAGGATAAGAAACAGTGGAGGAGAGGAGAGGATAAGAAACAGTAGAGGAGAGGAGAGGATAAGGAACAGTAGAGGAAAGGAGAGCAGAGCGCAGCAGAGGAGAGGAGAGCAGAGCAGAGCAGAGGAGAGCAGGGGAGAGGAGAGGAGAGGAGAGAAGAGGAGAGCAGAGGAGAGGAAAGGAGAGAAGAGAAGAGGAGAGCAGAGGAGAGGAGAGGTGAGGAGAGAAGAGGAGAGGGGGACTCTTGGAGATCAAAGGGACTCATTAACGCTCATTGTGCTGCGTGAGCCAGAATTAATGCACCGAGTCAAAGTGGAAAAAACTAAAATTGAACGTGGAGTGTCGCCCTCCCAACTGTTTACTTTTGTGACCTCCAACAGAGGGAAATTGTTTTATTAAGTGAGCTCGTCCACACACACACACATGCGGGGTAAGTGTTGCGGAGCCAGCACAGTGTCAGATCGGCTCCCATTTAAAAGGGAAATGGGATGCCATGGCAGCGTGTCCCTCAGATGACATTGCCCCTTTAAGAGGGAGCCAAGAGCAGGAGAGGAGAGAGTGTTCAGCACCGGAGGAAGGGAGGGGTGGTGGTGGTTGCGGGGTGGTGTGGTGGGGGATCAGTTCAGGAGGAATAATGACCTGCCAATCATGACTACCTCCAGAGACCTGGCCGGGGTTTAGCGTTTGATTGGCAGGTCTGACATTTGCTCGCTCAACCTCGACGAGGCATCTGTGGTCCTGGTGGGAGGCGGCTCTGACCTGTGCCCAGGAGAGCTCCCCAAACTCATCTGTAAGCCCCCCGCACCCCCAGCACCACAAGCCCTGCCGTGCTCACATGCTCCTCAGCGCTACTCATCGGCCCTAATGATTCACTAAGCGTCATCACATTCACACACACACACACAGACACACACACACACACACTCACTCACTCACTCACACATACACTCACACATAGATTCCTTTCCCCTGATATGGCCATACACACATACATACATGCACACACACAAACACACACACACTCACATAGAGACTCGATTACACTGGCAAGCACACACTCATACACCCATATGTGGAATTAGATACAAATGCACATGCTCACAATGTGTCATCACTGCAGAAAAACACGTATAATTCAACCCTATGGCAATATACTGTGATCTAACACACACTGACACCCAACACTATCATCAATGGTCTGAAAAACACAGCTGCTCACATTTTACTGTAATGATTATGCAAAATGCAAAACAGAAACACACACACACACACACAAACACACACACACGCACACACACACACACACACACAAACACACACACATCTTATTTGTGATATGCATTTGACATAAAAATGTCATTATTTTATTATAAAAATAATAAAAGTTGTACTGCCAATAAAGTTAAGGTAACACTTTCTATGAACCCAGTATTCATACATCATTATAAATGCATTCATAAATTGTTATAATGCATTCATAGCATTTTATAACTTATGACATAACTATTTATAACTGTTTATACATTGTCATGACTGTACCCATAAGGCATTATAATGTTATCAAATAAGCCTTTGTGTCACAAAGCCTTATAAGCTTTCTTGGCCTTTGATACAGGGAAACATACCACTTTACTTATTGTCTGTAATGGTGCCTTATTGATTTTCATGAGTAATTATGTGTTCATCTCATTTTACTTAGAATATGCATTGAGCGCTTGGACCTATTCATTATTTGACATGAGGAATTCGATATATATAAGGACCATTAAGAAATTGAAGCTCTATTAGCCATATATGCTTTGTGACACTTTGAGTTGTAAAGGCTTATATGATAACGTTAAAATGCCTTATAAGTACAGTCATGAGAATGTATAAACTAATGTCATTAGTTATAAAGTGTTATGAATGCATTGTAACCCTTTATGAATGTGTTTATAATGCTTTATAAATACAGGATTCATAGAAAATGGAATTGAAAAAGTGAATAAACACTATCCAGAAACTACTGAACTACTACTCTGGTCCTTCCACCTCTGCTACTCTCTGGCCCCTTTACTTCCTCCACTTCTCTGTGCATACATCCACACCCTCCCTTTCCCCTTCATGCCCTCTGCTCCCCACTGAGCTCTGAGTAAGGTCCACGTTCACATCCGAACGTTCAGCCGACCTTTTCTACTCGGGCCTCGCTGCAGCCGACCGTCACCACGCCGCCACACCCCACGGGTCTTCAATTCCACACACCAGTTCTCTCCCAGATTGGAGCCTGGCCGACTGGACCACTCCACTGTCAGGAATTCAAAGGCAGGGCAGTGCCGGGCCAACAGTCCCCCGATGAACAAAAACACATAACGCATGTTAATAACAGCCATTAAACCGGGATAAATCAAATGAACTTCATGCTGTCTCGCGGGGCTAATGCAACAGAACCACTTCAGCAAAGATGGCTGACCCTTAGGTTACCTCTCTCGCGCATATGCAAATGTACCGAGCAGAAGACTAATAACCCCGTAAATCTGTGTGTATGTGTGTGTGTGCACACGCTTGCATGAATTGCATTCATCTGTGTGTGTGTGTGCATGTGTGTGTGTGTGTGTGTGTGTGTTCATGTGTGAGTGAGGTGTGTTTGTGGGTAGCTTGATTTTCTGTTTAATTTGTCCCGCTGTGGATAGGGATATGACACACAGTCACACGGGTCACTGAGGTAGGACCTGTGTGTGTATAAGCAGGATGTGAAAAGCATATCCGCCAAAATAACTGTAAATACAACTGAGGTTCTTTGTGTGTGTGTGTATGTGTATATGTGTATGGGCATGGCTGGGTGTGTATGTAAGTGTGTGTGTGTATGCGTGTGTGTGTGTGTGTTTGCTGTCCAATCATTAGCAGGCTGCTCTGCTCTGACCACTGTTAAATGAAGCATGCAGCAACAGCGAAAGAGAAAAAGACAAAAGGGCACTTCTAAAAGAAGCATGATGGAATTAGGTAAATTGTTTGTGCCAATACGTGTTTGTGTATATGTATGTCTGCGTGTGTGTGTGTGTGTGTGTGCGTGCATGCATGTGTGTGTGTGTGTTAGAGAGAGTGTGCGTGTGTGCATGTGTATGCCTGTATGCCTCCATGCTGAGAAGAAGGTCAGGGGTCAAATGTCAACTGGGGTCATGCTTGATTGCACCGCGGGGAGCGTTAATTAACATAGCCTGGGCTGTCGAGAAAAAGAGGCGCAGCCAGAGGCTCGGGAGAAAAGATCAGTTCCCTAGCTGATTCCATCCTTTCACTGAGCATATGGTAAGGCATAGGCATCTGAAACACACACAAACACACACACACACAGAATTGGCACATGCATGCGGTGACGTGCACACACTACAGTGAGACGCACTGTATAAAAATCAGAGATCACATATGCTGGAGGAGTCAAAGCTGACCTGATATTACTGGAAAACGCAAGGAACAGGAGGGGCTTTCTAGAGCAAAGGGAACAGTGCCAAAGGCTGGATCAAACCAGCCGTCTGTTCCCCCGAAAGCAGCTGGGATGGGGATATAGTGGCATACAGTGCCGGGGATGAGCTCGCCACGCAGAGATATTTCCTATTTCTGTTCCCAGTGCACCTCCGCACCCTGCTCCCTTTCTCCTTCCTTCCCTCCTTCTCTCTTCCCCTCAATCCCTCCCTCTGTCTCAGAAGATCTCCTCTCTTCTCTTGTTGAGTTGGCTCTGTCATCTACTCCACACTTCTCTTCTGCACCTCTCCTCTCCTTTCTGGCAGCCATGGCCACCCTCCTCCTCTTCCTCCTCTTCCTATTCCTCCTCCTCCTCCTCTTCTGCGTAAAAACTGTGCCTGTCAGCCCATTGCCAAGAGGAGTTGAGAGGCAGGTTGTGCATTGCGAAAGGCTTAGTAGGACTAGTGAGTCACAGCCAA